>MNCI01024721.1:1884-47378 GCA_015680685.1 Gnetum montanum
GTTACAAGCTGCTCGAATAAAGAGCCGTTCACTCTAGGACTCCTACTGCGGGCACATGGGAAAAATTCTAACTCTGGAGTGATCAATCTGCCAGAGCTTCGCTACTTCTAGTCAGGATTGGGAAATAAGGGGAGTGCTGCCTCTTATTTATAGATATGGCGGTGGACCGCGATATTGCGACATAGTGCATGTCGCGTCTCATCAACAATGATGTGTTAGGCTACTAGACTCTCGATTTGGAAACTCCTAGTTATGGGTTCGATTCTAGTAGGTAATATTGAGTTATAAAGTTCCATTTTTTAATTTAACAATGAATGTTAGCCTAGCAATAAGACTCTTGATTTCAAAGCTCCAAGTCATAAGTTTAATTTTGGTGGACAATTTGACTTATAATGTTCTAATTGGACTATATATCTTGGGGTGTATCTATATTTTAATTATATTAGAGTTCTAATATCAAAACCATCCCTCTTTCACTCACCAACACCTCCCACCCTACACCACCACACCCCCCTCCCCCTTAGGCACCCCATAACAAAACAATGTTATAACAATATTTACCTTCAAGACATTTAGGAGGGAGGGATTGATGTGGAGGGTTGAAACCTAAAAGAATGACTATAAGTATACCCCAAGAAATATAGCCAGGAGGATACATTAGAATCATTATAGAGGAATATAGTAATCCCTTAAGTGTGACTTGAAGTGACAATCTCTTGCTTAACAAAACAATGGGCTAATCAATTTAGCTACTTAAAAAATTATTTTGGGTTCCAACACCTCTCCTCCAACTATTCCCTTATAGAAAACTAAACAATGATTATTATTATCCATTACTAAAAGCACTTAAATGTCAAATTATATTTATTAGAACATCATCTTGGTCATAAGAAGGAAATGTTAGCCTAGTTAGCTTATGGATAAGATTCTTTATTTGGAAAATTGAAGTTATGAATTTGATTCTACTAGGTAGTGCCAAGTTATAAAGTTTCTACTTAAGTTATATCAAAGTTTCATATATGTGGACATATATAAGTATCTAGTTTCACTTTTGACAAGCCACTTTTTCCCCCTTCCCACACATCATCTTTGTTTGTACATTATTAAAAGTGACATCTACTTTCAATTTTAAGTCTAAGTCATAGAAACACTAACAATGATTGTTATTGTCCCTTACTAAAAACACTTAAATTTTAAATTATATTTATTAAAATGTAGTGATACAATAGTAAAAGAAGGATGTTGAACTTGAAAGAATGACGGGGGTGTAGTCCAATTACAACTATATAACTCAACATTGCTCACCATAATTAAACCTAATCCAAAAGAATAACTAATAAGAATATCCCAATTCATATATCTAACAAGATACATTATAGGGGAGTGGGGGTTATTGGAACCCTGAAAAAATTGCAATATAGTTTAATTAAAACTTTAGAACTCAACATTATTCACCAAAATCGAACCCATAACTTGGAGCATTATTCAAATCAAGAGTATTACCACTAGGCTAACACCTTAGGATTTAACAAGATACATTATTGTAACTATACAAAAATATAATGATGCCTCAAGTGTGACTTCAACTAGGGACCCTTACCTAATAAGACCATGAGGTGTTGGCTTAGTCATAAAGACTCTTGATTTGAAAGCTTAAGTCATGGATTCGATTCTGGTGGGCAATGCTCAGTTATAAAATTCTAATTAGACTATATATACTAGGGTGTATCTATATTACAATTACTTCGGAATCCCACCCCACCATCACTTATGCCACCTATCATTGACAAACGATGGTAAAGGGGGAAACAACATATCTTATGATCAAAATATTATGGCATGAATTTGGAAATTGAAATTAACATTTTTACTTATGTCCACTTAGACCCCTTGGATCTGACTAGTTTTAGAATTCCATTTGCAAAAATTTTTAATTTATAACTTAGTGTTGCCTAGTGAAATTGAACCTATGATATGGGGTTACCAAGTTAATACTCTTACCATTAAGCTAACATCTTACAGATTTTTATAAAATACAAACAACAAATCTACTTTAAACTTTACATCTAGTACTAATTTAATATATATCTATAATTTAGCTAGGAGAATCTTTTCCCTTTATGAAAAATTAAATGGATTAATTTTAAAAAACTATATATTATATAAGATAAAAAAATTTAAGAAATATTATTTAGCATTGCAACATGACCCTTAGAAGGTTATGATAAAATATTTTTTTCATTTGAAGACCTGATTACATTGTCAACTATACGGAGACAAAATTGAAATTCTAGAAAATTAGAAAATGGAAAAAAAAAATATCATATACAAGTGGTAAAAGTCCTGCCTGAGTTATTAAAAGAATTTCATATAAGGAATTCTAAAATAGTTTGATAGATCTAAGGAGTCATGTGGACATAAATAAAACTTTTACTTTCGCTTAATTTAAGACAATCAAAACATTTTCTCTCAATTTTGTTTGAAAACGATAGATCAATCACGCGAATCTGTTCTTTGTGCATGTTTCTTTCAGCTTTTGCTTTTTTCACTGCTGACGTGGCAGCACAGGTATTGAGTTTTGACACGGCTCCGAAAATGTTTGATTGTTCATTTTCAATTGATTGTCGGAGCATGCAGTTGACGTGTAGAGTTCATGAATGCTGGAACGATGTTGTAGGGTTTATAAAAGGCATCTTTGATTATAGAGGATAGCATTTTCGAGGAGGTAAAGCAGTTTTTGTATTTTGATTTTCTTTAAGAACAAGGAAATCCCAGTTCTGCAGTTTAGCTGTCTGCTAACTCCACCGTTCAAAATACAGTAAACAAAATATGTATTCTGATTTTTCACCATGAATTCAACGATAGCAATAGTGTTTATGTGTTTACAGTTCACATTTTGCTTATGTTTCAGAGCGACCATCAGCAACCATTAATTAATTCTAAAAGCATGGCCGAACAAGCTGTTAATGTGAATGATTTCAATGTGCTGGCAAAGAGAATTCTTCCAAGGGCCATCTATGACTTCTATTCTGGCGGGGCCGACGATGAATGGACTCTCAAACACAACGTTACTGCCTTCCAAAGAATCATGTGAGTTCAGTTGTCCTTAGCTTGATCAGGTGTGCATATTGGATTGAATTAGTTTATTCCATTTCGTGATTTCTGGTTGGTAAATTACTTAGCATCCAAAGCTTTTGTAGATACTGCAATCTTCAACTTTGGACAAGTGATTCTAAATTTAAATTACCATGATTTCATTTTAAATACTACCAAAGGATCATCACCTCATCCTGGCAAGGGGATTTGGGGTAACCTCTTTTCAAGTGCCTGTACGCATATGTGTGTATACTGTCAATGAAATGGGAAACCAGGAAGTAGGATCCGATGTATTAAGAGTGGGAATTTATTTTGAGATAGCTGACTAATTTAACCATGCCATACATGCAGAATTATTTGAAATCCATGACAAGTAAAACTGATTATCTTACTTGACCTGCTAACTAAATTTCAAGATTGGGTAATAGTGGAAACAATAGGAACAAGACTTACTCATACAGTAAGGCAAAATGTTTTAATGAAAAACCTGTAGGTACATACAGAACGTGTTTTCTGTTACTTGTTTTTGATCAGCAGAAAACTGGCTTAGGGAAATAAGTGTTATTTATGATGTTTGTGGATGGTATGTTCCTTCGGCATGATTTATGGTTACATGCAAAACACACCGAAACATATTCTGGGTTGGAAAAGAGCTTAACATGGTTTACAACAGAGAATGTGCTTTAGGTCCTAATTGTGTCATGATCACTGATGAGGCTATCCTGAGGTATGTTGCAAGTATACAACAAGAACTTGATATCATCCTTTTAGAAATGTTGAGACATATTCCTTATAAATGACTGAAACTGAAACTGAATTTTTATTAAGATTCATTAAGACCCTTTGAATCTGTTAGACCAGTTTCAGAATTCCTTCATGGAGGTTTTTTTTGCATAACTCAATGTGGCCCACTAGAATTGAAACTGTGACTTGGTTTTCCAGGCCAAGACTCTTACCACTAAACTAGCACCTCATTGTTAGAGATAATCTGAATAATTGATTTATATGAAAATGTGAATAGCACCTCATTGTTAGAGATAATCTGAATAATTGATTTATATGAAAATGTGAATGGCCATTTTATGATGGCTTTGCTATCTGAATTTCACTGTTTCTTGTAATTGACACTTGCAGTAATATCACAGATGCACAAATGCATGTGCACATACACATCAGCCAAAGTATATATCTTAATAGTTTTTAAATTTCTACGATATAAGCCTTCTTACATGCCCCAAAGCCACCAGGTTGTTTGGAAATATCTGGGTAGCCACCAGGTTGTCTGGAATTATCTGGTTTGTGGTTGGAACCAAAATACTGATATTTACCTCCAAGACATATGGTCAAATTAGAACTTTATAATTCAGCATTGCCCACCAAAATTGAACCCATAACATGGAGGTTCCAAATCAAGAGTCTTACCACTAAGCTAATACCTCATTAGTGTAAATGTCAAGTTTCCTTTAATAATATAGGATGATTGCAACTTAGGTGTCCCTAATAGTGTTAACTGATCATTTAAAAACTCACAAGCGTATGATCAGAGACATAAATTAAATGTCAAGGGCAAGCCATCACATATCCCAATTCCCAAGTGAGGTTTGAATTTCATGGTCAAACATGATTAGCAAATGAATTTCTTGTAAGCAGAATTGTATTTAACATTGAGTTGGGTTTTTGTTTTGATTTGGTTTCAGGTTGCATTAACACATACGTTTATTTGGATAAATTGTCTTACTCACTAAACATTGACTCTATTTTTGAGTATGCCTTTGCACAGGTTACGCCCAAGGGTTTTAATAGATGTATCTCATGTGGATATATCAACTACAATTCTTGGATTTAAAACCTCTTCACCTATAATGATTGCTCCGACTGCTAGACATGAATATGCTCACCCGGAAGGTATTTAGTTGAACTTCATATGAAGAGAAGTGTACATGATAATTATATATCAAGGTTTTTGAGTTTGGTTTGCCTCTATCTCAGGAGAAGTGGGAACAGCAAAAGCTGCAACTGCTGAAGATACAATTATGGTAAAAGTGGCTTCTTTTACAGTCTTGTCACTTGTGTATTTGCTTGCTAAATTTTGACCATTTTCAACAGTTTGAGGCAATTTCGAATAGGTACTACCGTATTCATAAACAAAACAAATACATAAAATAGAATGGTTATGCCAACACCAAAATTCTGTAAGCAATTGATTGATTTTCTAGACCTTTTTTCATTTTCCATTAATTTTCTTTCTTCCAGGTATATTCCTTTAGTGCTTCAAAAACTATTGAGGAAGTTGCAGAAAGTTCAAATGGTGTTCGCTTTTTTCAAGTATATGTATGTCATCATCTTTTAACTGTACCCAAAATGCATATATATTTCTATTGAATTATTCAGACAATTTGGCACCACTCTGTGGTTTCATCAAACTAAAATGTCACAAATATTATTTGATTCAATCCAAGTTCAGATTATGAAGCAAAGGCATGTAACTGTAGAGCTAGTTCAACGGGCTGCTCGTGCAGGCTACAAAGCACTTGTTCTTACCGTCGACACTGCCAAGCTTGGAAACAGAGAGGCAGACCTTAGGAACAAGTAAGAGTGTGTTTGGTGATTTCATATCTCTTTTGCATGGAAATAAATTTCTGGCTTTCATTTATCACCATTGCATGTGCATAATCTGTAATTTCAGTTTCTATTTTTATTCCATTTCAAAAATGTTCTTTGTGTAAGAAATATGATACAATGCAATCTTTATTTCAATTCATTCAACAAATGATAGCTTACCTGATAGATCTAAGAAGCATTATGGACTAAAATGTGGTGGTTAAATCCAATTTTTTATATTATTGACTGTTGATTGAATATCCAAATTACATCTTTGTGTCACATCACATCACATCACATGGGCACAGATATTACATGCTCATCTGGATGCAGGTTTACAGTTCAATCATTGCATCACAGTGTGCAAGGTTGTGAGAATTATGACTGAGCTATCAGCTTATGATGTGCTAAATCCAATATTTTGTTTAATGAGAATTTTAAAGAAAATTGTGACATGCATTCATTACTGAGATGAAGCCTAAATATAAACTGGTTCTGAGAACTACTTATGTGTTGCCTTGAATAGAAAAGGTTTGCATATAATGATAAGTTTCATGCCCTAATATTCTAGTGGTGCAGGGGTTGCACCTCAATAGACCCCAATAGGACCCAATCCACAACTTCCAAAAAGATCTAGCTTAGAAAATAAGAACAACAGAATAACATGGATAAAATCTCCCTTATATTAAGATAATTCTCAAAATACATAGAAAAATATATTAAAGATGATTAGCCAAGCTCAACTCACAACTCTCCCAAGGATCTTACAGGCCACACTTGTTCCCTTTCAATCCTCAATTGCTCACAATGGACACTTATAAGAGATTCTCCTAACCTCTCTCAAGTGCTCTCCCTTGCCTCTCACTCAACTTCCTTGCACAAGCTCTCTTCCCTCAACTCTCATGAGCCTTCTCTCCTACTCATGGTTAGGGTTATGCTCTTTCTTTCCCCAACAATGGTGAATTACATCAATATTTATAAACAATCAGAAGATGAAAACCCTAGAAACCTTTCCTCAACTCAACTTGAGGTTTTTTAGATGTTTCCTAAATCTTTTCACCTTCTCCCTGGCTATTTCCATCTTGCTTTGGTTGTTTTCCAAATTGGAACAAGCTTTAGAGCTTTTTCCCTTGTCGACATAGACATCTCTAGTGTTGCATAGATGCCTACTATGAAAGCCCTGCTTTCAAGAGAGACATCTATTGTTTTTGGTAGATGTCTACTCTGGTCTTGAGACGTCTATCTTGCTGGGGAGACGGCTATCCTGCAGGTCCCAAAAATAAAAATGCTCGTTTTGATGCCAGAGCCTTCAGATGCCTCTCAACAAATCCCCATAGACCCCGGAACCTCCCAAACTCATCAAAATAAGCCAAAAACATCTCCAAACATGCCAAAACATCCAAGAATCTCCATCATTAAAAAACAACACAAAAAGACACATAGCAAATATGGTAGCACAAGGGAATTGGAAGAGGTGTCCATACACCATCTGGTCTTTTACCATTTCAGTGGCTTGGTTTTATTCTAATCCTAGATTAGGTACAATTATTTGAAAAGCTTAACAAAATAATGATCTTCTATTGTTGTCACAGTTCCCTTTGTGTAATTTTATATTGAACCTTTTATCTCATTTATTTGTTACGGTTGTCCTAGAGCTTGTCAACTCTTGTTGAGTATAAGTGATATTAGCTTTACGATTAGTCATTTCTATAAGTTCCTTTGGTTAGATTGTTCTGCCATTTAACAATGCTGTCCTACGGTAAAAATATATTCCTTCATTTGTCTTTACTGACATTCTAAAAATAAAATAAAATAAAGTTATCTAGACATTGTTTTTTCATTAAAAAAAAAGGTCATAGAAAATTGAAATATTGGTATGCATATTGAGGAGCAGGATTCTGAAAGAAAAATCCAGAAAATCTATATTAGTTAACGTGAAGCTTGAGGCTTCTTAAGTTATATTAAGTGGTTTTTATAGCACTGTGGAAAGCTAATTTAATTGATGTTAATTTTTTCATAATTATCTCCATGTTCTTCAATTCTTTAAATACTATGTAACTATTTAAGATGAAAACACCTAAATGTTAATAATAATGTGTGTTTGTTTGTTCGTTGTATGGCAGATTTGTTGTTAGCAATACAAAGAACCTTTACGGGCTAATTGATTTGGACATCAGTGATGTAAGTTATAACCCATCCCATATATTAGTTCAACAAGGCACTTAGTTCAGGCTAAAGTTTTTCTTCCTTCAAGTTATAGTTCTTGGGTGTGTTACACCTCATGACCTTTCCAATCATTTTAAGGGATTTGTTGTTAGTGTGAAAATACACACGAACATCACATTGGCACAGATCTACAAATTTGAATATAAAAATCATGGACATTTCTTTGTTTCATTGTACATGTATTAGGAAAAACAATATCTAAGAATGTATATTAGAATGGATTTTTTTTTTTTCATTTTGTTTTTACAATAACGTTGCCAATTTTGACAGGCATTTAGTATATTATTAGTTGTGACTACTAATTAAGTTTTAGTGGATTTTACAAGTGGCTTGTACAAATACGTTTTAGAGCTGGAACATGTATCCAAAAATTTTATTATGAATTGTTGATGTTACCCAGCCACCATAGATCCAGGGTTTTCTGTGTACTAAAAAAATCAGAGTAATCTAGATAATTATTGATATTTTAATCACAGGGGCTTGATCCTGGTTACAGCCTTCTCTTTCAGAGATCAATGTCCTACAGCAATGCTAACCTAATTTTTGAAAATATTTGTCTAAGGGCATAAATAATAATAATAATATTATTATTATATGAATAACAATGACACGATTGATGATAGGTAACATTCTGGCTTCATAAAATATTGGTGAAATGCTCAACTCATCAAGGTGAGGATTTGCGTTTCTCTATGTTTTTTTGGTACATGCCGTCTTTAGTTTTAAAGCTATGATACTATTGCCATGAAATTATACATCTGGGCAAAACAAAGACAGTAACAGAAGGTGCAAACAAGACAGCGACAGAAAGACAGTAAGATAAACGAGAAAAAATTGGACAAGTTTACTCCAGAAAAAGTTTAGGAAAACCCCAGGAAAATGGCTTATGACCTTAGTGAGCCTTGGACCCAAGCCTTGTTTTAAAGAGGTACATTTTGCAAATAGGGAGGTGCCAGAAAATGGTACTTAGCCTTGTCTTGAAGATTTGCCAATTTGTAGCTGTTGCATATGGTCCCATCATACGGTAAATATACTCTTTTAGGCTTATGTAACTTTTCTTCAACCTTCTTTTGCGGATACTAATCCATTTTTTTATTCTTCTTCTATCTAGAAGTACTTACTTCTCTAAATCCACACAGTTTTACATGAATGACTGAAATCGTGAAATTTAAAGTGATTGAAATTATTTTCATATAATAAGAGTCATATATAAAATTAACAACATCAAAAGCTTGCAGCAAATAAACTGATTTTCTTTTCAGGATATTTTATAGTGCACTCTAGAATAGTATATTCAGAGCTCATGCAATTACTGAACTGATTCATAAGCAGCAGATAACAAAAACAGAGGATTTGTACTAGCACATCAATTGCTTGAAATTCTAGGGGGCACATCAATTGCTTGAAATTCTAGGGGACCCAGTGTTGTGAGATAGTGAATCATGCAAGGATGATACTTTTGGATCCTTGGCGATTCAAATAATTACAGTTTTTTATACAACTGTAGGCCATGAGAGCTTGTCTTAGAAATCAGGCATTAAAAAAATACCCCAAAGCTGTTGTTGTCTCAAAATGATTTATCAGTTGTAGTTGGGAAACGTCTGTTGGTTTATAGCATATCATACCCTCCCTCCATTGACTTATTCAGTCAGATGTTCAACTCAAAACATCTAAAAATGTTTGTAATACCCCATGAGGGAAAATAAGTAACTGTGAATGATCATAAATAAGTCTCTTTGTTTTTAATATACTAGTTGAAAAGTGCTATTTTGCTACAAATGTTATATGCCATGAAATTTTTGTAGAAAAGTTCCTTGAAAAAAATTTCAAAATGAAAATACAGGTACGTTATTCAGAGTGCTATTGAAGAATTCCTTCTATTTTATCAGAATTCTTTCCAAGATCTCTACCTCTTACTTTTGAATTTAAAGTACTTACCATCTACGTTCTTCAAGAACTTATCCAATACACTTTATCCAACCACTGAGTAAATGCAAGTTCACTCCATTGTAAAATCCTTTTAGGCCAAAAGCAAACTATTCTCTGCTATTCACAATATTTAAGTTCTAAGGAATTGAATATCTTTGTAAAGGGACAATTATAACTTGGTTTATTCATTAGTACATGTTTTTTATACAATTAAAAAGGGTGCATTGCTTTTGACCTCATTCATTCATTTATCTTCATTTTTTCAGGAGAGCAGTGTGTCATTTGAATCTTATGCTGATCAAACACTGAATCCATCATTTACTTGGAAGGTATTGACTATCCTTAGGTTTCAAAAACAAACAAACAAATAATGATATGTTAGCCTAGTGGTAAGACTCTTGATTTCGAAACTCCAAGTTATGGGTTCAGTTCCAGTTGGTAGTGCTGAGTTATAGAGTTCTACGAAGGTTTCATGTTGGCTATATGTCCAAGGTCTATTTAATTATGTCTGTATAGACTGATATGATCTTTCAGACATTTTATTTGTAGATTTGATTCCACAGATTTGAAGGCAAAGTTCAGGGACAAATATTCATTGTTAAATATTGTTGATTTAGATAATGACATATTTTCTGAATGCTTCAAATTTCAGTTTGTGGTATTGCATTACTAGTAATGTGCTTTTATGTAATGACAGTTGTGGCATATCACTTCAGATTTCATTAATAGGGTATATCACCACATAATTAACTTACAAATGTTTCTGCATATTACAGTTGACCAGACTAATGTAAAATGCTTGCTTGATAATTTCTCACAGGATTTTAAATGGCTACAGTCACTTACAAACTTGCCAATTCTAATGAAAGGAATACTCACAGCTGAAGATGGTGAGGATTTACTTAATATATTTACCTTATTTTTCCTATTATAGCAGTTCTAAAAGACATTTAATTGTTTTGAATAAAATCTATGACTGGATTGTGAATGGTAGTCGTGGCGTGACTAGTTTTTCTCTTTGCATGCACAAAAACAGCGGAATTGGCTGTGCAAGCTGGAGTTTCTGGGATTATTGTCTCCAATCATGGTGGTCGTCAACTTGATTATGTGTCACCTGCTATTGAGGCACTAGAAGAGGTATATCATGTCCTGTTTTGCTTCATAAATTTTTTCCCCAGAAATTCATGTCATAGTAAGGTTATGTGAAGCAACCAGATTGAATGTAATCATCATGGACAACCAATGTGCAATCGGTAAACTTCTTCCTTGTTTTTCATGGAGTTAATTATAATGAAACTTTATGGAATTAGCTGTATAGATGCTTTGTGACGGTGTGGAAATCATGGTAATGTGCTCAACTCTAGGAACAATTTTTGTCCCAAATACTATAAGAAATTGTTCTTTGGCTTTACAAAATCTAGGTGTTGGCTCTTTGCTCAACTCTAGGAACAATTTATGGCTAGACCCATCCTGGGATTCAGGAATGGTATCACAGATGAGTTCCTGCTTTGTTTTGTCTTTCCCTAAAGACCTCATTCTCCCATAAGTGTTATCAAAGTCGTATTATTATTGTCTATCCAAATAAAGGTATTTGACATTTTTTTTTCTCTTTCTAGTAGTTTTATTGGAATAAACTAGTGTTTTGAGTTTGCTCTGGACTATTTTTTTTTTTGATAGACCCCAGCACATTGAAGCATGTGCTGAATGTGAAAGCTTGAAGGTGCAACCAATTGTATGAAAAGCCAGTATTGAGATGCTAATTAAAATTGGTGTCTTTTATTGAGTCAAGTGTTGCATCATTATTTTAGGTCTTCAATTTGAAATGCACATATTTTCATGAATTTGTTTTTGAAATTTTAAAGTTTTTAATCCTGAAGGAATCACAGTATATTGATTTTGAAAGTGTATCTTTTAGGCAAATTTTCCGGTTTGTTATTCTGAAAGTTCTACATGCTTAAAACATTTTGCTTCATGAAATGTTGAGTTGATGCATATGTATGTTTAATCATTTTTATAAACATAGGTTGTTCGAGCTGTAAAAGGAAGAGTCCCTGTATTTGTTGATGGTGGCATTCGTCGAGGCACAGATGTTTTGAAAGCACTGGCACTTGGAGCACAAGCTGTACTGGTATAAAGAAATATTTTGTCCAGAGAATCGAATTTTGTAGTTTTTCACCTCCTTCTTCCTTCTTTTAAGTATAAAACTGCAAAAATGGTCCAACATTTAGAACAGAGGTATGTCTTAGCAAGGACACAAACACCCATACAGATACACGTACTACATCTAAAATGTTTGAGTCTTTAAAGCAAGAAAATGTGGAGTGCCAAGATCATAGGTTGTTGGTGCTATAGTAATTTAAAAATCATCATCATCCTAGCCTTGTCCCAACAAATCGGGGTACATGTTGGGGTACATGAATTCCTTTTCGCTATGGAGAGCTAGATCTTTGCTTATTTTTCAATGATAAGTTGACTGTCATAGCGAAAGACAGTGTTTTTGCTACTATTTAACCTGGCCTGGCAATTGGGTCCTGTTCCTGGTAATTTTATGGGTATGGATTTGAATCTTGTTCTAGTACTGGTGGGAGTACTACTAGAATCATAATAGATGCTTTCACGTTTTATAGGAGTGTTCTTTCTTTTGAACATGAATTCCCTGATATCCTAAACGTCAACTAAGGAATAGAAGTCCTCTTAAATGTCTGGATACTCTTGTTGATTCCCTTATAACCTTCTTAAACAGAGTAGAATGTTCTCTGTGATCAACTTTATTGTCAACCTTTTACAGTAGGCATCTTATGACGGGCTTCCAAGATGTTGAATGAAAGTTTTCTGAAAGGTGGCGAGGTTCTTGAAAATGTACTCCAAACTCGCACGGTTATCGTCAAAAGATAACACAAGCAACGACAACAGTACTTTCAGTCACAATCCTTTGGAACATCAGGAGGCTCTGTAGCATTCAGTACTTTAATAGGGCCAAGGGCTACTCTCTATGCAGATTGATTGCTTCTAATGCTACATCAATGAAAAGGATCATCACTCAAGCATCCTCAATGCTCATCCTCTTTAAGTGGGGTCCAAAATGAAAGTCTAACCTCCTTTCTTGAGTGGTTGGCTCAGGCTTTAACCCACCTCTTCTAACTTTGAGAAATAAGTACCTTACCATGACTATTTGATGGTCCCTGCTATTAAAGCTATATAACTGAGATTTATAAAACCATACCAAAGCTACATAAATAAGATACATAAAACCAAACAACCGTGTCTTTAGATTATTGGGTTCCCTTGACTTTGCAAACTTGAAAGGAATTCTATTGCGGTGTGTTTTAATTTCTTGAAATTTTTTGTGTCTTTAGATTATTGGGTTCCCTTGACTTTGCAAACTTGAAAGGAATTCTATTGCGGTGTGTTTTAATTTCTTGAAATTTTTTGTTGATACCCACAAATGGCGTGACCTCTTTCTTGTGTATGTTTTTTTGCCCTGGTTGCAGGTTGGAAGGCCAATTATTTATGGCTTGACGGTAGATGGAGAAGCTGGTGTCAGAAAAGTTCTCCAGATGTTAAAAGGTGAGTTTGAGTTGGCTATGAGTCTTTGTGGGTGCCGTAATGTCAGTGAGATTGCTAGATCCCATGTTACCACCCAGTATGAAAAGCTACATTCATTGCTTTGAAAATTGATATGCAAGAACAAGTTCCCAGGCATTCTGCATCATGTTTGCATTAGAAGGCAATTTGATATTGTAGGTTGATCGAGTTATAGTTTATAGAATTATTTAACAATAAGAATGCTGTCTCAAGGAACGTTTTATTATCTTCTCTATTTGGATAAATAAGGATATCCGGGAAAAAGCCGTTTTCCATGGGTTTTGCCCTTGATAATCGCAGCAGTGCTTACCTTGTGCCCTGTGAGATTTCCCAGAGTTTAGCACTCACATTTGGATTTGGATTATGATCTAAATGATGCATTCCAGTATTAATAAAGTTTAATACAAGGTTAACTTTCAACTACAATTCCATATTGGGGTGATAAACCCGAAACAATTTAACACCCGACATACAATAAATTAGAAAAACTTTTAGTGATTATAAGCATTCCAATTATGGTATTTTAAAACTTGTTTAAAATGTTAAATGTTTGTTAGGTAACAGCCATGTCTAAATATGCATCTTAGAATGGTTTAAAAAAATGCACTATGAAAATATTTGTTATTTTATTTTATTTAAAAAATGGTTGATGATAGTGTATTGCATAGGTTTTATAATGGTTATATCATATTCCTTTATGGTCCACCTAGACAGATTAACATTTTTATCCTTCCCCCTTATACTTCCATACATCTTATACTTGTAGTACTTCATGTACTTATAAAGTGCTTCACCCTAACAAATATAATGTTATCCTTCCCCCTTATACTTCCATACATCTTATACTTGTAGTACTTCATGTACTTATAAAGTGCTTCACCCTAACAAATATACCCTAAGAAATGTTGCTTTGGTCTCAAAATGTCACAATTTCAAGTAACAAATAAATCCTCTCTAAATAGGAACAAAAAAAATAGGGTAAGTTCAAGCTAATGTATTAACAATTCAATTATGCTTGAATAAATAGAATTAGAATAATGGGTTTTAACATACATTGTAACATAAAAATACATTACTTAAATTCTTTCCTTCCCTTTTGGCATAAGAAACAATTAAACAAGCTCTCTATATGCAATGTTCCTCATCTATCAACTATTCTATGTAACACAACAAACCCCATAATCCCTATTCTATGTAGGCACTACAATAAATAATGTATAACCTAGAAACTACAATCAAAGAAACATTAGCAACTTAGAATCAACACCCTTACCCTTGCTTCCATATCGATAAAATCATCCCTATATATGATAACCTAGAATCAACTACTCTTACCCTTACCTTCCTATCCCCAAATTCTCCCCTATACACATTAAACTAAAAACCAACCCCTATATCCCATAAAACCCGTAAACAACAAACACTAAAGAAAACTACTACAAACAACACACAACAACAAACTTTGCGAAAGTTGTTCCTCCATTCCAACACAAATGTTGTAGACACTATTATAGCAAGTACATCTCACGAAGTGGCAAGCAACATTGCACATGAATATCAAAATATAAACTAAAGGCAATCGAAACACATACAAAAAATGCCACAAAGAAGAAACAAATGATTAGGTGAGATTGGAGAGGAGGAGGATGGGAAAAAAAAGAGGGGATGGAAAAGGGCAAGAGAAAACCAAAAGAAAGAAACTAGAAAAAAAGAGATACAGAACTAAACTAGGTTTAGTATAAATTATATATATTATAGAAACCAAAAACACATTCAAATTTGAATTTAGTGCTTTAAGGATGATGAAGAAGTAAAGAGTACACAGGAACTTCAGCCAAAAATTTTTGTACCTTGAATGCTAAGTTCATGTTAAAAAATTTTCATTTTAAAATATTGTTAATATCTTTGATACCCCTAGTCATGTAGTAAGGACAATGTCAAAATATATTTTCTCAAAGTATACTGTATTAGCCAGTAGATAGTGTTAAATTATATTTTTTTTGGTTTTTAGTAAATGGGGTTTGACTATAGGTACACCTTGACATATAGCCCAATTACATCTTAAAACATTGGCAATATTTTGTGTTTTCAAATCTAAAGTTCACTGATTTTGTGTTTCCTGTACTTGTTAAGAAAAGGTTTTTTTTTTTTTTATAACAAAGTTAAATCATGTATAGTAATTATCAAATCAAATTCAATAAAATTAGAATGTGTTAAATGATTGATCCATGTGTATGCCATTCAATATCATCATTAATTGTATGATTTGATGATAATTTTTAGGGGTAACAAATAGCACTAAAATGGTGGGGGTTTGACTTTGGATATATACCCATTTACGTCTCAAAACATGAACAATATTTTGTGTTTTCAAATTTAAAGTATGTTTATTTTATGTTTTTAATATCTTGAAAAGAAAATAAAACGTATTTTCTTTACAAGGTTAAATAGTGTATATTAATTATAAAATGAGATTGAATTAGGTTTTTTTAATGTATAATATAATAGTTAATGATTGATATTTTGTATGCTATTCGATATCATTATTATTAGGTGTATGATTTGAAGATAATTTACAATGCTAGTTGTCTATTCAAACAGATTATTTTTGCATGCTTCAAACTATGTGTGCACAAAAAACTTTACTACGATCTTTTAACCTAAAAACTTTTAATGCAATGTAAATGGAAATGTCTTATTGGTGCATACTCCTTTATCTTACAACATTTTGTATTCTATTGTTGAAAATATTTGGTTCAAGGCCTAGTAGTAGCAACCATTTTGGATATGTTGATGTTATCTTTGAGAAAAGACCCTCAAACAATGGAAACAGAAATGTCTTATTAATTTATTATATAGTTAATCCTTCTTATTCATAATTCAAGGTTACCAATCATTGGAGGACTTTTGGATATAAAAAGATTCCCTTTTAGTCTATGTAATGCTCTTGCAACTTGGTAATGGTATGGAAGCCTTCATGAATGACTTCTCCACCTATGATGTTGATTTTTAACAAGCATTAGACAGTCTAGAGTAGGTACTAAAATGATGTGTAAAAACAAACTTGTAGCTCAATTGGAAAAAGAGCCATTTGATGATCCAAAAGGGCATTATCTTGGAACACCAATTTCAATAAAAGGTATTGAGGTGAACCTTGAAAAGGTAAGGATCATCCAAAGAATCACTAAAAACCCTCAAACAGTTAAAGTTATGAGGTCATTCCATGTACATATTGGTTATTATAGATGTTTCATCAAAAACCTTCCAAAATCACCAAATTGCTTATTGAGCTTATGAAGAAGAATGCAACATTTGAATGGACCACAAAGTGCAAACAGGAATTCCAACATTTGAAGAAAAATCTTGTAGAAATACCAATTCTAGGTGCACCTAACTAGTTTAAAACTTTTCATATCATGACAAATACATCTAATTATGCATTAAAAAAAGTGCTTACATAAATGGATGATAAAAAATGTCCATACTATATCCATTGTATAAGCAGGACCATTGTGGGTGCATAAATTACACCACTATAGAAAAAGAACTCATGGAAATGGTGTATGCTCTTGAAAAATTCAAGTACTATGTGCTAGCATATCTTATTTTTTGCATATTGATTGCAGTGCAATTTACTCCCTCATGAATAGCCAATAGTAAGCCCTTGTGTTATATGGTGGTTGGTGATCTTGCAGGAGTTTGATCTAACAATGGTGAACAAAAAGAAAATTGAGAATGTAGTAACAATTCATCTATCTAGGTTAAGATGGGATAACAAGGCTAATGAAGAGCCTTTATCTAACCAATTTCCAAATGAACTTCTTTTTGCTCAAGGACCAATGGTTACAAACTTGTATGATGAATTTCTCTTCTATTTACTCACCCAAGAAACTCTTGTAAAATGGAACTATAGGAGGAAACAACAATTCCTCCACTAGGTCAAACACTACCTAAAAATAAAGGGTAACCTCTATAAAATTTATGCAAATCGCCTGGTACAATGGTGCATACCTAATCAAGATCAATCGTGAGTTCTCAAGGATGCTCATGAAGGTTCTTATGGGAAACACTATGCAGGAAGGAGAACAACCATTAAAATCCTAATGGTAGAATATTTCTAGCCTACAATCTTCATCAATGCCAACCATTTTACCCATTCTAAAAAATGATATCAACAAGATGGAGGAATGACACCTAAAATGGAAGGAAACAATAGATTCAATCACTAGAGTCTTTTGACCTCTGGGGAATTGATTTCATGGGATCCATAACTTTCATGTCCAACAGAAAGTCCTACATTATTGTTGCTATTAACTATTATACTAAATGGGATAAAGCTGCAATTGTTACTAATTATACTTCCACTATAGCTCAATTCTTTCAACAACAAGTGATAAATAGGTTTGTTGTGCTTAGGGTACTAATTTTTGACAATGAAACTTATTTCATGGGTACTATCTTTCATAAGTTAATGCAATGCTTAGGGGTGAAAAATAAAATTACAACATCCTATCATCTCCAATCCTATGATCAAGTAGAGGTAACCAATATGGAGATCACAAGAATCCTAACAATGATCATTAGCAGATATAGGAAAGATTGTAGTATTGAACTCAATGATGTCCTATGGGCCTACTTCTCAACATGGAAACTTCTTATAGGCTACTCTCCCTATGAGTAAGTGTACAAAAAGTTACCTAAACTTCCAATTTAAACTAGACTTTGTATACTCACAACTGTGAGCTTAATCTAGACATTAACCTAGCATAAAAAGAGAGACTCATGACACTCAACGTGCTAGGTGAAAATCAAAAAGTAACCCTTACGATGAATGAAGTGCACAAGGCATACTGCAAACAACATCATGATGCCTGAATACTAAACATTGAATTCAAATCAGGAGACAAGGCTCTCTATTGGAATCCCATGTATGTGCCACAACGAACTAAGTTCTAGACATTATTGGAAGAACCATATATTGTACACCCAATTTTTTCTTCTAGGGCTATAATGATTTGCCAACTAACAAGCTCTTAAATGCACATGTTGGTCAACATTCAACAACTAAAACCCTTTACAGACTTCCAAATAGTTAGCTGCAAACACAATACCTCAACCCAAGAATAAGCTCACTCCATTTTTCAAGTCTTCTCCTTCCAACTTAGTCATGGGGGAGAAGCCCATCTACCATAATACCTTGGAGGGGATGAAAAACTATTTTTTTTAAACATAGTTCTTCATAAGTTTTTCATTTTCTTTGAATTTTAATTTTTTTTAATGTATTTTTCTTTTACTTTTGCTTTATTTTATGTTTCTTTTTCTATTTCCTTTTACTTTATCTTTTTCCTTCATTGTTGTTGTGATTTTTAATAATTACTAAATGTAGCTACCAAGATTATAACTATCTATATAGGCCAACTTTATTTTTGCATTATGCTCTCTACTAGCAAGTTATCAATTTTCTAATGATATCTAGTGAGCTCACAACATCCACCCATTCCATCTATCTCATATGGAGATCTATACCATGATAGCATGATGGTCCTTTCACATAAAAACTAAAAAGTAACATGTAATCTTATTACCCAATGAACCAAAAAAGGACCAAGTCGGAATAGAAACGGATGTGGCCTCACGGGAACTTGTTGAGTTCTCTTCTTAACTTTCTTCTTGAGTTCTATGACTCCTCATGGATTGTATCATTATTTCTCCTTTAATCTGTAAAAGAAAGTATGTCTTTGTAATGTGTGGTTTCCATTTCCAAAAAAATATGCAAATAAAAACACACATCTTTAAAGATCTCTTGAGATCTTTAAAGACATGTTACCCATGCTTGAAGGAACTCCTTTAATTAAGGCCCAAATTTCTTCCTCATAATCTCTAACTACTTCCTTCTTTTGTTTTCTTTTGTTTTTTGGAGTGATGATGATTCTCTATGGTTGTTGTCAACTCATGATGATAGAAGAGAAGAAACACATCAATGTAAGGCCACTGCAAATGGTATGGACTTGGTCTAAACTCAGAATGGGTCAATATCAAAAGCATCCTAACCACACATTCTACAAAAGATCTCTTAAGGCTATGATCTAGATTCTCCTTTTCTAATCTCTCTCTCAACCATTCTGACACCATTTTCTTACATCAATGTACTATACCATGATCATCTATTAATTTTCATTTTGTAGATTACATGATTCTTAGACAATCCCTTACAAGAGTATGGTGTTTAACCTAAACCATCATTCATCATCCAAGATGCCTACAAACTCCTTGTAATGAAATTATGCAAGGATATTTTTAGGCATCAGCCTAATTTGGAAGAATTCACTTTCACAGCTTTTAGTTTCCTTCAGTTTATACCCCATAATTGTAGGTCTTAATTCGGTTCATACAACCTTGACAATGTGCATCGTCTAGATTTGTGCTAATTTGGCTTAAGAAACATCTCTCATTTACTCATTTGATGTGCTCAATTCACACCAATTCATAAATTAGAACCTCATAAGATATTATTACTTTAGCTTCCCAACCTTCTGGCTTTTATTTGGCTCTTATTTTGACCATAAACTCTTCTAAAATCCCTTCAAATTCAAAGTTAATAAATAATTGCGAATGGCTACATCAATGCATCCTCATTGATGTAGTTTGATATGTTGATGCAACCCCATCAATGCATCCTCATTAATGTAGCATAAAAATCCTATAAATATGTATGATAGTTAACTCATTTTTCACATTTTGCTTTAAACACCAAAGAAGTTTTTGCAATTTTTCAGAGACTAAAGCCTTCCAAGAGCCATATATTCCTCACAATCCTTAAGCTTTCAAAGGTATGCTTTATGTCATGGAAGCAAGAAGCATTAGGCTTTAACAGAAAATTTTCTAGAATTTTTCTAACTTCTTGTATATAAGGCATTAAAATAATGATCCCAAGAATTAATACCAATAATCATCCTTTGTTGAAGTAGAAATAAAATAATAATAAAATATTCCTACATTTCTTTGATCACTAAATAAAGGACTTAATGATAAAATTATAATATGACCATCAAACTTAATCTGATTGAGCAATTAAAAGGTATCCCAATTTAAGATATTATATTTAAAAGAACTAATTCAAGGTTACATTTGTGATCATAGATGATGCCAAAATGAAGACCGCAAGTAGGAGGACCATCATAGCCTTAGAAGAAATGACCATGCGGAAGAAGGAGACAATCACAATAACAACAATAATTCCAAGAGCAAGATGTCAAGGAAATCCATGCTATTGAGCCCTTATGTGAGGAGCCTAAGCTAGAATCTATTCATTAGATTCTCATAGCTGAAATAGAATAATCCAGGAAGGATGACATCCTAAGATCATAATCCAACTTGGAGGTCATGCATACTAAGAACTACTTGGAGAAGGTCCAAATTTAAAAAATTGAAAGTTCAATCCTTTAGGAGTTAAAATCTAAACCTTTCTTAGAGTTATCACCAAAGGAGGCCAAAATCTAGTTATAAGAGTCTTCATTATGGTCTATTCTCTCCACCAATGGGGAATGGTACATGGGAGAGATCAATCTCTTCTAGAATAACTAACAAGGAGATGCAATAGTTAACATTAAAGATATCACCATCTCCTCCTTGGTTGAAGCTATTGTAGAGGCCCTCAAATTACCAAACATCGAGGCAAAGGTAGTAGAAATTTCAATACAAGCGGTCCTTGACACAAATAAATAATGGGTTCAACAGTGCTATGGACTAAACCACAAGGAGTATAGTGCCCTCACTAAGGCAAAGTAAGCTTAATTTAAGATCACAGCTTATCACTTTAATCCCACAGTGAGGCCAAGTAAAGTGACTACCTTCTCTGCTAAGGCAAACATAGCTCTAAGTGGAAAATTTTAGGTCAATGTTCCTAGCTCATCTTCCTAGAGATTGAAAAACATTTTTAAAGAAAATGAGAAGGGTAGAAAGACACTCTCCTTTTCTTACTTGATCAAAAAAACTTGTAAAAGAGGAGGCATAGCTCCCTCTGCCAATGATGTCATCTGCAAGACTCCTACCATATCATGGCATGATATGATGAAAGACAAAGTGCTTGCAAGCTTTAAGAAGAGGAGTTGTTATCTCCACCACCACCTATAGTACCAGAGATGATCCCTAAAAGGATAGTAATTATTGGACCCCTAAGAAAGCTTAGAAAACAATAGCTATAACAACAAGCCTTCAAAGATGATGGTGAACCTTCTACATACTGTCCAAACATGAGTCATCTTAATGAGGTCACCAAGACCATCAATTGGTTAATAGATGAACTAGCTTTAGTTTTCTTCACATAAAGGGACCAAGCATTCATTTGTGCCAACCCCAGTATCTAAGAAGTCATGATGTCCATTCCAAGATAAGCATTTCTTACAATCTCCAAGGATGTTGTGGCCTTCTCAATCATGCTAGAAGAAATAGAAGGAGCAATAGTCCTACTCATGCCACACAAGGACCAAGATATTACAACAAAGGTGGTGGCAAATAGGACAGAAGAAGCCTTGAATGCTCCTATGACATCTATCATTGATGTTGTTTCCATGACATACCAAGTGTTTGTATGGGCAGAAAGTAAGGGAATCAATGTAGCATAGCATAAAAAAGTCCTAGAGTAACTAGTTCGAGCTAGACAACCAATTCCAAAGATCTTTAATCTCTTGAAAGATATTTTAGCCACCCCATTGTAGATGCTAGAGATAAGCAACAAGTTGCCCATTGCCAATGCATAACTTGAGAAGGCCATCATTACCAATTGATGGTTGGCAATTAAGGTTGTGAAACTTAGAGCTTGCTTATTAGATCCATCCATTCTTAGGCCCAAGCTTACAAGAGATGAATCTTTTGAGTAGCTTCAATAAAGACTTCAAAAGGCTTAGAATGAAAAGATGTAGTGAGCTCTGATGTATTACTATCAAAAGCAATGATGAATTCTTTCAGTTGTGACCTTCAAATAATCTACAAGAAAAATCCTATGAAATGTTGAACAACAAAATGGCCAAATGATCAAATATGTTCATTAGTAGCAGGAACAACATGCCAAAGTAAACCAAGGTATGAGAAGGTTGGCTATAGAGAATTGATATATCTCAACGAAGAAGGTTCATGCTCTTTGCTAGAAGACTATTATTAAGATAGTTGCCTAAAAATGAGGTACTAAAATATGAATAAATGAAAAACCACTACAGGGACTAGGTTAGGATGCTTAGGGAGATCAATGAGAAAGAAATCAAATTGGTGAAGGCTAAAGTGAACGAATCTCTCTAGGAAATCAAGCACAGAGGTGATGTATGGAAACCCATATTTAATGGTCTTAATGCCTATAACCAAGTTGAAATCCACCTAAAGGAGTTACAAATTTAAGAGATGATAGAATACATGGAATTAGTCAACCTCCATTATGTAAAATTGGCAATGCTGATAGTGGGGAGGCCAATATATGAATTAGAAAAGTAGGCGGATGACTCATATCTTCTCTATGAGGGAAGGTTCAAGCTCCATAAAGAGATAAAACAAAAGTTACAAGTGGCCAATGCAGAGCTTGAAGTTCTTAAGAGAAAATTCCAAAACCAAAGATCAGTTGCTAAGAACCTAGTGAGAAGAATGAATTACTACTAGGAATTGTAGAATCTTTTTCAAACATTCAACACTAAACGTTAACAGTTTGCAATCTAGTTTGTCAACATGAAAGAAATGTTTCCAACCATGCCTTACCTGTGGGATGTACCAACACCAACTAGTCTAGAAGAAGCCACTTGAACCATCTATAACCTATGAAGCAAGGAGGAGAAGATAAAGGCATTCCTAGACATCTTCAAATTCTTAGAAGTAGTAGCATGGTATCTTAAACCACAAATAGGACCAAGATGTGATGAGGGATGCTCCATGTCACAAGAGCCTCCACTTACTAGCATGGTGTAAAGAACTCATCTTTCTTCATTCCATTCATCTAAGTGCCTACCAATTTTATAAATAAGTCTAAAGCTCTTTTTGTATACTATACAATTTATTGTAACGTGGCACTCAAAGTTGAGTCTTTTATTAGTTTCATGTGGATTTTTGAACTTAGAAGGAGGGGTGGGGGAGATGAGTAGTTCCCCAAATTGAACCTTTATGAAAACAAAGCATACACACAAATTTACATGATTTCCCAACTTGGTTACTCCATACTCAGAGGCTAGATCACAAGCACAACTTTTCACTTTGTTGCTCTCAAAATGTGGTTGAAGGGTCCACGCCCTGTACAATCTTCAAGCCCTGCTCCAAAGTGTTGTACTGTAGCACCAATCACTCGACCTTGCAAGGTCTCGTTAGGCTTGGAAATGTGGTTTCAAGGCTTCCACAACCTTTACAATCTTAAGCTCTACACTAGAGTGTTGTACCGTAGCACTAACAACTCAATCTTGTAGGATCGCTACAAGCTCAAGGACATCAACTCCACAGGGCAAAAAGAACAAGAATTATAAGGGAGAATCACAACTCAATTTGCTAATCCTTGTACAGTTAGCTACAACACACTTTACAATGCCAAAATGATAAGATAATGAGGAGCACCAAAGAATTCAATGATGGCAAATGATTATACAATGAATACAACAAGGCTTGCACATTTCCCAATGCACATCAAGTCTTCTTATAGCTACCATGTTTTTAAATCCATCTTAGAACTCGTGCAATGATTGGCTAATGGTCAATAACAGTTGTGGGAGACATCTTTCTTATGCCTGAGACATCTCTTTGAATTTGCCTTCAATATTGGAAAAATGTCTTTTTTTCCATAAAGACATCTTTCTGAAGTCTTCATCCTAGAAGACATCTTTCTAAACTTGTTTTGCATTCTATAAAGACATCTTTGCCTCATGAAAGATGTCTTTATCTGAGAAAAATGTCTTGTTGTTTTTGAAGACATCTTTGTCTAAGTTCACTCTAGTTGTGCCAAGACATCTTTCTTCCACTTTCTTTGTCTTTTGAATGCATCATTCCTTATCCATAGCCTTAATCTTCTACATGCTTTGATGATGATAACTTTGCTTGTATAGTATCTGGTCCTTGTCCATGTTCTTTGAATATTTGTTTTAAGATCATGTGGATGACCTCCTCCTTTGAGCTTTAAACAATTTGTTCCTTATCCTCTTCAGCTCATCTTGGTTTCCCATGTACTAAGTCCTACAAACACAATAATCACAACAATCATGCAAATAACCTTTGACTCCATTTTACTTAATGTTTTGGACACATCAAAAGATCCACAATCTCCCCCTTTTTTAACAGCAGCAAAAAGAATAAAGTGCTCAAACTTGGTTAGGAAAGATATAAAATAACAATAATATCCTAATAATATGTAGATCCAAGTAGCATTGAAAATCCTAAAAAGATATAGTAAGTGTGTATTTATTAGGTCCATTAAGTGTTGACCCAAATTTGGCAAGAGCATATTCAAACCTTCTAAGTGAAATTTAGCCTTGACATGAAGCAAAGCCTTTGAAAAGTAAGCAACCTGTCTTTAAAACAATAAGTCATTAGTAGTGCATGGTGCCTGGAGTGTTTGAGATATTCTCCATGTTTGTAAAACATTATCTTTATGGTGAGGTAAATATAGCCATACAACTTCACATGGAAAACCATTGATGTCAAATTCATTAGTTAGGAAGAACATACATGGATACTTTTCCATAGAGTAATCATGTTATTGCTCAATATGTAGTAAGGAATGCACTGCATCCTCCACTTAAGGCATGAATGTGGAAATTGAGAACTACTCTTTTGAGGTCAAAAACAAGGGGCTACAATTAATTCAATAAGGACCATCAACATTTAATTTTAAGGGCCAAAGATATAACAAGTAGGAACAAGCATCTTATCTAGTTGTTTCATTCAAAACTTGTATTACTATACTTAACCAGAAATTTGGAAATTTCCATGAGAATAACAAAGCTATGAGTGAGACATGCATATTTTGTTGTTTATTCAAGGCAATGCAAAATCCACCACCATTGATCAAAAATAAAACTTGTTAATTAATATATATACTTCTTGAATTTCTCTACTAATGTAAATACGATTAAGAAAAAATAAACTTCAGCATAAAATACCAAAGATAGAGCATGTAGATACTTTACCAAAGAAGGAATGATCACAATCATATTCAAAATATCAACTATTTGCAAAACTAGACACTTCTTGTTTCAACTTATGATTGAATATCAAATAAGGGGTTGTCATTTCAAAACAAGGAGGACCAGCACACAAATTGATGCTAAAGATCAAATATAAAAAAGAACTTATCTAATGGAAACAATTGTTTGATGGTTGCTTATATTTCTAGATTCAACCAAAAAGAGACCATCAATAGAATATTTAAGCTATGAGAAAAATATGCACAATAATTTAAAAATAACTAAGTATTCATGTATCATTAAACACCTTAGAAAGTCCTCATATGAAACAATTACAACCATTCAAGATTTTGCCATCCAATTTAGCATCAAATACCTCTTGAAGTCCTTTTCTTGCTTATTGTGGTTCTTGGCCATAGTCTCCAAAGACTCCCCCTACACTGGTGGCCTCCAAGATGGTTGAGGAGTAGGCTCCCCCTACACATGTGTTGCTTATCTTGGGCCTTTATGCAAATATCACAAAAAAGCACTATAACTATAGGTCAACATTAGGCTCATTTGTGAAGATCTAGGTTTCCAACCTGTAGTATTGATAAAATTTTCAAAGGTTTGTCTTATCTTAGAAATGGCAAAAACATCCCAAAGAATTTGAGCATATCATTAAAAGAATTTCAGAATAAGCAAGACTGAATGCAAGACAAGAACTCAAACTAGAATTGCTATGAAGATCCAAGAGAATTTATTACAAGTGCTATTATAAATCTTCATAAAACCAATTATATCAATATCATGATTGAATGTAAGAAATGTTCTAGCCTTTATTCCACCATTTTTAATCTAGACAAGATGTAGATAATTTTGAACTTTTCAAACACTATCCTAATTAACTAGCAAGCAAAGAGATAGAGACTTAGCTTGACTTACCTTGCTTGCTAGTGAGAAGAGAAGATCAATGGAGTTTCATGGGATGCGATATGGCATGGGCCACGATATCGCATACGCGATATCACATCTTCCCCTGCGATATTGCATACACAATATCCCAGTGCACCGCCAAATCTATAAATAAGAGGCGGCTCTTCCTTGTTTCTCCATCTAGATCTAGACCCTTAGCGAAAATCTGGTAGTTTTACCTCTCCAGAGATAGAATAATTTCCATGTGCCCACAGTAGAAGTTCCAAAGTGAATAGATCTTTATTCAAGCAAATATTGTACCTGAACAGAAGTTTGTGTACGGAAATAAAGACGAACTTTTGGATAAACCTTGCAGTGCATGGACTAAGCTAAATAGGACTTTACTTATTGATATTTATTGTTCATCATTTATTGCTTTATTAGTTAATTAAATCTCTCTCAACCCTTCTCCCATAGTTAAGTGCATTCAGTACAACCACTTCAAGCACGTGTGTTACGCTTGATAATCCCAGTAACGAATAGCGTTTGGTAATCAAGGTTGCATTGGTTCAGGGTGTGAATGGTAAGTGGGAACGAATGCTAATGCTAGGTTAATTAGGTCTTAGTTAGTTAGTTAAAGCTAGTTAATTAGTCTCTTCACCCTTTACCTCATTAGCATAGGAGATAAAACATAAAAGACATAAAAATCACATACCTCAGACTTACTTAACCATACAACCGTGACAACTACAAGTAAGTCTGGGAACACAACGATTAATTAACCTTAAGTGTTCCATGAGGCATGTAGGCACTTAGTCTATGGAGTTCAACTGGATCGTGCATGAAAATGCTTGTATTCGTATGGTTGAGTGTAGGGGTACCTCGCCACTCATCATTTGCGTCATTGCTGGGGACTAAGTTGTTTATGTGCTAAGTAGAACAAAGGAAATCATCCACATCGTTGGGAAGCTTTAACAAATCCTTAGGGTTAATCATACAAAAAATAACATAACAACAAATAGCACACCAAATTAAACTAAGATGTCTTCTTCTCATAAAAGCACTTCACCACCTAGGGATCACACAAGAGACAGTTGGTGGTCTAACACACATAACCGAGAATCGCCAGTTCCTCAAAAATATTGGGTGGTATATACTCATCCCGATGAGTATATACCAAATTTTACCTTTATCCTCCATCAGGACAAACAACTACGTTGGCATGATCTGCAAGGCAACATAGTGTTGCCCCCAGATCGTGCAGTCCCCAACATGCTCCTCCGTGCTCTTGCATAGATAGGCATGACATAGCTATATGTTGAATAATTTTGTGAGATTACAACTCAAGGGACTAGCATCCCACAGAAGCACAACGTTTAAGGAACTCGCGACAAGAGAGCCACCATACATTGTTGAAGGGCAAAGGGGTCCCGCACGTCCAAAGTGAAATTGGAGATGGTGAACCAGTTATAATAGGTTCTCTATCGAATGATGTTCCCCCTCTTAATGATGGTGAGGAGGTGGGGTATTAGAACCTGTGCTCCAAAATACACAACCTTGGTTCTGACCCCCATGAACAGCAAGTGTTCACTGAGGAAACCAAAAAACATGACAAGGACGGGCACTCCAATCGTCATCACGATTAGGGCCATAGCCACAAAATAGAAGGTAAGAAACATCGTCATGACGATGGTTTCCATTCTTCTTCCCCTTCATCATACCATTCATCCTCTTCTTCCACATTAGGATGCAGTCACAAAGA
The DNA here is from genome assembly GCA_015680685.1 of Gnetum montanum. NCBI lineage: Eukaryota > Viridiplantae > Streptophyta > Gnetopsida > Gnetales > Gnetaceae > Gnetum > Gnetum montanum. The sequence continues at coordinate 30,121 of MNCI01024721.1, forward strand.
ACACAATGGTGAGGATAAGGGTAAGCAAAATGAGAGACCTTGACGAGAGAGTCGAGAGTGAGGACGAGGGCATTCAAGAGAATCAAGGCATGAGAGAAGGAAAAGTAGGGAACAACGTAGGCATCATAGATATCATGAGAGAGATGATCATGACGAACCCCTACTTGCCACCCGAAGTATGTTAGATATTACGAAGGTAGTTAGAATATCTACAAGGCACCAGAAAGATAGTTGGATCAAAAGACTAGACATGAATAATATCCCACGGTTCGAAGGGGGATACAACGTTGATCGGAAAAATCATTTACAGGCATTCCACGATGCTTGCGCCTTGCAAAATATTGAAAATGAGTGGCAGAAATTAAAGTTGTTTCCTAGGACACTCATAAAGGAAGCAGAAAGTTGGTACCAGTCCTTAGAACTGGAAACCATAAGGAGGTGGAGTACAATGCTAGAATTGTTTAACAATAAATACCAAATGTACTTCAGAGTGTCTAACTTGCGTAAGTAGATCCAAGGATGGAAGCAAGGTACTCATGAATCCTTGGATGCTACCATTGGCTGATACTATGCATTGCTACATCGTTGCCTGGGCCATGGTTATGCATAACGAGATCAACTACGCCACCTTGTAGATGGGCTAAGACATGAAACTAGGAGAACCCTTGGGACTTATGCCCAAGGGAGATTATCTAAGCTTAGATCCCATGAAATTCATTGATTGTTGGAGCAAGTAGCTAAAGAAGAAGGGGAGCTACGAAAAAGAGAAAGCGTGGAAGAATATAGCCGCGATCCTTCTCTCCGAAAGAAGGGAGTAAGATTCTGTGAGGAAGAGGATGAGTCCTCACTCGAAGAGTTGGTGAATAGAAAAACCTTGCCACTCCAAAAGCTAACAACGAAAGTGTCAGATAAGGTAGATGAAATATGGAGCTCCTTAGATAGCAAAATTGAAACTGTCCTAAAAATCATAGAGGAGGCTAAGGAGGAACGAAGTAGTGACCATGGTAAGAAAAAGCGGAGAGATGCAGGTCATGCACGTGACAAGGGTAAGGGAAAAATGACTATTGCAGATGAGGTTGTGGATTTGGATATAAACAATGACGGTGGATGTGAGATCTACCAATATGACCATCCTTAGGGATTTTGCCTAACAATCTCACATCTACAAAAGTCTAGGGTGTATGCACTCAACCCAAGACTTAACAGACGGTAGGCACCCCGAAGGTTACCTTATCCCCAAGGTAATCCAAGGTAGTTCCACCAACTATTAACATATTATCAAAGTGGAACTCCGCCACAACCTATAGGGCAACACCAGTAGTGGAAACACCCACAGTCATGGGGGATGCCACCGCTTAGAAAAAAATACCCTTACTGGCAACCAGATCCGTATGGCTACTACGTGCAGCAGTCAGTTTCTCCAAGTGACTCTATGGGTCATGCAACCCCACAATGTCACTACCAAGTTTGGGATTATTTTAGGACTCCTTCTCCTATGGAAGATACACCACATGCGTACCATCCTCTGAATCCATCCACCACTCATACGCTGATAGTTCCACTACCACCTGCTCCAACAATGCAAGGGGAACTCCCCACTCAACCACAGCAACATAATGCTACGAGAGCTGTAAATCTTCAACCTATTGCTAGTTCTGACAACCGCACAAAGAGAAGATCTTTCTTTAGCACTAGAAGCCCAAACAAGCTCTCACAACCACAAGTCGTTGAGTCTGTGCACGCTCCTCCAACAAATAAGGCTTCGGAGCTCCCTTCAAACCAACAATAGGGCTTAATGCATACGGTTATGTTAACACATACCATTGACTGGATAAAGGTGGGCCACCTTCCTAGAAAACTCTCTGACCCTGGAAGTCCCTTAATCTACCTCCAAGTCACTAGGAACGAACCTCATAAGGCTCTTCTTGACTCAGGTTCTAGAGTCAACTTAATCTCACGAGAAATGTATAAAGCCTGGAACCTGCCTCCACTCAAGAAGAGCAATATTCAACTAGATCTAGCTGACCAATCCATCACCATTCCCTTGGGATTGATGGAGGACATCATTATCACTATGTGTGGTTGGTCATACTCAGCTGATTTCCTGGTGATAGAAGTCAACAATAACAAAGGGGACTTCCAAATTATAATGGGAATGGCATGGCTCAGCACCATCAACGCGTGCCTAGGGATCCATGATCTTTCCTTGGAAATATCTAAGAAAAATATTTATGGAAAGATCAAGAAGAAGAAAGTTCCATGCATCACATAAAGTGACTCAGAGGGTGATGACATGGAGGAATGCTCAACATCTTCTGCATGCAACTGGTGTGCCCAAGAAACACAGATACAACGGTGCCTGTATGTAGCAACCACATAACAAGAGAACACCTAGTGGTTGACAACTGATCAAGAGAGCAGCCCACCAACATGCATGAAACAAACTGGGGGAACAACTTGCACCCACAATGAAAGCATAGATACATTGGAATATGAGCATCATTGACTTTCACCCCTTAACCTGAAAACATCAATTGGGAAAAGTTGGACACTTTTAAGAAATTCAAATAGGTGCTCATTATTTTGGATCTCTCCCTTTCAATTCAATCATGGGGGAGATGGCCACCTATGCTGATCATTTGAGGCCCTCAGTTCTTTTAAGTTTTTATTTTACACATTTTTGTTTTACATATTTTTGTTTTATAAATTTCCTTAACTTTTCTTGTTTTTGTTTTATAACATCGTTTATTCTTTTTCATTTCTATATGTGTGAGTGTGTGTGTGTGTTATCCATCTTGTCAAGTTTGTCATTTAATAAGTGTTCTTCATGATGGTATGAGCTATTTTCCTATTGATTGCTAATGTTTGGTTTTTACCTTTAAGTTATGATGTTGATACTAAGGTATGGTTCTTTTGATATGACAGGCAATGAGTCCACATCATCCATGCATCCATAAATCTCTATGGTCTCTCTTGGCTTGGAATTGTACAGTCCCTTTTCTTCAAATTAATAAGAACTATAACGAACCAGTGACTGGGCATTTCTCAAACCAAGGAAGGACTCAAGAATTGAAAAGGGTGTGGCTTCAAGAGAACTTGATGAATTTGTGTTGGCCATTCTCTTGGGTGCTTGGATGTTTTTCTCCTTGAGTTTTCTTACCGTTTCAACGTTACTCAATTATCGGGAAGTTGAGCAAATAAAAATAATAAGTCTTTGCATGGTGTGGTTCTCACGGGAAAAAATAGTGGGAATTCAAAGCACACCCCTTAGATGAAATAATCATTTCGGCTACAAGCACTGGTTATGGAACTAAAATAAACATGTTCCCTCTAACTAAAACCCTTCTCGCTTCCCATTCTCTCCTCCTTCGTTTTGTCAGAATGGTGGTGACTCTTTGATGAAGACATTTTTGTTACTTCAAGTGGATGGATTGGTCAAATGCATTGATGGAAAGTCACTAGATGTGGTTTGTTTGAGGCCGGACTTGGAATGGGATCTACTAAGTCACATTAATCATTAAAATACACAAGGGTCTGTACACCACCTTGTTCTTGAGACTCCATTCCATTATCTCCTTTCCATCCATCTTTTCCCATCTATCACCTCATTGCCGGTTGTATCAGTAGTCCATATTTTGGTGGATGCATCGTTTTCTTTTTGGTAAATTCTTGTGGTTAAGACTTTAACTCTTGTTCCAAATGCCATTTCTAGAGCCTACGGACTCTTTGAATGTGGGTTTGTCAGGGCATTAAGGGCATGAGCCTACTTAGGGGAGGACCCACTAGCATTCCTATTTGGTACACCAGTTAAACTCTTTCCCTTAACATTTTTACAATCCACTCTATTTTGTTCATTTCCATCTTGACATCCATCTCATCGACGTTATCGTTGTCTCTTTTTTTCCATCTTTCTTATTCCTTTTCTTTCTCCATTCTATCGCTACCAGAGATTTGCTCTTAGTCATGGGGGTCCTGACCCAATTTTTTCGATTTTCTCCTAGCCCCTACACCTTTGGTAGTCATCACTAGTATATCTCTAGATCCGCATCAGCCATACCACAACCTAGCCAATGGACCTTTTACTGAAGCAAGGTATCAACTGTATTGAGATTCATTCACCCTTGCTAATATAAAGACTGTGTTGTGTGTGCAAATGGCAATCATACAACAATGGATTGGATCTGAAGAGAACACTTGGAATGGATCGGTGCTGAAGCAACTATGCAAGGAATGAGATGGATGCCGCGCTTGTGGGTAGACAACGAAAGGCACAATCTTGGCGTTGGTAGCAGCAAACTTCTTCTCTCTTCTCTCTTTTCTCTCAATTGCCAAATAAGGCCTGATGTCAATTGTATAAGGTGTTCACTCTTATTGTCGTAAACACCAGTTATGACTTATTATGTAATGATGATTCATTCACATGTCATCCCATTCACCATTAGTTCCATCCCAATCAATAATCCCATACCTTCCCAATATTTTGTAAGGAACTTGAGGACAAGTTTTTATTCAGTCATGGGGTATGATGGGACGCAATATCGCATTGGCCACGATATCACATCCCCCGTGATATCGTGTACATGATATCACTTCTTCCCCCGCGATATCGTGTACACGATATCGCAGTGCACCGCCAAATCTATAAATAAGAGGCGGCGGCTCTCCCTTGTTTCTCCATCTAGATCTAGATCCTTAGCAAAACTTTGGCACTTTTACCTCTCCAGAGATAGAATAATTTCCATGTGCCCCACTAGGAGTTCCAAAGTGAATGGTCTTTATTCGAGCAAATATTGTACATGAACACAAGTTTGTGTACGGAAATAAAGAAGAACTTTTGGATAAACCTTGCAGTACATGGACTAAGCTAAATAGGACTTTACTTATTGTTATTTATTGCTCATCATTTAATGGTTTATTAGTTAATTAAATCTCTCTCAACCCTTCTCCCATAGTTAAGTGCATTCAGTACGACCACTTCGAGCATGTGCGTTATGCTTGGTAATCCCAGTAACAAATAGCGTTTGGTAATCAAGGTTGCATAGGTTCAGGGTGTGAATGGTAAGTGGGAATGGATGTTGATGCTAGGTTAATTAAGGCTTAGTTAGTTAGTTAAAGTTAGTTAATTAGTCTCTTTACCCTTTACCTCATTAGCATAGGAGATAAAACATAAAAGACATAAAAATCACATACCTCAAACTTACTTAACCATACAACCGTGATAACTACAAGTAAGTCTGGGAAGACAATGATTGATTAACCTTAAGTGTTTCATGAGCTATGTAGGCACTTAGTCTATGGAGTTCGACTGGATCGCGTGTGAAAACGCTCGTATTCGTATGGTTGAGTGTAGGGGTACCTTGCCACTCATCAGAATTTGAGGTGAGGTCTCCTATCATGAAGTACCTCCTCATCCTTAGGTTCTCTTTCCTTAGATTGTGTATGTAATGTCTCTATTTGTTCATGTTTCTTATGATAGAGATCTTGATCACTTTTTGCATTATTTTTAAGGCTCCATTTCCCTTCATTCTCACTTGTTGGTACCTACACAATTTCCTTATTAAAGCCTTTTTTATAAGACCAAGCCTTAATCCTGCTTTGATCATCATAGCTAAAAGCTTGCTTATTACAACAATTTTTACACACAAATAAAATATTATCCTTATGATCAAAATTATCAAACCTTACTATGCTTGAGCTTGCATTTTCATGTGTTTCTTCCTCTAAATTATTTGATTTATTTTCAAGAGTCTCTTCTTCTTGAATCCTGCTACAATCCTTATTCAAAGAGGTTAGTTATTGAATCTTAGCTTTTATATTTGAGATTTCTTCCTCACTTCAACATGAATAGTATCTAAATTAGAAAGTACTAGTTTCTTTGCCTTCCTAATCAAATGATGTAAAATAAAAATTTATTCTTTAAATTCATTATACCTCCTATCACACTTATCATCTTGTTCAACCACAAGTGAGGAATCTTCATCGATAAGAGCCATGCATATTAGATGTGAATCTTTGGAAGAGTTTCACGCTTCTTCTTCACTTTGTTCACCATCATCCCAACTTGTATAAAAGTTGGTCTTTTTTGGTTCCTCATCATTGGATCTATTCCTTGGTTGTACCTTGCTCTCACTTGGATTGCTAGGACATTCAAAGGCCATATGGCCTCTTCCTTCACAAACCCAACATTCTATAGAAGAAAAATCTACATTAGAAGAATTTAAAAATTTTCTACCTCTTTCTCTACCTTTGAAGAAATTAGGTCTTTGTTGTTCCTAAGATGTCCCTTTGTTTCTTCTTGTAAGCAATCGTTGTAGTCTCTTTGAGAGAAGAGAAATCTCATCTTCATTTCCCTCATTATGCTCATGGACCTCCTTCTCCTTGGAGGTAGTCTTTAGAGAAATATGTCTTTCTTGAATCACTCATTCACTTATGAGATTCATTTCATAGGTGATAAGAGAACTTTGAAGTTCCTCAAATTTCAAAGTTGAGAAACCTTTGATTTCCTCCATGGCTATGAGCTTAGGTCTGAACTTAGATTGAAGAGTTCTGATCATTTTGATAATTACATTTCTCTCAAGTAGATCCTTCCCTATTTCTCTAATTGTTATAACAAGATCATTAGCTCTAGAAAATTAATCTTTAATTTTCTCGCCTTCTCTCATTTTGAGTTCATTATATTCACTTTGTAAAACTAACAATTTTGATTACTTAACACTATAGGTTCCTTCATAAGTAGNAAATTTTGATTACTTAACACTATAGGTTCCTTCATAAGTAGCTTCTAAGTTTGCCAAAAAAATTTGGCCGTTTTACATCTTGCTACCCTATTAAATTCAAATTTATTTAATGCACAATATAAATAATTTTTTTCTTTTGATTCAAACATGAACTTATCCTTTTCCTCTTGAGACCATTTGTTACGAGGCTTGATGATGTTGGTGGTTCCATCAATAGGTGGAGTGTAGCCTTCTAGAATTAACTCCCATACTTCAAACTCCATGGATTTGAAGAATCCTTGGATTCTAGCTTTCCAATAGGTGAAGTTGAATTCGTTGAACATGGATGCCTTTGTGTAAGATGTCCCCTCCATTGTTCACTCTTGAAGTTAATGATGATAGAGAAGAGTACCATGCTTCGATACCACTTTTGGATCATTGAACTTAGAAGGGGGGAATGAATAAATTCCCCAAATCAAACATTTATGAAAACAAAGCACACACATAAATTTATGTGGTTCGCCAACTTGGGTACTCCATACTTAGAGGGTAGATTGCAAGCACACTTCTAAACTTTGTTGCTCTCAAAATGTGGTTGAAGGATTTGCGCCCTATATAGCCTTTAAGCCCCACTCTAGAGTGTTGTATCGTAGGACCAATCACTCAACCTTGCAAGGTTCTATTAGGCTTAAAAATATGGTTTCAAGGCTTCCACAACCTTTACAATTTTGAGCTTCACACTGAAGTGTTATGACATAGCACCAACAACTCAATTTCATAGGATCTCAACAAGCTCAAGGATATCAACCCTGCAAGACAAAAAAGTAAGAATTACAAGGGAGAATTGCAACTCAATTTGTTGATCCTTATATAGTTAGGTACAACACACTTTACAATGCCAAAATGATAAGACAATGAGGAGCAACAGAGAATTCAATGATTGAAAATGATTATACAATGAATACAATAAGGCTTGCACATTTCCCAATGCACATCAAGTCTTCTTATAGTTACCATGTTTCTAAATCCATCTCAAAACTCATGCAACGACTAGCTAATGATCAATAATGGTTGTGGGAGACGTCTTTCTCATGCCTGAGATGTCTCTTTGAATTTGCCTTCAATACTAGGAAGACATCTTTGTTTCATAAAAGACATCTTTCTAAAGTCTCCATTTTAGAAGACACCCTTATCTTTTGGAAGATGTCTTTTTAAACTTGGTCTGCATTTTGTAAAGATGTATTTTCCTCATGAAAGACGTCTTGATGTTTTTGAATATGTCTTTGTCTAAGTTCACTCGAATTCTGCTAGGACATCTATTGTTTCCCAGAGATTTTTTTCTTCCACTTTCTTTGTCTTTTGAATGCATTGTTCCTTATCCATAGCCTTGATCTTCAACATGCTTTAATGATGATAACTTTGCTTGTACAATATTTCATTCTTATCTATGTTCTTTGAATATTTGTTTGAAGATCATGTGGGTGACCTCCTCCTTTGAGCTTTAAATAGCTTATTCCTTGTCCTTGTTAGCTCATCTTGGTTTCCCATGCACAAATTCCTACAAATACAATAACCACACAACCATGCAAACAACCTTTGACTCCATTTTACTTAACATTTTAGGCATACCACACACCAAAAGGTCCACATTCCATACGTTCCCAAATTTTGTAATTAACTCAGTCTCATTTTTGCAAACTTGAGGATGAGTTTTAGTCAATCGTGAGGGTATGATAAAAAATAACATGTTGAACAGCTACATCGATGCATCCCTGTTGACATAGCATCATCAACGCATGGCCATCGAGGCATCCTCAAATGCATTGGCCCATATGCGTTGATGCTCTATCACACAAAGCTTATATATGTGCATACATCATCTACATTTTGGAGATCTTTAATCATTGGTGAAGCAAAGCTCTTGTAGTTTTCATTTGTAGAACTTAGTTAAATTTCCCTTTAAGTGCCCACAACATGAATTAAATTGATTATACTAAATTTTATTTGAGTGTAAGATGTACATAGATACTTCTGTATGACAACAATGAAATCAAGATTTATTCTTTCCATTGCAACACTTGGATTAGCACTTAGTTTATTTTTTGGTACTTTACTTTCCTAAACATAGGAATTTAATATTTTATTTTGTAGTAATGTGAGTATGACCACTTTGAGCATAATATATACTAACACTTGATAATCCCAACAGTGAATACTTGGTATACCCAATAGTCAACACTTGGTAATCCAACAATATTACTATAGGTTTAGAATGTGTACCGAAAGTAGGAATGAATGCTCTACATTTAGGATAGCTTAGATTACCTTTAATTTCATTGATAAGTTAGCATTTAATATTTAATCACTTTATTATAATGTTTTTAATGATAAAAATAATAACCAAAACATAAACATCTTTTGACTCAATCACACTTAACCATACCAATTAATTTGCATAAGTGATAACTGGGAAGAAAATGATAAGCAAACATCAAATGTAATTGTCTAAGGCACTAGTAGACCAAGGTTACATGGAATTCAACTAGATCATGTGTACACACTTTTGATTCATATGGTTGGGTGTAGGGGACACTCGCTACTCATCAATTAGGAATTTTGTACTCTTGATAAAAAAGTTGGTGGTTTAGGTTTTTCTTCAACCTATCATCAAGGTATATTACTTTTTTCCAAATGGATTTTAAGAACTCTGCAAGATGATAAAAGCTAAAAATTTCTTATTGGACAGTAGATTAAATCTTTATTGTTTGGCTATGTCAAAAATTTGCTTTTGCACTGGATGGAAAAATTGGGTTATCACTTTTACTAAAATTAAAATTATAGGATTAGGTGTGCTTCAAAACATTTGGTCAACTTGGTAGCAAATTAGTTCTTATTCATAATGGCATCCTTCTAAACATTCATGGGATTCCATTAAATGGATGTCTGTTTAGTGAGCACCATGTTGTAAAAATACTAGTCTTTTACCTACTTATGATTCTCACCTGAAAAAAATTAAATTCAATCATAAAGGTATTCTTCAAATTGTAGATTTGTTCTCTGATACAACCCCTCTTGTGCCATTAGAATTGGAAGAATTTTGAGCTAAATTCAATTTAAATATAATAGATAAGGCATCTTTTCAAACTCTTCGTGATAGGTGTTTAATACTTTTCTTTGGATCTTTTTCTCAACTTTCATCTTGTTTTTTTTTTTTTGGAATAATTGGGTTTGTCTTGATGGTGTTAAGATGGTTCATTTCTCTCTTGCAAATGGTCAATAATGGTTTGGCAGAAAGAAATATTTTTTTAAAAATCCTTAATCATAGATTGAACACTCAAGATATTGAGAAAGATTGGATACAATGGTTTAAAAACATATGGAAACTTGGGGTTCTATCGAAAGTGTAGTTCTTTGCTTAATCTTTATTATATAGAGGCTTTCCTATTTGGCAATGATTACAACTTCTTGGTTTTAATAATCTAGTTTGTCTAGTTTGCTCTCATGAAGATTCTATTAAACATGTTTTTGTTTATTGCTCTTTTGCTCAACAAGTTTGCCAATGGTGTTTTTTAGTTCCTGGATTTCAAAAATTTCAAAATTCTTCTACTTATGTCATTTGTGCAAAGATAATAAATACTGGCACTCTTGATATTTTTTGGAATATGTTTCAGCTTGATGTCCTTTTTTTTTCATTTGGAAGCATAGATGTGATGTGATCTACAAGAGACATTCTATAAAGTAGAGCTTCAATTTTGAGATAAAGTTGAATCTTTATATGAACTTTTTATTTCAAGTTCATAGTAATAAAAAAAAGTATCCTACGGATATTAATGCTTTCTTTTATTTATGTGTATGGAAGGATGCTCCCTGTGATATTCCTTGATCTTTTAAATGATGTCTAATTTTCTATCATTTGTAATTCAAATGGATTTTTGGTTTATTCCAATTTAACAAGTGATGAGTGGCGAGGTACCCCTACACTCCACCATACGAATACGAGCGTACACGCGCGATCCGGTCGAACTCCGTAGACTAAATGCCTTAACGCCACAAGAAACACTTGGGGTTAATCGTTCATTGTCTTCCCAAGCTTACTTGTATGTGTCACAGTGTATGGTTAAGCAAGTCCGAGGTATGTGATTTTTTTTGGTATTTTCGGCTTATCTTCTATGCTACCAGAGGGAAAGGTTGAGAAACTAAGCTAACTCTAACTAAAGATCTAAGTCTAAATTAACTAGCATCAGCATCCGTTCCCACTTACCGGACACACCCTGAACTATGCAACTGTGGCTTACCAAACGCTAGCCATTATTGGGATCGCCACACGTAACGCAAGTGCTCGAAGTGGTCGTACTGAGGCACCTATTTAGCTTAAGTGTAATAAGCAGTCGATTCCTTAGCTAGCCGTACACACCCATGGGTGCTCATAACTAAGTCATACTTATCACATGTTCTAGCCTAGCAATGAGTAGCCGATTCCTTGACTAGCCGTACACGTCCGTAGACGCTCGTAATCAAGTCATACTTGTGCGCACTAGGAAAGTAGTAAATAAACAACAATAAAACCATGTACTGAAAGGTTTATCCAATCAAGTTCATCTTTATTGCCGTACACAACTTGGGTTCAGGTTACAAGCTGCTCGAATAAAGAGCTGTTCACACTAGGACTCCTACTGCAGGCACATGGGAAAAAAATTCTAACTCTGGAGTGATCAATCTGCCAGAGCTTCGCTACACTAGCCAAGATTGGGAAATGAAGGGAGTGCCGCCTCTTATTTATAGATATGGCGGCGGGACGCGATATCGCGTACGCGATATCGCATGGTAAGACGCGATATCGCGGCCCAGTGCAAGTCGCGTCTCATCATACCCCCATGACTGAATGAAAACTCATCCTTGAGTTCCTTACAATGATATCAGGTATGTATGGGATTATTAGGGGAAATGGAACTAATGGGATGACATGTGAACAGTCTTTATTACAAGACTTGCCAAAAAATGGTGTTCATGACAACATGGGTGAACACCTTATTACAATGACATCAGGCCACAGTTGGCAGCTGAGAGAAGACAGGAGAGAGAATAGAAGAGAAGAAGAGAGAAGAGTCTTGTTGCTGCCAACGCCTAGATTGCGCCTTTCGTTGTCCATCTGTAAGCACATTATCAATTCCAGTCCTTGCATGCTGCTTCAGCACTGCTCCATTCCAAGTTTCTGCTCTAGATCCATTCTGTTGTTGTATGATTGCCATCTGCACACACAACACCATCAGATATTAGCAAAGGTAATTGAATCATTAAGTAAAGCATACCTTGTTGCGGTTTAAGCTCACTGGCTAAGGTGTGGTATGGCTAATATGGATATGGGAAAATGTAGATGATGACTACCGAAGGCATAGGGGTTAGGAAGAAAAACAAAAAAATCCGGTGCTTAGGATAAAAATCGAGAAATCAGGCCCCGTACCCCCATGACTAATCACGAACCTCCGGTAGCGTTAGAATGGAGAGAGAAAAGGAATAGGAATGATAGGTAAAAAGGAACAACTATGGCATCGATAAAAAGGATGTCATGATGGAAATGAATAAAAATGTTAATTAATTACAAAATGTTAAGGAAAAGAAGTTAACTAATGTTCCAAACAGGAATGTCAGTGGGTCCTCCCCAAAGCAGGCTCATGCCCTTAATGCCCTGACAATCCCACTGTCAAACAGTCCGTGGGCTCTGGGAATGTCCTTTGGAATAAGAGTTAAAGTCTTAACCGTAAGAATTTACCAAAAAGAAAACAAAGCATCAACCAAAGTATATACAATGATACAACCGGCAATGAGGTGAACAATGGAGAGAAGGATGGGAAGAAGAGAAGTGGAATGGAATCCCAAGAACAAGGTGGTGTACAGTCCCTTGTGTGTTTGATGATTAATGTGACTTGGCGAATCTCATTCCAACTCTGGCCTCAAACCAACCACTTCCAGTGACTTCGCATCAATGCAGTTGGGTAAATCATCCACTTGGGTAACAAGGATGCAACTTCGAGAAGCCACCACCATTCCGACGAAACAACAGAGAGAATGGGAAGCGAGAAGGGCCTTAGTTAGAGGGAACACTTTGGTTCCATAACCAGTGCTTGTAGCCCAAATTCATTCCGTCTAAGGGTGTGCTTTGAATCCTCACTTTTAGCTTTTTTAGCTTCTCTCTTTTTGTTTTGTTTTGTTTTTTGTTTTTATGCGTGGGGACCACACCATGCAAAGACTTCTTTATTTTTATTGTCTCAGCTTCCGATTATTGGGTTACATAGGAACGGTAAGAAAACCCAAGAAGAAAACATCCAAGCACCCAAGTGAATTACCAACACAAGAGCACCAAGTTCCCTTGAAGTCACACCCTTTTCAAATCCTTGAGTCCTTCCTTAGTTTGAGAAATGCCCAGTCACTGGTTCATTAAAGTTCTTATTGGAAGGGAACTATACATTTCCAAGCCAAGGGAAACCATAGACTTGATGGATGGATGGATGAATTGGTCTAATTGCCTGCCATATCAAAAAAACATACCTTAGTATCAACAATGTAACTTAAGGATAAAAACCACACATTAGCAATTAATGAAAAATAGTTCATCCCATCGGCCCGAACACTTATTGGGGGACGAATTTACATGATGGATGACACACACACACACACAAAAAGATAGAAAAAATATAATGATATTGTAAAACAAAAACAAGAAAAGTTAAGAAATTTGTAAAACAAAAATGTGAAAAGTTAAAGAAATTGTGAAACAAAAAAGTGTAAAACAAAAACTGAAAAAGAACTGAGGGCCCCATATGATTAGCATAGGTGGCCATCTCCCCCATGACTAAGTTGTGAGGGAGAGATCCGAAGTAGTGAGCGCCTATTTGAATTTCTAAGTAGTGCCCAGCTTCTCCCAATTGATGATCTTAAGTTCAGGGTTGGAATGGCGACGCTCACGTTCCAATGTGTCTATGCCCCGGTTGTTGGTATGAGTTACCTCAGTTCGTTCCATGCATATTTGTTTGCCCTTATGAGAAGCTGTCAACCACGGGGTGTCCACTACCTCGTGTGTGGTTGCTACATACAAGCATCCTTGTGGTAGAGTTTCCTGGGCACACCTGTGACATGGAGACATTTCCTCCGTGTCATCACCCGATGAATCACTGTATGTGATGCATGGAACTATCCTCTTCTCGATCTTTCCACATATGTTTATCTTGGAGATTTCCAAGGAAAGATCACGGATCCTAAGGCATGCATCTACTGTGCTTAGCCATGCCCTTCCCATTATAATTGGGAAGTCCCCTTCGTTGTTGTTAACATCGATCACTAGGAAGTCTGCTGGGTAGGACCAACCACACACAGTGGTGATAACGTCCTCCACCAAACCCAATGGGATGGCAATGGACTGGTCTGCCAGCTCCAGTTGAATGTTGCTCTTCTTAAGTTGGGGCAGGTTCCAGGCGTGATACATCTTTCGCGAAATTAAGTTGACTCCGGAACCTGAGTCAAGAAGAGCTCGATGTGGCGCATTCCCAGCGATCTGCAAATGAATAAAGGGACTCCCAGGGTCAGTTAGTTTCCTGGGAAGGTGGCCTACCTTGATCCAGTCAGTTACGGTATGTGTTAGCATAACCGTATGCGTTACATTCCCTTGGACTGAAGGGTGCTCCGAAGTGTTAGTAGTTAGAGGCCTATACATATACCCGTCCGCTTGTTGTTGCGAGAGCCTATCCGGGCTCCTAGTTCTGAAAAAGGGTCTCCTTTTTGTACAGTTATCGCCAGAACTAGTGTCCGGTTGGATATTTACACTCTGAATATTTACAGATCTCGCGGCGTGACGTTGCTGCGGTTGGGTAGGTAATTCCCCTTGCATTGTTGGAGCAGGAGGTGTTATGGGAACTACTTGAGGAAAAGGTGCGGGTGGAGTTAGAGGATGGACAGAATGTGGAATGTCTCCCGGAGGAGAAGGAGTCCTTCTGAAGTACTCCCGAGCGTAGTAGTGACGGCGTGGAGTGTGACTCATAGCGTCACCTGGAGAAACTGGCTGCTGCACATAATAACCATAAGGATCAGGCTGCCGGTAAGGGTATCGATGTGTTGGCTGTGGCATCCCCCATGACTGTGGGTATTGCCACTGCTGATGTTGCTCGATGGGCTGCGGAGGTGTTCCACTTGGATAATACGTCAAGGGTTGGTGGAACTGCCTCGGGTTACCTTGTGGATAAGGTAACCTTCTGGGTGTTTGCCGTTGATTAAGTCTTGGATTTAATGCATACACCCCAGACTCCTGCAGATGTGAGATGATTGGACAACATCCCTTAGGATGGTCATAATAGCAGACCTCACATCCACCGTCATTGTCTGAATCAGAATTTTCAGCCTCATCGGAGTTAGAGATTTTTCCCTTACCCTTGTTATGTGCAGGGTTAAAGTTTCTCCGCATGTTCTTGCTTTTATCACTACTTTGCTCATCCTTAGACTCTTCTACTATTTTCAGGACTGTTTCTATTCGTGAGTCTAAGGAATCCCACATTTGGTCTACCTTAGCCGATACCTCCGTTGTTAACTTTTGGATCGGCACAGTTTTCCTGTTCACCAACTCTTCGAGTGGTGACTCATCCTCCTCATCACAGAATTTCACTCCCTTCTTACGAAGGGAGGGATCACGGTTGTATTCCTCCGCACTTTCTCTTTTCCGTAGCTCACCCTCTTCTTGCGCTACTTGTTCCAACAATACTTCAACTTCATGGGCTCTTAGTTGGGAGAGTCTCCCTTGGGCGTAAGTCCCAAGAGTTCTTCTCGTTTCATTTCGTAGCCCATCCACGAGGTGGCGAAGTTGATCCCGCTTAGCGTACCCATGGCCCGGGCAACGATGTAGCAATGTGTAGTAACGGGCCATGGCAGCATCCAAGGATTCATGAGCTCCTTGTTTCCAGCCTTGGATCTGCTTACGCAAGTTAGACACTCTGGAGTACGTTTGATATTTGTTGTTGAACAATTCAAGCATCGTACTCCACCTCCTGATGGTTTCCGGTTCTAAGGACCGGTACCAGCTTTCTGCTTCTTTAGTGAGTGTCCTTGGGAACAACTTGAGTTTCTGCCACTCATTGTCTATGTTCTGCAAGGCACAGGCATCGTGGAATGCCTGTAAATGATGTTGAGGATCAGCGTTGTATCCCCCTTCAAAACGTGGGATATTATTTATATCCAAACGCTTGATCCTACTGTCTTTTAAATGCCTTGTGGGAATCCTAACTGCCTCTCTAATATCAAGCATACTTCGGGTTGCGAATAGGGGTTCGTCATGATCATCTCTTTCATGACGTCTGTGATGTCTACGTGGTGGTTCCCTATTCTCCCTACGTCCTTGCCCTTGTCCTAACTCCTCTCGACCTTCCTGTCGAGGCATTTCATCTCTTTTACCTTTACTCTCCGCGTTATGCTCATGGTGGCTGCGCCCAGATGTGGAAGGAGAGGGTGAATGATGAGATGAAGGAGAAGAAGAAGGGGATCCATCACCATGGTGATGTTTCTTACCTTCTCTTCGGCTGCTTGGTCCCCGATCGTCGTGACGATCAAGATGTTTGTCATTAGTGTGAGTAGTTGTTCCTGCCGTGAACAGCTGGTGCTCACGGGGATCAGAGCCTGGAATATGTATCGTTGATCTAAGGCCCTGATGCCTAACCTCTTCACTAGAGTGAGGAGGAGGAACATCATTTTCTAAGAAACCCATCGTGAGGGGTTCCTCTTCTCCTATTTCACTAATGACGTGGGGAACCTTGCCCTTCAGTAGTGAATGTTGGCTATCCTGCCTTGCATCCCGAATACGTTGGATTTTTGTGGGTTGATAATCCCTCATGTCGTAATCATCTAAAACGTATTTAGCAAGCAGCTCATGCATGCCAATCTGTACCAAGGCACGGGAAAGCATGTTGGGAGCTGATCGATCTGGGGGTAACACGATGTTACCTTGCATGTCTCTTCACCGCAGTTGCTCATCTTGATGGAAAACAAAGGTAAAATCCGGCACATACTCATTAGGATGAGTATATGTGACCTTAGATTGTTGAGGACATGGTTGATCTCGGTTATGCATATGATGCTGACTTTCTCCTGTATTGTCCTTAGGTGAGTTGATTTCGTGAGAAGAAGCCATTTCTAATGGTGTGCTAACTTCACCGTTATTTAATGTTCTTGATTAACTAATTAACCCTAAGGTTCGTTTTAGGCTCACAACGATGTGAGTGATATCCCTTATGTCTAATTTGGCAAAAAAACACTTAGTCCCCGGCAACGGCACCAATGATGAGTGGCGAGGTACCCCTACACTCCACCATACGAATACAAGCGTACACGCGCGATCCGGTCGAACTCCGCAGACTAAATGCCTTAACGCCACAAGAAACACTTGGGGTTAATCGTTCGTTGTCTTCCCAGGCTTGCTTGTATGTGTCACGGTGTATGGTTAAGCAAGTCCGAGGTATGTGAATTTTTTTTGGTATTTTCGGCTTATCTTCTATGCTACCAGAGGGA
>MNCI01024721.1:50357-68582 GCA_015680685.1 Gnetum montanum
CCACCCCCCGCCCTTCCCAAGCACCTCATAATAAAATAATTTTATAACAATATTTACCTTTAAGACATTTAGGAGTGAGGGATTGAGGTGGAGGGTTGGAACCTAAAAGAATGACTATAAGTATACCCCAAGAAATATAGCCAGGAGGATACATTAGAATCATTATAGAAGAATATGGTAATCCCTTAAGTACGACTTAAAGTGACAATCTCTTGCCTAACAAGACGATGGGCTAACCAATTTAGCTACTTAAAAAAGTATTCTGGGTTCCAAGACCTCTCCTCCAACTATTCCTTATAGAAAACTAAACAATGATTATTATTATCCATTACTAAAAGCACTTAAATGTCAAATTATATTTATTAGAACATCATCTTGGTCAAAACAATGAAATGTTAGCCTAGTTAGCTTATGGATAAGATTCTTTATTTGGAAAATCCAAGTTATGGATTTGATTCTAGTACATAGTGCTAAGTTATAAAGTTTCTACTTAAGTTATATAAGAGTTTCATATATGTGGACATATATAGGTATATAGTTTCACTTTTGACAAGCAACCTTTCCCCCCTGACCACACATCATCTTTGTTTGTACATTATCAAAAGTGACATTTACTTTCAATTTTAAGTCTAAGTCATAGAAACATTAACAATGATTGTTATTGTCCCTTACTAAAAATACTTAAATTTTAAATTATATTTATTAAAACGTAGTGATACAATGGTAAAAGAAGGATGTTGAGCTTGAAAGAATGACAACTGTATAACTCAACATTGCTCACTAGAATTAAACCTAATCCAAAAGAATAACTAATAAGAATATCCCAAGACATATATAACAGGATCCATTATAGGAGGAGGGGGTGGGGTAGGGCGGGGGCACAAGATGGGATGGAGAGTGAAAGGGGAGAGGGTATGTGGGGGTTTATTGGAACCTTGAAAGGGTTACAATATAATTTAATTAGAACTTTATAACTCAGCATTGTTCACTAGAATCGAACCCATAACTTGGAGCTTTCAAATCAAGAGTCTTATCACTAGGCTAACACCTCATTGTTTAACAAGATTGTAGTGACAGAAAATGTCAGTGGCTGGTCTTTACAACATTTACCTAATATAATGATGCCTCAAGTGTGACTTCAACTAGGGACCCTTACCTAATAAGACCATGAGGTGTTAGCTTAGTCATAAAAACTCTTGATTTGAAAGCTCAAGTTATGGATTCAATTCTGGTGGGCAATGCTCAATTATAAAATTCTAATTAGACTATATATATTGGGGTGTATCTATATTACAATTATTTCAGAACCCACCCCCACCATCACTTATGCCACCTATCATTGACAAACAATAGTAAAGGGGGAAACAACATATCTTATTGATGGGACACGATATCGCATCTCTTGCGATATTGCGTCTTCCCTTGCGATATTGTGTATGCAATATCACAGTCTACCACAATGTCTATAAATAAGAAGCAGCTCTCCCTTATTTGACATAAATAGAATATATTGTAGCTAAACTCTGGCAGTTTGATCCCTCCAAAGATAGATTATTTTCCAGTGTCTACCCGCAGTGTGGTGAATCTAATTGTACAACATCCTTTATTTGAGTGTGAGGTACTTGGACAAGCACATGACTGGAAATAAAGATCGAGATTACTTCATCATTGCAGCATTCACTTTGTTATTTATTTATTTAATTGTTATTTACTACTGTCCTAATTAGTTTCTCTCACCCTTAAACTCCTAGTAATGCGGAATGAGTATGACTTGATTATGAGCATTTAAGTGTGACTACTTGGTAACCCAGTGGCGTACCTAGGATTTGCGCTTGGTAATCCCAGTGGTAGTCGTGCACGAAGTCCAAGATGTATACGGATAATCAAGGAACGGATGCTCATCGCACTTAGGCTCATTTAGATTCTCTTACCCTTTTCATCCTAGCTTAGATAATCTTATTTTCCATTGTCTTCAGGAGTAGCATTAGGTTAGAACACATCATACACCTCACTCTAGACTAAACCATACGTGACAAAGCTAATAGTAGTCTAGGTGGGAAGATAGCAAACTGCGACCTAAGGGTAATAATCTATGTGCCACAACTAGTCTGTATGTGGAGTTCGATCGGATCGCGCGTGAAAACGCTCGTATTTGTATGGTTGAGTGTAGGGGTACCTGGCCACTCATCATAGGCACCGTTGTTGGGGACAATTCTAGTTATCTATATTAGTTATATCATACAAGGTCACTGTAAAGGACTTAACGATATATCTCTTAGGAAGAAGAAATAATTATTAAAAGTCACGTAATTCACACACAACTTTACAACAATGCCTCTCCTACAAGATCACGATAATGCCATTCTTAGTGAGGAAGTTCATTGGAGAACCAACGAACTATATGACGATGAAGATTGGAGTATACAACCTGAAGTGGGAGTTTCTTATAAACATGAATGAAAGCAATGTCATTCCAACACACGAAAGCCTAACTTACCCAATGACGATGAATCCCCACTGGCCACTACAAGCTTAACGCAAATACAAGAGGCTATTCAAATCTCACGTAGGCATTGTAAAGAGTGCCAACTACCCAGGCTTGATTTAAACAACTTTCCTACATTTTCAGGAGGCTATGACTTAGATCCGCATCAACATTTACAAGCCTTCTACAATGCCTGTACATGGAATAACATTGATAACGGGTGGAAAAAACTTAAGCTCTTCCTTATGAAACTCGTTGACCAAGCAAAAGTATGGTATAAATCATTAAAACCAAATTCAATACGACGCTGGTCAACAATGGTAGAACTATTTAACGAAAAATATCAAACCTACGCAAGAGTGTCAGCCTTGAGGAAACAAATCCAAGGATGGAAACAAGCACAACATGAACCCTTGGACATGGCCTTAGAAAGATATTATGCACTGTTAAACAACTTTCTAGGCCATGGGTTTTCCGAGGAAAGGCTAATGTACCATATCATTGATGGGCTTCAAGATGCAACAAGAGAGACCCTACGAATGTATGCCCAAGGTCAACTATACGAACTACGAATCCATCAAGTCCAAGAGCTTATTAAGCGGGTAGCAAAAGAAGGAGGAGAAATGGCTAGATGGGAGAGTGTTGAAAAACATCAATGGGACCAAAATTTCAACTTAACAAAGGTCCATGATCATAAAAAGGAGAGATCAACCAATCTCAAGGTGGAAACATTATCTTTGCCAATACAACAATCATTAGAAGAAGCTGAGGGAAAGATCCATAGGATGTTGGAAAGGATGTATCAAAAGTGTGGAGAATTTATCAACACCATTGGAGATAGAGTTTTGACAACCCAAGAAGCAGGACAAAACATTAGACATTTGGACAAAAAGAATGAAGGGAATAAGTGCTCAACTGCCAATCCTACGTATGAATGCAACATATGCCTGTATGATCACCCCAACGGCTAATGCCCAATATTGTTACATTTACAGGAGCATTGGGGAAACACGCTACATCCAGAGTTCATACAAAGATACTGTGTTTGGTCACAGTGGCAACAATCCCAGTCGTGGGGGAGACCGCCATTAGACTAGAGACACCCTTTATATCATCCAAATCCAAATGCTTATCACGTTCAACATCATGTTTCTCCAACTAGGCTACCGCACTTTATCTCACCATAATACCATTCTCCTCAATACTATCAACCCATACCTCCAACACAACCACCACCTTGTGCACCTTACATTCCTCCTAATTTTCAACATTCTCATCCTTTCCCTCCTTCCAAAGTGTCACCAACTGTTCCTAAGGTAACTGCACCACTGCAACAGCCCATGAACAACACTTGTGCTACTACTACCAATAGCAGTGAGAAACCTCCTCAACATCCAAAGTGCCTCTTATTTAAACACGACTGTAAGAAGGGACAACATAATTCAGAGGCCACTGTATCTTTCAACTCAGCAAAAGTCCCACACTATGGTGCACCCTTACCTTCGAACCCAACACCTCATGTAACTTTATCAGGGCCACCAACTAACACTCCAAAAACAATATGGTCCAATGAACACAACCATGGGAGGCATCATCCCAATCCTTGCATACCATCTAATAGTTCCAAATATCATAGTGGGTCAAGTCGTTATTCGAGAACTACATCGTACAAATTGCCCCACTATGCTTACTATAATCAAGTGTGTGAACCTAAGGGGATAAGTATGACCAGGCCTCAATATTTCCAACATGTAAGGATTCTCATCTTCCATTTATTAATCCTTACCATACTCAACCGTTTAGTTATGGGGATACCCCCCATTCTAAGAACAAGCAAGATTAATAAATATTTTTCATTTTCTTTGATTTTTCAATTTTTTTTTCCAGTTTTTCATTTTTCAAATTTTTGTTTTATCTTTTTATCTTTTTGTGTTTTTTGTCTTTNACAACATGGTTGTACTAAGATCCTTGTAGATCTAATGGAAAATGGGAGTAAGAGTAATCAAAAGGGCACTCAAAAATCAAAGGTTGTTCTAGGGGGTCCCACTGGAAAGACATGCACCCATGCCTGAAGGTTGGCGGCTTCTCTAGTTTCAGAAAAAGAGAAAAAAAAAGAGAAAAGAAAAGAAAAACAAAGTGCCATAAAATAAAAGTCACTCCTCCCTTGAATAAAACACCAAGTGATCATATGCCTTGTTGTTATGGTACTCTCATAGTTGTTCCTCATGGGATGAAATAATGCGATGTCACTAATTAGAGGAATGGACTTGGTCTTGATCTTGGAACGATGGGTTAATGACACCTTAATCATGCTTTACACCCAGGATTCACTGTGCCATGGGTAGGTTACCTCATGTCCCAATCTCTACGATCCCTTTCTATAGTTCGTCTCATCTCACTATTCGTGTAATTGTAGCTTGTCTTCTATGTAGCATAGAATTTTCATCTCATCCCAGTGCTATTTACATGTGTGTGTTTTGTGGAGTTAGTGCGGATTACATTTAACCCTTCTGGTACCCATGGACACTTTAAGTGTGATTACACAAGGGCATTATAGGTTGAAACCTGCTTTGGGGAGGACCCACTTGTGTAATCTTTTGTAATCTTCACTTAGGACATAGCTTACACACAATTTCTTACCCTTAGCTTAATTTTTCAAATTGATTTTCTTTTCCTACTATTATCCCTCTAAATTTTAACGTTCCACTATACCATTACATACCCTTTTTCTTACCACCTAAGGTTTTATTGATAAAATCCACACCATTATCATTAATTGTGCCTTTTAACTTAATGAATTTCCCCAGAACATCTTGATCATAGTTAATGTCCTCAATTTCCAACGTTAATTTCAAGAAAATCATTCAAAAATTTAGTATTTTCATGATGTCTCACATCACTAGGGACGAGATATCATATATGCAATGTATCGTACGCGATATCGCATCCCATCTGCCTATAAATAGGTACCCTCAACACTTAGCATCATTTTGTCATTCACATGAGGGGAGTTTTTGAAATTTTTCTCTACGACTTGCGATTGAGTAACCCTTGCTTTTCTACTCATATCTCGCTCGCTAGTACTCCGATTTTCATTCCGTTTGAACCTGCTTGAACCTGGAGTGTTCAGCTTAGTCGTGGGGGAGAGACACTTTTCGAAAAGTACCTAACTTTTTTGAAATTTATCATCGCCCAAAGGACATCATCTAGGATAATTAACTATAACACTTAGAATAATTGTGCCTAAAAATCATTTAACCCTTAGGTATACCGGGAAATTAAACATGGAAACCACCTAAGTCACAGGACTCATTATTACAAACTTTCAGGCATGATCACACAATATAACATAAGATCTTTAACTAAGGCAAGCAATAAGGTATAACTTAACTTCAAAAACAACCTTACTAATGCTTGATTCGTGTGATTGCAGATGGCCCCAAAACGTGCACAACAGGAGGGTCCTGTTCAAGGTGGAAAGAAACGATCTCAGAGAGGTGGAAGACAAGGTCCTGTCAAACAACATGCAGAACAAGAGGAGCACTCATTCAGCATCCATCAAGACAAACCTCCTACTGGACGGTCCGGGCAGGCAGAAGGAGGAGCTGCTGCTGCGCCTGAACTGGGACAACAACTCATGTTGCCCCCAGAATGTGTTCAGGTCATCCACGAGAAGTCCACATTCACTGTGGTGATTGTGGAGTTAAACTTCAAATCTTTTGCAAAGCTCGCTCCTGACGCTACTAGGGATCACCTTAAAGGATCTCCCTTATGGCCTATCCTCTNCTAGGGATCACCTTAAAGGATCTCCCTTATGGCCTATCCTCTCTGAAAGCAGTGCCTGGTACTTAGGTGAAATGTACNTAGTTGACTCCTCTGTGCAGGCTATTTTGGAAGTGTTAAACCTTCTGAATACAAGGCCCCATGTTACTCGGTTATCCACCTATTTAGACCCCGATGTGCAAAAGGATTGGTTGGAGAAGGCTTATGGCAGAGACAAAGCATTTGGTGAATTAACGACGAAAGAGAGGGTTTATTTCAAAATTGGGACATATCACCTCTTCCCCACAAAAGGCTTAAAAAGAATATCCACGTATGTGGCTAGAGGATGTGCAGTGTTGATGGGAAAGGTTAATGCTAACCTACCCCATTTATATTTGACAGAGATCCTAAGGCGGTTCGAAGAACAGAAGATAGGGAACATGGTGCTACCTTTCCCTTGTCTTATCAGAAAGCTGTGCCAACGTGCGAGTATTCAGGGATACACTAATGACGTCCTTCGAAAAGCCCAAACTGCTTCATATGCTGAATTGCTGAAAGTGCCAGCTCTAAGGAAAAGCACTGGCAAAGAGTTGGGACCTGAACAAGAAGAAGAACAGATGGCTAGACCCAGTCAACCTCCAGCCATGGGTCCCAGCCAATAACAAGAAGGAGGGCCTAGCATAGGCCAGGATCAGCCACCGCCATCACAAGACTACAGACCGTCGATGAGCCAACTTAGGGTCATCACTGAGACAATTAGTTGGGGAAGTCATGATGATGCAAACCTCTTCTGCATCATTGATGATGTCATATAGCCTACAGTTTCATTAGATCGCACAAGGGACGAATTATCCATTCAAACAAGAGGAGGGGAAAGTAGATGGTCACAATAGATCTCAGGAAATACGACATCTTTCCAGGTGCAATTAGAGACTGGTGAAGGGGCCACTGTGGTGGTCATGCAACACCAGAATGCCACGGGAGCTGCTGAAGTGGTTGTTGACCACATCAAAGAATCCTTCAACGTACCTATTGTGCCACCGGCAAATCTCTCAAGAGCACAGGATGCTCAAACTCTAGTCAGAACCTCAATGACTCCTGCGGAACATGAGGATGTACTTGACAGATTGCTTCAAACAGGGCAAGTAATGACGTCCTTATTTGACATCCCTCAGGATGTCACAGCAATTCAATTAGACCTCATTTCCATAAAGGGGAATCTAGTCATATCCGAAGTAAGGGCCGAGCATGCTGAAGCTGAAGTGCAAAAACTACAAGAGCAGCTTGTAGCTTTACAAGCAGCATAGCGAGACCCTCTGCAATTTGTTCTCGTAGACCAGCTAGAAAACTTTAGAACTGAGCAACTAACAAAGCTAATCGTAGAGAATAAAAGGGTGACGGATGAAAAGGAGAAGGTCATTTGGGATGCCTCCACAGTAGAAGCACAAACCCATGCGCATCTTAAGGCACTCAAGGCCTTAGAAGAGGAAAACAAGCAGCTGGTTGCAGACAACCTTCGGTTGACCACTATAGAGAAACAAAAGAATGTTCTCAATGAACACTTTCATCAGTTACGAGAACAATTCATTCGGGTCAACCGAGACGTAAGGCGTTTAGCCAGAGAAAATCAAACCCTCTCAATGGAGGAGGTTCGTGCTATTCGTCAAAAATCAGCAATTGAGATAAGCACGTGGTAGAATGAGGCTAAACAACATGAGAAGCTAAAGGAGCACTTCTGAGATCAAGTGGGGATGTACAAAGAAATCCTGGAAAAGAAAATCCATATGGCCAAGACCCAAATCAACATTATTAGTGCTCAACACACTAATTGGGGGGCCATATTGGACACCTACGCCTTTGCCCACAAAGTAGAAGTTAAAAACTGGGACCTGCAAATTCAGGACTTGATAAAGTACATAGAGTTGGCAAACCTCAGATATGCCAACCTTGCCATGTTAACAGCAGGGTGCTTGAGAACAGAGCTTGAGCAGCAAGGAGCTTCCACCCACATCAAATATGAAGTAGAATTTGCAGAACGCAAGAAGCTGTTAAAAAAACTGGATGTTGCAAATTCTGAACTTGAGGTGGTAAAAGCCAGCTACCAGGGATAGAAAGATGTCACAACTGACTTGGCTCGATGGCTAACAGATCTTCATGAATACAAGGATAAAGCAAAATCCTATGAGGAGGAACGACAGGTGTTCACGGCTTGGTATGTCAAGGCCAACCAAATGTTCCCTCAACTACCCTGTCCATGGGAAGTGCCAACTCCATCAAACATTGGAACACTAGCATGGACGGCACAAGACCCTCAGACCAAAGAGGAGAAGCTCTAGGCCATACTTCAATGCCATCAAGCTTCAAAGCCTAGAGCACATGACAAAGGGAAAGTGCCCATGGAGGAGCCACCACCACCAGGAACTACATGAGTTCCAAATTTTTGTAGTTGTAGCATTTTTTTGTGTTGTATCTTCCCACACTACGATAGCATTTCATTTCATTTTTTCCATCTAATAATCCCATACCTATACATTGTGTAATCACTATAACTCGAGGACGAGTTTTTATTCAATCGTGGAGGTATGATGGGACGCGATCTTGCATGGGCCGCGATATCGCGTACGCGATCTTGCATCTTCCCCTGCGATATCGTGTATGTGATATCGTAGTCCGGCGCAATGTCTATAAATAAGAAGCGACTCTCCCTTATTTGACATCAATAGAGTAGATTATAGCTAAACTCTGGCAATTTGATCCCTCTAGAGATAGATTATTTTCTAGTGTCTGCCCGCAGTGTGGTGAATGTAATTGTACGGCATCCTTTATTCAAGTGTGACGTACTTGGACATGCACATGACTAGAAATAAGTATCGAGATTACTTCATCATTGCAGCATTCACTTTGTTATTTATTTATTTAATTATTATTTACTACTTTCCTAATTAGTTTCTCTCACCCTTAAACTCCTAGTAACGTGGAATGAGTACAACTTGATTACAAGCATTTAAGTGTGACTACTTGGTAACCCAGTGGCGTACCTAGGATCTGCGCTTGGTAATCCCAGTGGTAGTCGTGCACGAAGTCCAAGATGTGTACGGATAATCAAGGAATGGATGCTCATTGCACTTAGGCTCATTTAGATTCTCTTACCCTTTTCATCCTAGCTTAGTTAATCTTATTTTCCATTGTCTTCAGGAGTAACATTAAGTTAGAACACATCATACACCTCACTCTGGACTAAACCATACGTGACAAAGCTAATAGTAGTCCAAGTGGGAAGATAGCGAACTGCGACCTAAGGGTAACGATCTAGGTGCCACAACTAGTCCGTCTGCAAAGTTCGACCAGATCGCGCATGAAAACGCTCGTATTCGTATGGTTGAGTGTAGGGGTACCTTGCCACTCATCACTTATGATCAGATAGAATATTATGGTATGAATTTTGGAAATTGAAATTGAAATTTTTACTTATGTCCACTGAGACCCCTTGGATCTGTCAAACTAGTTTTAGAATTCCATTTACAAAATTTTTTAATTTATAACTTAGTGTTGCCTAGTCGAATTGAACCTATGATATGGGGTTACCAAGTTAATACTCTTACCATTAAGCTAACATCTTACAGATTTTTATAAAATACAAACAACAAATCTACTTTAAACTTTACATCTAATACTAATTTAATATATATCTATAATTTAGCTAGGAGAATCTTTCCCTTTATGAAGAATTAAATGGATTAATTTAAAAAAAACTATATATTATATAAGATAAAAAATTTAAGAAATATTATTTAGCATTGCAACATGAGCCTTAGAACGTTATGATAAAATATTTTTTTCTTTTGAAGACCTTATTACATTGTCAACTATATGGAGACAAAATTGAAATTTTAGAAAATTAGAAAATGAAAAAAGATATATAAGTGGTAAAAGTCCTGCTTGAGTTATTAAAAGAATTTCAGATAAGGAATTCTAAATTGGTTCGATAGATCTAAAGGGTTGCATGGACATAAGTAAAACTTTTACTTTAGCTTAATTTAAGATAATCAAAACATTTTCTCTCAAATGAATAAAGCCGAGTGGCTAAAGGCATTTCTCCTCAAAAATCACCATACCATGATGTCAAAAAAATGAAAAACAATCTACACTAAACCTTAGAGCCTTGATCTTGCATGGTTCTTGAAGATCCATCAATTTTTGCAATGCCATAAGGCATGAAGGGTAGAGATAATAAGAGTTTTATGTTTTTGTTGCTTCCATTTTTCCATATTTGAAGTGTCTTTGTACTTGGTATGTAGTTGCTATGTTGCTAGCGAAAAAGCATGTTACACCTAACCTTCCCCTCAACAATATCAAAAAAATATTTACATTTATTAAAATGTTGCTAATGATACTAAAGTAGCAAACAACATATATTATTATTGAAATATTACCGTTTACATTTCTTTAAAATAAAACTGCACATTCACTCTCAATTTTACATGGTCTAATATAGAAATGACATGATCCTTGTCGTATCATCATCAAAAGTGGCATCTGCTTACAATTTTACCGGTCTCAGTCACTCGGCAATGATGTTCCATTTTTTTGTAGAAGGCAAAACATGCAAACCAATGTGCAAAAATCATCGGTCAAAAAATCATTCCCAGTCAACCACAAGTACTTCAACATGATAATCTATCAAATTGTTGCAGAGCATAATCTAGATGTCGGATTCTACTCTGGTAATTAGTTCTGATCTAGTCTGGTATTTCTAGATGTTTGCATTCCAATTTAGAAGTCGGATTCCAGTTTGGTTAAGATTACTATCCCTATACTGTAGGATGTAACAAGATGCTCCAGAAACTGATTTATGAACCCTAGTCAAACCATTGAGCAATTGCTTACATAATTTATTCAAAGAATCTACTCGATTCAAGACAAGAAACCTCAGATAAGTTTCTTCCGAGAAACATGCACTAAATCCAGGAGTAATTCATCCAAAGAGAGCGTAGAACTGTAGCTCCAAAAAGCTGCTGCAGTGACTTTTCGTTTTCGGTAATTGTTAATATTTCAATGTTTGCCGCTTGCATAAGCCTCTGCTCTGCTGTTCGAGAACTCGGTTTGTTTGGATTACATTCAATTTGCGTTTCAAACGTTTCATTTGGCCGTTCTGTTGATTTTTCGTGTCACGAAATGTCGATTACTATCACGTGGGACAGAACTATGAAATATCTAATTTTGTTTGAAAACGATAGATCAGTCACGCGAATTTGTTCTTTGTGCATGTTTCTTTCAGCTTTTTCTTTTTTCACTGCTGACGTGGCAGCACAAGTATTTAGTTTTGACACGGCTCCGAAAATGTTTGATTGTTCATTTTCAATTGATTGTCGGAACATGCAGTTGACGTGTAGAGTTCATGAACGCTGGAACGATGTTGTAGGGTTTGTAAAAGGCATATTTGATTATTAGAGGATAGCATTTTCGAGGAGGTAAAGCAGTTTTTGGATTTTGATTTTCTTTAAAAACAAGGAAATCCCAGTTCTGCAGTTTAGCTGTCTGCTAACTCCACAGTTCAAATACAGTAAACAAAATATGTATTCTGATTGTTCACCATGAATTCAACGATAGCAATAGTGTTTATGTGTTTACGGTTCACATTTTGCTTATGTGTCAGAGGGACCATCAGCAACCATTAATTAATTCTAAAAGCATGGCCAAACAAGCTGTTAATGTGAATGATTTCAATGTGCTGGCAAAGAGAATTCTAACAAGGGCCATCTATGACGTTTATTCTGGCGGGGCCGACGATTAATGGACTCTCAAACACAACGTTACTGCCTTCCAAAGAATCATGTGAGTTCAGTTGTCCTTAGCTTGATCAGGTGTGCATATTGGATTGAATTAGTTTATTGCATTTCGTGATTTCTGGTTGGTAAATTACTTAGCATCCAAAGCTTTTGTAGATACTGCAATCTTCAACTTTGGAAGAGTGATTCTAAATTTAAATTACCATGATTTCATTTTAAATACTACCAAAGGATCATCACCTCATCCTGGCAAGGGGATTTGGGGTAACCTCTTTTCAAGTGCCTGTACGCATATGTGTGTATACTGTCAATGAAATGGGAAACCAGGAAGTAGGATACGATGTATTAAGAGCGGGAATTTATTTTGAGATAGCTGACTAATTTAACCATGCTATACATGCAGAATTATTTGAAATCCATGACAAGTAAAACTGATTATCTTACTTGAGCTGAACTAAATTTCAAGATTGGGTAATAGTGAGAACAATAGTAACAAGACTTACTCATACAGTAAGGCAAAATCCTTTAATGAAAAACCTGTAGGTACATACAGAACATGTTTTCTGTTACTTGTTTTTGATCAGCAGAAAACTGGCTTAGGGAAATAAGTGTTATTTATGATGTTTGTGGATGGTATGTTCCTTCGGCATGATTTATGGTTTGCATACATGCGAAACACACTGAAACATAGTCTGGGTTGGAAAAGAGCTTAATATGGTTTACAATAGAGAATGTGCTTTAGGTCCTAATTGTGTCATGATCACTGATGAGGCTATCCTGAGGTATGTTGCAAGTATACAACAAGAACTTGATATCATCCTTTTAGAAATGTTGAGACATATTCCTTATAAATGACTGAAACTGAAACTGAATTTTTATTAAAATTCACTAAGACCCTTTGATCTGTCAGACCAGTTTCAGAATTCCTTCATGGAATTTTTTTTTATAACTCAATGTGGCCCACTAGAATTGAACCTGCAATTTGGTTTTCCAGGCCAAGACTCTTACCACTAAACTACCACCTCATTGTTAGAGATAATCTGAATAATTGATTTATATGAAAATGTGAATGACCATTTTACGATGGCTTTGCTATCTGAATTTCGCTGTGTCTTGTAACTGACACTTGCAGTAATATCACAGATGCACAAATGCATGTGCACATACACATCAGCCAAAGTATATATCTTAATAGTTTTTAAATTTCTACGATATAAGCCTTTTTACATGTCCAAAAGGCACCAGGTCGTCTGGAATTATCTAGGTTGTGGTTGGAACCAAAATACTGATATTTACCTCCAAGACATATGGTCAAATTAGAACTTTATAATTCAGCATTGCCCACCAAAATCGAACCTGTAACATGGAGGCTCCGAATCAAGAGTCTTACCACTAAGCTAATACCTCATTAGTGTAAATGTCAAGTTTCCTTTAATAATATAGGATGATTGCAACTCAGTGTCCTTAATAGTGTTAACTGATAATTTAAAAACTCACGAGCGTATGATCAGAGACATAAATTAAATGTCACGGGCAAGCCATCACATATCCCAATTCCCAAGTGAGGTTCGAATTTCATAGTCAAACATGATTAGCAAATGAATTTCTTGTAAGCAAAATTGTATTTAACATTGACTTGAGTTTTTGTTTTGATTTGGTTTCAGGTTGCATTAACACATACGTTTATTTGGATAAATGGTCTTACTCACTAAACATTGACTCTATTTTTGAGTATGCCTTTGCACAGGTTACACCCAAGGGTTTTAATAGATGTATCTCATGTGGATATATCAACTACAATTCTTGGATTTAAAACCTCTTCATCTATAATGATTGCTCCAACTGCTAGACATGAATATGCTCACCCAGAAGGTATTTAGTTGAACTTCATATGAAGAGAAGTGTACACGATAATTATATTTCAAGGTTTTTGAGTTTGGTTTGTCTCTATCTCAGGAGAAGTGGCAACAGCAAAAGAGCTGCAACTGCTGCAGATACAATTATGGTAAAAGTGGCTTCTTTTACAGTCTTGTCACTTGTGTATCTGCTTGCAAAATTTTGACCATTTTCAACAGTTTGAGGCAATTTCGAATAGGTACTACCCTATTCATAAACAAAACAAGTACATAAAATAGAATGGTTATGCCAACACCAAAATTCTGTAAGCAATTGATTGATTTTCTAGACCATTTTCCATTTTCCATTAATTTTCTTTCTTCCAGGTATATTCCTTTAGTGCTTCAAAAACTATTGAGGAAGTAGCAGAAAGTTCAAATGATGTTCGCTTTTTTCAAGTGTATGTATGTCATCATCTTTTAACTTTACCCAAAATGCATATATATTTCATTTGAATTATTCAGACAATTTGGCACCACTTTGTGGTTTCATCAAACTAAAATGTCACAAATATTATTTGATTCAATCCAAGTTCAGATTATGAAGCAAAGGCATGCAACTGTAGAGCTAGTTCAACGGGCTGCTCGTGCAGGCTACAAAGCACTTGTTCTTACCATCGACACTGCCAAGCTTGGAAATAGAGAGGCAAACCTTAGGAACAAGTAAGAGTGTTTTTGGTGATTTCATATCTCTTTTGCATGGAAATAAATTTCTGGTTTTCATTTATCACCATTGCATGTGCATAATCTGTAATTTCAGTTTCTATTTTTATTCCATTTCAAAAATGTTGTGTGTAAGAAATATGATACAATGCAATCTTTATTTCAATTCATTCAACAAATGATAGCTTACCTGATAGATCTAAGAAGCATTATGGACTAAAATGTGGTGGTTAAATCCATTTTTTTA
Organism: Gnetum montanum; assembly: GCA_015680685.1. NCBI lineage: Eukaryota > Viridiplantae > Streptophyta > Gnetopsida > Gnetales > Gnetaceae > Gnetum > Gnetum montanum. Next base: position 65,199 of record MNCI01024721.1, read on the forward strand.
AATTATTGACTGTTGATTGAATATCCAAATTACATCTTTGTGTCACATCATATGGACACAGATATTACATGCTCATCTGGATGCAGGTTTACAGTTCAATCATTGCATCACAGTGTGCAAGGTTGTGAGAATTATGACTGAGCTATCAGCTTATGATGTGCTAAATCCAATATTTTGTTTAATGAGAATTTTAAAGAAAATTGTGACATGCATTCATTACTGAGATGAAGCCTAAATATAAACTGGTTCTGAGAACTACTTATGTGTTGCCTTGAATAGAAGAGGTTTGCATATAACGATAAGTTTCATGCCCTAATATTCTAGTGGTGCAGGGGTGCACCTCAATAGACCCCAATAGGACCCAATCCACAACTTCCAAGCAGATCTAGCTTAGAAAATAAGAACAATAGAATAAAATGGATAAAATCTCCCTTGTATTAATATAATTCTCAAAATACATAGAAAATACATTAAAGATGATTAGCCAAGCTCAACTCACAACTCTCCCAAGGATCTTAGAGGCCACACTTGTCCCCTTTCAATCCTCACTTGCTCACAATGGAGCCCAAGCTCAAGATAAGACACTTATACGTGATTCTCCTAACCTCTCTCAAGTGCTCTCCCTTGCCTCTCACTCAAGGATCATCACTCGAGCATTCTCAATGCTCATCCTCTTAAGTGGGGTCCCAAATGAAAGTCTAACCTCCTTTTTTGAGTGGTTGGCTCAGGCTTTAATCCACCTCTGAGAAATAAGTACCTTACCATGACTATTTGATGGTCCCTGCTATTAAACCTATATAAATGAGATTTATAAAACCATAGCAAAGCTACATAAATGAGATATATAAAACCAAACAATCGTATCTTTAGATTATTGGGCTCCCTTGACTTTGCAAACTTGAAAGGAATTCTATTGCGGTGTGTTTTAATTTCTTGAAATTTTTTGTTGATACCCACAAATGGCGTGACGTCTTGCAGGTTGGAAGGCCAATTATTTATGGCTTGACGGTAGATGGAGAAGCTGGTGTCAAAAAAGTGCTTCAGATGTTAAAAGATGAGTTTGAGTTGGCTATGAGTCTTTGTGGGTGCCGTAATGTCAGTGAGATTGCTAGATCCCATGTTACCACCCAGTATGAAAAGCTACATTCATTGCTTTGAAAATTGATATGCAAGAACATGTTCCCAGGCATTCTGTATCATGTTTGCATTAGAAGGCAATTTGATATTGTAGGTTGATCGAGTTATAGTTTATAGAATTATTTAACAATAAGAATGCTGTTTCAAGGAACGTTTTATTATCTTCTCTGTTTGGAAAAATAATGATATCCGGGAACAAGCCGTTTTCCATGGGTTTTGCCCTTGATAATCGCAGCAGTGCTTACCTTGTGCCCTGTGAGATTGCCCAGAGTTTAGCACTCACATTTGGATTTGGATTATGATCTAAATGNCGCCCTGTGAGATTGCCCAGAGTTTAACACTCACATTTGGATTTGGATTATGATCTAAATGATGCATTCCAGTATTAATAAAGTTTAATACAAGGTTAACTTTCAACTACAATTCCAGATTGGGGTGATAAACGCGAAACAATTTAACACCCGACATACAATAAATTAGAAAAACTTATAGTGATTATAAGCATTCCAATTATGGTATTTTAAAACTTGTTTAAAATTTTAAATGTTTGTTAGGTAACAGCCATGTCTAAATATGCATCTTAGAATGGTTTTAAAAAATGCACTATGAAAATATTTGTTATTTTATTTTATTTAAAAAAATGGTTGATGATAGTGTATTGCATAGGTTTTATAATGGTTATATTATATTCCTTTATGGTCCACCCAGAGAGATCAACATTTTTATCCTTCCCCCTTATACTTCCATACATCTTATACTTGTAGCACTTCATGTACTTATAAAGTGCTTCACCCTAACAAATATACCCTAAGAAATGTTGCTTTGGTCTCAAAATGTCACAATTTCAAAGTAACAAATAAATCCTCTCTAAACAAGAACAAACAAAGCATAAATATAATAGGGTAAGATCAAGCTAATGTAATAACAATTGAATTATGCTTGAATAAATAGAATTAGAATAATGGGTTTTAACATACATTGTAACATAAAAATACATAACTTAAATTCTCTCCTTCCCTTTTGGCATAAGAAACAATTAAACAAGCTCTCTATATGCAATGTTCCTCATCTATCAGTTCACTAACAACCTTCTATACCACATAAACTAAAAATATACTCAAATACCTGACACTCACCTTACAACCTTAGCACAAACTCAAAGCTAATGTAACACAACAAACCCCATAATCCCTATTCTACGTAGGCACTACAATAAATAATGTATAGCACAATCAAAGAAACATTAACAACTTAGAATCAACCATCCTTACCCCTGCTTCCATATCAATAAAATCATCCCTATGTATAATAACCTAAAATCGATAAAATCATCCCTATATATAATAACCTAAAATCAACCGCTCTTACCCTTACCTTCCTATCCCCAAATTCTCCTCTATACACATTAAACTAACCAACCCCTATATCCCATAAAACTCCTAAACAACAAACACTAAAGAAAACTACTACAAACAACACACAACAAACTTTGCAAAAGTTGTTCCTCCATTCCAACACAAATGTTGTAGACACTATTATAGCAAGTACATCTCACAAAGTGGCAAGTAACACTGCACATGAATATGAAAATATAAACTAAAGACAATCGAAACACATACAAAAAATGCCACAAAAAAGAAACAAATGATCAGGTGAGATTGGAGAGGAGGATGGGAAGAAAAAGAGGGGATGGAAAAGGCAAGAGAAAACCAAAAGAAAGAAACAGTAAAAAAAGAGATTGACATGTAGGTGACTACAACAAAACTAAACTAGATTTAGTATAAATTATATATACTATAGAAACCAAAAGCACATTCAAATTTGAATTTGGTGCTTTAAGGATGAAGAAGTAAAGAGTACACAAGAACTTCAGCCAAAAATTTTTGTACCTTGAACGCTAAGTTCATGTTAGAAAATTTTCATTTTAAAATATTGTTAATATCTTTGATACCCCTAGTCATGTGGTAAGGACAATGTCAAAGTATATTTTCTCAAAGTATACTGTATTAGCCAATAGATAGTGTTAAATTATAGATTTTTTTTTGGTTTTTAGTAAATGGGGTTTGACTATAGGTGATGAGTGGCGAGGTACCCCTACACTCCACCATACGAAACGAGCGTACACGCGCGATCCGGTCGAACTCCGCAGACTAAATGCCTTAACGCCACAAGAAACACTTGGGGTTAATCGTTCGTTGTCTTCCCAGGCTTGCTTGTAAGTGTCACGGTGTATGGTTAAGCAAGTCT
>MNCI01024721.1:69088-88541 GCA_015680685.1 Gnetum montanum
AAGGGGAGTGCCGCCTCTTATTTATAGAAATGGCGGCGCAACGCGATATCGCGTACGCGATATCGCGGCCTAGTGTAAACCGCGTCTCATCAATAGGTACACCCTGACATATAGCCCAATTACATCTTAAAACATCAGCAATATTTTGTGTTTTCAAATCTAATGTACGTTGATTTTGTGTTTTCGGTACTTTGTTAAGAAAAGGTTTTTTCTTTATAACAAAGTTAAATCATGTATAGTAATTATCAAATCAAATTCAATCTAGTTTTTCTTAAAAAAAATTATAATGTGTTAATGATTGATCCATGTATATGCCATGCAATATCATCATTAATTATAGGATTTGATGATAATTTTTAGGGGTAACAAATAGCACTAAAATGGTGGGGGTTTGACTATGGATGTATACCCATTTACATCTCAAAAAATTAACAATATTTTGTGTTTTCAAATTTAAAGTATGTTTATTTTATGTTTTTAATATATTGTAAAGAAAATAAAATGTATTTTCTTTACAAGGTTAAATAGTGTATATTAATTATGAAATGAGATTGAATCAAGTTTTTTTTATGTATAATATAATAGTTAATGATTGATATTTTGTATGCTATTTAGTATCATTATGATTGATATTTTGTATGCTAATTATCTATTCAAATAGACTATTTTTGCATGCTTCAGACTATGTGTGCACAAAAAACCTTACTACGATCTTTTACCCTAAAAACTTTTAATGTAATGTAAATGGAAATGTCTTATTGGTGCATACTCCTTTATCTTACAACATTTTGTATTCTACTGTTGAAAATATTTGGTTCAACGCCTAGTAGTAGCAACCATTTTGGATATGTTGATGTTATCTTTGAGAAAAGACCCTCAAACAATGGAAACAGAAATGTCTTATTAATTTATTATATAGTTAATCCTTCTTATTCATAATTCAAGGTTACTAGTATAATTGAACTTGTGAGAGTGGGCTATCACTTCATTTCATTAAATTTTGGTGAAAACTATGGTAGGGGTAAATTTGACTATAAGTACACCGAAGATATATAGTTAACACTCTAACAAAACAAATTAGAAGAATTATTAAAAAATATAATGAAGGTTCAAAGTATCCATTTTGTCAATGGCATCGAGCACATCCAAAATATGAATGAACCTAGAAAGTGGGGATTTGTTAGAATCAAAATTAGATGACTATATATACCTAGGACATATATCCAACATGAATAGAATATATTAGAAGAATTATAGAGACATATAACGATGCCTCTAGTATCCAATTTGTTAATGCCCTTGCCATCTTCTAGATCAAGCATATCCAAAATGGAAATAAACATTGAAAATATAGATCGTTAGAATTGAAACTAAATAACTATATGTACCACTAGGAGTTTCCAAGTTAAGAGACTGACCACTAAGCTAATACCTTATTGTCATGAATGAACCTAGAAAGTGGTTGTTTTATATAAAATTTAAGATGTCATGAATGAACCTAGAAAGTGGTTGTTTTATATAAAATTTAAGAGGTTCTTACTTAGTGCTCTTCAAATTAGATGGTTCTCCATTAGTCAAATATTTTATTTATAAACTCAATATTCTATTGAGATGCTTTATCCATACTAACCAAATTTGGATTTTGACAAACTCATTTTAGATTTCTTTTAGTTTGGTATCAAAAATTGCCTCGTTTAATCTTTGATAGCTAGATAACTATTAATTTATTTATTTGAAAGGAAAAAGGAGACGAAGGGAGGGGTTATTGAAACTTGAAACCATTTAATTATATGTACCTTTAGGATATATAACTACCATGATACTTAAGTAGAACTTAAGAAAAACACGAAGGTGACTCGTGTGACTCCAATTTGTAACCTCTTACATACAACCATTTAAGCATCTCTCATTCGCTAGCTTATTATTTTACTTCAAACTTTCAATAAAAGACTATTACTAATATTTATTGCAGAAATATTTTTACTACTTGGCACATCCATATTTGCAACATGGCTCTTAGTGTGCAACATGCCATCATTATTGAAGTCCAATCATTTTTAGAGCTCAAATTCTTTTACTTTGCAAGCAGTTTCTTTGGCGGACATTTGGAGTGTTAATGAAGAAGAACCTCTCAATAATATATCCAGCAAAGATGTTTACAAGCTCTTTCTTTTGAAACCCTCTAGAACCCATTATTTTAATGAAAAATGGAGCTTTACCATTCAGACGTTAAGTCACACCAGTCTTTAAAAGGCTGTTAAACGATCTTTGTTAGGCTTAATTATATCTTCTAAGCGTGGTCTCTGGTTTAGAATGAATTAGCTATGAAAGCCAGTCTTCATGCTTTAGCAAACACTTGTCATAAGCAAGAATTGGCTATCTATTTATTTTTCCACTGTTAGTTCTTGCATGCTGTTTGGTTCCACATGCAATAGCTTACTTTTCCCTTTGTTTCCAACTCTTACCTAAATGGCTTTTGGCTTTTTTGTAATGCTATCACTGCTGTATTGAAACAAATAATTTTCAGTATCCTTTCATATAGTTTGTGAAGAATCGAATACCAATATTTTAACTATAATGAAAAGCTTGAGGCCAAACTCTTATCTTATTTGCGTATTTTTGAGGCTCAAACTAAACCCCTCGAAATTAGTTAAACGCTAGATTATTTTTGCTTAATCATGTGATGTATTCTTGATTGGAGCATATAGTACAGCTTTCCTTTAATGTTTTAAGCATAGCTCTGCATAGTTAAGTTTTTTTGAAACCTTTAGATGATACAAGGATTTATTTCTTTTAATTAATTTTATATAATCAAGACAAGAGAGAATGGGAAAATCATAACGTGTGCAAAAGTGAGCCTTAAGTGTCACGCTGCATATGATTATAGGAATGCACAAGAGCATACGCAAAGACACCCTATTTATTTTGATTTCCAAAGTCTCTCTGTTTTCCTCAGTAATTTTTAATAACATAGCCAACTATAATACCAAACAATAATTTATGTATGTTCTGCAGAGATTTTAACATAGAAGAATGAAGGAGAGATTTAATAGATGGTGGCTGGTTTGGCAGAAAAGGGAAGGGTTAGCATTGGTGAAATTTTTTTGACTCTGTTCAAAACTGACCATGGCATCCAGACTCTTGCAGTACTGGATAAAAGGATTATCACTCGGAGCCTCAATGCTCATTCTGCTAAAGGGGGTCACAAGAGGGAGGGTCTTTTCAAGTGGCTGTGTTCAAGCAGAAACCTATGTCTTTTGACTTGAGAAACAAGCTCCTTACCATTTCTCCAAATGATGGTCCTTGCCTTGTTGCTATGGTATGTTTAGAAAAAGGGTATCTAGATACTAGAAACACTAAGATTTTCTATTTTTTCTTCTTTTCTTTTCCCTGGGGGATTCAAAATTCTACCTGAGTAGTGGTTCCAGGGAAAATACAAGATGCATGAAATGAATATAGGCAATATACACAGGATGGGATAATAGGGTTTCAAAATTCTACTTGGATAGTAGTCTTAGGGAAAATACAAGATGCATGTAATGAATCTACACCTAATGGGATAGCAAGGATGGTCATGTGTACCAAGCCCCTTCCACTAATGGGTTATTAGTAATAACATGACGGGGTTGAAAGTATGTTACATTTCCATGATCAAAATTGATTGAAGAATTCATAGGATCCTGCAAACCTGAAAAAGAAGTGTCACATAGCAGATAATCTGCAATTTCTCTTAATTTCTTTCTGCTAGAGGACAAGCAACTTCCATCACTAGCAGTGGAGTTGGAAGATACGGAGTTGCTAGAGTTCAATCTTTCTTCTGGATCAAAATGCTCGAACTCAGGAACCATACTCTGAAGAAATAGAGCAGATGTTGATAAACTTGAGAGGTTGAAGGCTCCACCCAGAAATCCATTTGAGAGACCTCTTGGCATGTAGCAAGGCTGCCATAACAGGCCAAGGTCCCTGTCATCTCTGCATCTTGGGCTGTCAAAATATGGTCTATCCCCACTTATGAATGGCTTCTTGCTCAGCATGGCAAGCCGTGGATCAGCCTGGATTAGCTTCTCATAGTGTTTATCCAAGACTCCTTGTGAGAATTTAAGTAGATGTCGACTGTTTATCATCAGTAAAAAGGATCATCACACAGAGCTTCAAAGCTGATCTCATCAAGAGGTATCTATGCAAAGGGTCGGTGAATGAGCATCCACTAACCCTTCTAGGACTAGCTGAATGAGATGAAAATTGTATGATAAACAAAAATGAAATAGTAACCATGAACTTCAGTTACCGGTTAATGGTGGCCTGGTTGTCTGTGAAATCAGAGCTGGTTTGCCATAAGGTGTGCTTCCTAGGCTGAGGATCGGATTCCTTGTGGAACAAAGGAGGCTTTGAAATCTGCATGGATGCAAATTGAAAATTAAGACATGATGTTTAAAATCCAAAATGTCTAGAGACAAGGAGTTTAGAACATACAAATATGTTGTTGATTATCTAGAATCCTTCAGATATTCATTGTCATTAATTATGAATCTACAATAATTTGAAACGTTTTAATACAAGAGGATTTGAAACGTTTTAATACAAGAGGATGCAAGCTAGCTTTATCTATCTCACTGCACCTTGTTATCTAGAAATACTATTAAGGGATTATCTCTTAAAGTCTCAATGCTCATCCTGAAAAACAGGATCCAAGGTAGATGAACGTAAACCTAACCTCTTTTAGAATGTTTAGGAATATAACTGATTTCAAAAATTTTGAATCAGCATTTAGTCAGCAGAATCCAGCATGATTACATGCTGTAAGAGCACCGATGTTTTCCCACCTGAATTTCCAATGTGCCAGGTCCATACTTTGGGCAGCTTGCTCTGATGGCAGTGATATCAGACCATTGAACTTCGATCTTGCTCTTAAGCCCTCCTTCAAGTACTTCCCATACAAGCTTTCTCTTAGCAAAATAGCACTTGACGACCAACTCACCTTCATATTTTGCAGCTCTCTGCAAACAAAAATGGCAGGGCCAGAACATGCTCAAAAACAATATATAATAGAGGATAAATTTCTATATTTGAATAGATATATATATATATATATTCATTCCACCATTTTAAATTCCAGAAACCCATACCTCCCAAGATCCTATTCTCAACAAAATGGCAGAAAAATTGGTTGCTTTCCTCTTATCCTTGTCTTGATTGTTCACAGCAGATTGTGGTGTGCGAGTCTCTGTGCTGTCACCAGAATTTAGAACTTTGGTAGGATCGTTTTCTCTGTTGCCTTCTAGAAAAGCAGACTGTATTAGTTCTAGCAGCGATGATGATCTTTTGAGCTTGAGGCCTAGAGGTCCTTCTTCATCTCTGGGTTCCTGCTCTGTATCCTGCTCAGGGTCTTTCCCTGCGCCTTCCACAGCACCGTTAGCTCCTGCAATTTCCTCGTTCTGTAAATGCTGATTTAAAAAACAGATGTTAAGATAAAAGAGACAGACCAACAAAAATTATTTAAAAAGAAAAAACATTCCTTATTTGGGTTTTGTTTTGACTTTTGAATAATGTCATGGAAAAGTAACAAAAAATGACAAAAATGAATAATCCTCAATAGGGTTTTGCCTTAAAAGATTTCATTAACATGGACACTCATAATTGCTATCAAGGGTCATCAGTGGAAGGCTCAATGCTCATTCTTCCAAGTAGGTTCATAGAGGAATGCTTGGGGTTTTAACGCCTAAGAAGCAAACCAATTATAAAATCACTCCAAATTATAGCCCTTTCTAATTGCTATCTAAACATAAACATTCTCCATGCTTCTGTTACATTGCAAAATGCAAAAAATTATGAATAATCCTTAATTGGGTTTTGCTTTAAAACATTTCATTAAGATAAAGGGTCATCACTGGGAGGCTCCATCCTCATTCCCGAAGTGGGCTCGGAGATGGCCACTGCCCAGGTCTTACTACCTGAAAAACAATCGCAAAATCACTGCAAATTAATTAGAATCATTAGCTAATTGCTATCTAAACATAAAACATTCTCCATGCTTCTTCTGTTCTACATTGCAAAATGCAACAAAATGATGAATAACTCAAATCACATGAACATCTTTCTGCAATTGGGTTTTGCATATTTAATGATATCATAACATAAAAATGATCATGAACATGAATACTAGTCCATGGGATAACAACAGTACCTCAGGACAATTCTGATCAAGATGAAGCAGAAGCTTCATCCTTTTGGGATTTGGGCTCTGAAGATAACCTGCGGAGTTCATGTCTGAATCACTCAACAGAATCAGAGCACAAGTTCTATCAAATGGTGGTACGGAGAGTAGAGATCTTGAGCAGGCTGGATCACAGATGGTGATGGAAGAAAAACCAGCCCAGCTACTGCTACAGATACCAATGCAGATTGTTTTATATCTGCAACAAAATACAATCTGCTTAATTTTGCACAATATGCCATAGCGAAGGACTTGGCGATGGTTTAGTGATCCTGTCGACTTCCATTTTAGACAAAATGCGGTTACCATTTTAGCTGCAACGGTGCAAGCCCATATTTAGAAGGCTTTAGGGAAACGTGATGCCAAACAAATTGCTTCTAGTATTTACTGCATCCGGTGGTGGATTTGTGGTCAAAAATTTGGGAGACTCAGATTTCACTGCAGTTACATTGTTTGTTTACGTGATTGCGGAATTGTTTGTGGATTTTGGAGATATATATTCATTTTGAAAAAATCATGAGCCTATTTTCTATTTTTTACCACAGCTCCGCTCCCATGCTCCCGCTAGCCCAGCTGTGATTTAATAACTGGTCCACTAGTTTCAAACCAGGCATTTCGACGCCAGAGTCAAAACTTTCTATGTTCATAGTACCTCCTTGAAGTGTGGAAATCTGTTTGATCATCCGATTTCAAAGAAAAGTGTAGGAACTATGAGAGCATTATTCTTTTTTACAATTTTTTTGAGTAGAACTGTAATATTAAAAACATATTTAAGAGAGGAAAGGAGGCATGTAAATTCAAACGGGTATCGTCTAAGAAAAATAAATTGGAACACTGTTAACTAACTCCATTCGGTTTTAATTTAACTTTCAACAAACACGAATGTGTTGCAAATAGACTTTATCACCGGGGAAACAAGTTGTACGGCAGTGAGAATAGTAGGACGTTTAAATGGAAAATCAAGTTGGTTATTTGAAGTCAACTCTAATCCAATGGCAATGCCAGAACTCAAGAGACTTATTGAATATTTATTTATTAATAGAGGTAATCCGCTTTAATTTGGTGCCACAAGGCCAAATTTATTAAACATATAATTATTAATAAAGGCCCAAGGATATTCGAAACAAACATAAATGTGTTGCAAATAGACTTTGTTTTTATCATTCATGAAAGCAAAGTTTGAAGTTAAACAAGTTATACAGGGATGAAAATAGTAGGACATTTAAATGAAAAATCAAATTGGTTATTTGAAGTCAACTCTAATCCAATGGCAATGCCAAAACTCAAGAGACTTATTGAATATTTATTTCTTAATAGAGATAGTCGGCTTTAATTTGGTGCCATAAGGCCAATGCTAAAATGTAAAATTTATTAAATATTAAACATATAATTATTAATAAAGGTGGAAGGATGTTCGAAACAAACATGAATGTATTGCAAATAGACTCTATTTTTGTCATTCATGAAAGCAAAGTTTGAAGTCAACCCGAGAAACAAGTTATATGGGGTGAGAATAGTAGGATGTTTAAATGAAAAATCAAATTGGTTATTTGAAGTCAACTCTAATCCAATGGCAATGCTAGAACTCAAGAGACTTATTGAATATTTATTTATTAATAGAGGTAGTCAACTTTAATTTGGTGCCACAAGGCCAATGCTAAAATGTAAAATTTATTAAACATATAATTATTAATAAAGGCAGAAGGATGTTCGAAACAATAAAAATACATGCTTTGAGATTATTAAACAATGAGGTGTTAGCCTAGTGGTAAGACTTTTGATTTCAAAGTTCTAAGTCATGGGTTATATTATGGTAGCTAATGCTAAGTCATTAAGTTCTAATTAGACTATATATCTTGGGGTGTACCTATATTACTATTATTTTAGGGTTCCAACATCTCTTACCCCCATGATTAGAGATTCTAGTGTCATTTACATGGTCAATGAAGCATTGCTCACTTAGTTAGAGCATGTTGCTTGTGGTCATTAAGTCATAAGTTCAATTTCCCTTGGTCCCTTATTAGGGACATATTTTAAAACCTTGGTAATGTTGAATGCATAGGATTATGTTTTGCCTCAAGATTTATTTAAATTTATATATAAAGATATCACTTCTTGGTTTATCTATCTACAAATTATTAGTTTTATTCATTATAAAAAAGGTTGCTACACCAATAATTTAGGCTATCCTTAAATGCTAAGAAATTAGGGTTTTATACATCCACACCAATAATTTAGGCTATCTTTAAATGCTAAGAAATTAGGGTTTTTCACATCTTTTATTTTTCCCAATTTTCTTTACTTGTTGACCTTGCAAATTTTGAACTAGTTGAGAAAGCTTTAGATTTCATAATTTTTAATGATTAACATAGTACTTTTATTGCTTAAAATGGATGCTAGATATTGATCCAAATTTTGTTACATATCCTAAAGATCCTTGCTTAATCAATTTAGAAAATTTTCCGTTGATTTTCTACAAGCTAGAAAGCAAAATGATTAGTAACATTGGTGCAATACTCAACACATGTTCAAAAACAGTATCAAATAGCTAATGTATAATGCATATGGTACTTGTTAGAAAGACAAAATTAAAACTCAGTATACCTAATCAATGTTATACTGAGACAATTATATACCACAATTGATGTGACGCGATATCGCATGGGCTACGATATCGCGTTCGCCGCGATATCGCATCCCCCATGATATCGCATACGTGATATCGCGTCTTCCCCTACGATATCGCGTACGTGATATCGCAGTGCACCGCCAAATCTATAAATAAGAGGCAGCTCTCTTGTTTCTCAGTTTAGGCCTAAACCGTAGCGAAACTCTGGCAATTTTTCCCCTCCAGAGATAGAATAATTTCCATGTGCCCTCAGTAGGAGCTCCAAAGTGAACGGATCTTTATTCGAGCAAATATTGTACCTGAACACAAATTTGTGTATGGAAATAAAGACGAACTTCTTAGATAAACCTTGCAGTGCATGGACTAAGCTAGATAGGACTTTATTTACTGTTATTTATTGTTTATCGTTTAAATGCTTTATTAGTAATTAAATTTATCTCAACCCTTCTCCCATAGTTAAGTGCATTCAGTACGACTGCTTCGAGCATGTGCGTTACACTTGGTGATCCCAGTAACGAATAGTGTTTGGTAACCAAGGTTGCATTAGTTTAGGGTGTGAACAGTAAGTGGGAACGAATGCTGATGCTAGGTTAATTAAGGCTTAGTTAGTTAAAGTTAGTTAATTAGTCTCTTCACCCTTCACCTCATTAGCATAGGAGATAAAACATAAAAACTATAAAAATCACATACCTCAGACTTACTTAACCATACAACCGTGACAAATACAAGTAAGTTTGGGAAGACAACGAATGATTAACCTTAAGTGTTCCATGAGGCGTGTAGGCACTTAGTCTACGGAGTTCGACCGGATCGCCCCGTGTAACGCTCGTATTTGTATGGTTGAGTGTAGGGGTACCTCGCCACTCATCATTAGCACCGTTGTCGAGGACTAAGTTGTTTGTGTGCTAAGTAGAACATAGGAAATTATCCACATCGTTGGGAGCTTAAACGAACCCTTAGGGTTAATCAGAAGAAAAATTAAATACGGTAAATAGCACACTGACAAGACACAATGTCTTCTTCTTCTTCTCACAAAAGCACTTCACCACCTAGGGATCACACAAGAGACCGTTGGCAATCTAACACACATAACCAAAATCTGCCAGTTCCTCAGGAATTTAGTGTGGTATATATTCATCCTGATGAATATGTACCCAACTTTACCTTTGTCTTCCATCAAGACGAACAGCTGCGTTGGAGAGATTTGGAAGGTAACATAGTGTTACCTCCAGACAGAGCTGCCCCCAACATGCTTCTTCATGCCCTTGCACAAATTGACATGTCATAATTATACGTTGAGTACGTTGCGTGCGATTACAACGCAAGGGACTACCATCCCACAGAAGTACAACGTCAACGAGATGAGCAATGGGAGAGTTACCACACATCGTTAAAGGGCAAAGGGCAAAGGCCCCCGTAATGCTTCGTCCATCATAAGAGAAGTTAAGGGTGGTGAACCTATCTCAATAGGTTCTCCACAAGATGATGTTCCCCCTCATAACAATAGTGAGGAGGTGGGGTATCAGAACCTGCGCTCCATGATACACAACCCTGGTTCTGATCCCCATGAACACCAACTGTTCACTGAGGAAACAAAAATACATGACAAGGGCAGGCATTCTGATCATCATCATGATCGAGGTCATAGCCACCGAAGAGAAGGTAAGAAACATTGTCATGGCAATGGTTCCCCTTCTTCTTCCCCTTCATCACACCATTCACCCTCTCCTTCCACATCAGGACGCAGTCATAAAGAGCAAAACGGTGAGGATAAGGGTAAGCAAAAGGAGAGACCTCGATGAGAGAGTTAAGAGCTAGGATGAGGGCATTCGCGAGAGTCAAGGCATAGAAGGGAAAGTAGGGAACCACGTAGGCATCATAGACATCATGAGAGAGATGATCATGATGAACCCCTACTTGCCACTTGAAGTATGTTAGATATTACAGAGGCTGTGAGAATATCTACAAGGCATCAAAAAGATAGTCGAATCAAGAGACTAGATATGAACAATATCCCACGCTTCGAAGGGGGATACAATGCTGATCCAAAAAATCATTTACAGGCATTTCATGATGCCTGCGCCTTGCAAAATATCAAAAACGAGTGGCAAACATTAAAGTTGTTTCCTAGGACACTCGTAAAGGAAGTGGAAAGCTGGTACCGGTCCTTAGAACCGGAAACCATTAGGAGATGGAGTACGATGCTAGAATTATTTAATGATAAATACCAAACGTACTCCAGAGTCTCCAACTTGCATAAGCAGATCTAAGGATGGAAGCAGGGTAATCATGAACCCTTGGATGCTACCATGGGCTAATATGATGCATTGCTACATCGTTTCCCGGGCCATGGTTACGCACAACGGGATCAACTATGCCACCTCGTAGATGGGCTAAGACATGAAACCAAGAGAACCCTTGGGACATATGCCCAAGGGAGATTATCTAAACTTAGATCCCATGAAATTCATAGATTGTTGGAGCAAGCAACTAAAGAAGAAGCGGAGCTACAGAAAAGAGAAAGTGCGGAAGAGTATAACCACGATCCTTCCCTCTGAAAGAGGGAAGTAAGATTCTGTGAGGAAGAGGATGAGTCACCACTTGAAGAGTTGGTGAATAGAAAAACCTTGCCACTTCAAAAGTTAACAACAGAAGTGGCAGCTAAGGTAGATCAGATATAGGACTCCTTAGATAGTAGACTTGAACTTGTCCTAAAAATCGTAGAGGAGTCTAAGGAGGAACGAAGTAGTGACCATGATAAGAAAAAGCAGAGAGATTCAGGCCATGCACATGACAAGGGTAAGGGAAAAATGACTATCACCAATGAGGTTCTGGATTTGAATACAGACAATGACGGTGGATGTGAGATCTACCAATATGACCATCCTAAGGGATGTTTCCCAATAATCTCACATCTACAAGAGTCTGGGGTGTCTGCACTCAACCCAAGACTTAACAGACAGCAGGCACCCCGAAGGTTACCTTATCCCCAAGGTAACCCAAGGTAGTTCCACCAACCGTTAACGTATTATCCAAGTGGAACTCCACCACAACCTATCGAGCAACACCCACAGTCATGGGGGATGCCACCACCTAGGCAACAATACCCTTACCGGCAACCAAATCCTTATGGCTATTACATGCAACAATCGATTTCTCCAAGTGACTCTATGGGTCACGCAACCCCACAACGTCACTACCAAGTTTGGCAGTATTATAGAAGGACTCCATCTCCTCCAGGAGACATACCACATGCATACCATCCTCCGAATCCATCTGCCACTCTTACACCGGTAGTTCCACTACCTCCCGCTCCAAAAATGCAAGGGGAACTCCCCACTCAATAATAGTAACGTAATGCTACGAGAGTTGTAAACCTTCAACCCGCTATTGGTTCTAGCAACTGCAAGAAGAGAAGACCTTTCTTCAAAACCAAAAGCCCAAACAAGCTCTCACAACCACAAGCGGTTGAGTCTGTGTACGCTCCTCCAACAATTAAGGCTTCGGAGCTCCCTTCAAACCAACAATAAAGCTCAACATACATGGTTATGTTAACACATGCTGTTACTGACTGGATCAAGGTAGGCCACCTTCCCAGGAAACTCTCTAACCCTGGAAGTCCCTTAATATACCTCCAAGTTGCTAAGAATGAACCTCATAAGGCTCTTCTTAACTCAGGTTCCGCAGTCAACTTAATCTCACAAGAAATGTATCAAGCCTGGAACCTACCTCCACTCAAGAAGAGCAATATTCAACTAGAGCTGGCTGACCAGTCCATCACCATTCCCTTGGGATTGGTGGAGGACATCGTTACCATTGTGTGTGGTTGGTCATACCCAACTAATTTCCTGGTGATAGAAGTCAATAGCAACAAAGGGAACTTCCCAATCATAATGGGAAGGACATGGCTAAGTACAATAGACGCCTGCCTAGGAATCCGCAATCTTTTCTTGGAAATATCTAAGGTAAACATTTATGGAAAGATCAAGAAGAAGAAAGTTCCATGCATCACATACAGTGACTCGGAGGGTGATGACATGAAGGAATGCACAGCATCTCCTGCATGCAACTGGTGTGCCTTAGAAACTCAGATACAAAGGTGCCTATATGTAGCAACCACACAACAAGTGGACACCCTGTCATTGACAGCTAATCAAAAGAGCAACCCACCAACATGCATGGAACAAATTGGGGGAACAACGCACACCCACAACGAAGGCATAGATACATTGGAATATGAGCGTCGCCAACTTCCACCCCTTAACCTGAAAACATCAATCGAGAGAAGCTGGACACTTTTGAAAAATTCAAATAGGTGTTCATTATTTCGGATCTCTCCCTTTCCATTCAGTCATGGGGGAGATGGCAACCTATGCTAATCATTTGAGGCCCTCATTTGTTTTAATTTTTTGTTTTACACATTTTTTTTACACATTTTTGTTTTACACATTCTTTTTTTGCACATTTCTTTGACTTTTCTTGTTTTTGTTTTACAACATCATTTATAGCTTTTCCATTTCTTATGTGTGTTATCCATCCTGGAAGTTTGTCACCCAATAAGTGTTCTTAATGATAGTATGAACTATTTTTCTATTGATTGCTAATGTTTGGTTTTTATCTTTAAGTCATGATGTTGATACTAAGGTATGGTTCTTTTGATATGACAGGCAATGAGCCCACTTCATCCATTCATCCACAAATTTCTATGGTCTCTCTTGGCTTGGAACTGTACAGTCTCTTTCTAAATAAGAACTAGAACGAATCGGTGACTGGGCATTTCTCAAACTAAGGAAGGACTCAAGGATTGAAAAGGGTGTGGCTTCAAGGGAACTTGATCCATTTGTGTTGCCCATTCTCTTGGGTGCTTGGATGTGTTCTTCTTGAGTTTTCTTACCATGTCGACGTTACTCAATTATCGGGAAGCTGAGCAAATAAAAATAACAAAGTCTTTGCATGGTGTGGTTCTCATGCATAAACATTAAAAAAAAACAGTGAGAATTCAAAGCACACCCCTTAGAAGAAATAATCATTTGGGCTATAAGCACTGGTTATGGAACTAAAATAAAAATGTTCCCTCTAACTACGACCCTTCTCTCTTCCCATTCTCTCCTCCTTCGTTTCGTCGGAATGGTGGTGGCTCTTGGGTGAAGGCCTTCTTATTACTTCAAGAGGATGGATTGGCTGAATGCATTAATGCGAAGTCACTAGATGTGGTTTGTTTGAGGCCGGACTTGGAATGGGACCTGCTAAGTCACATTAACCATGAACTACACAAGGGGCTGTACACCACCTTGTTCTTGGGATTCCATTCCATTCTCTTCTCTCCATCCTTCTTTCCATTGTTCACCTCATTGTCGGTTGTATCATTAGTGTATATTTTGGTTGATGCATTGTTTTCTTTTTGGTAAATTCTTATAGTTAAGACTTTAACTCTTATTCCAAATGACATTCCTAGGGCCTACGAACTCTTTGAATGTGGGTTTGTCAGGGCATTAAGGGCATGAGCCTGCTTTGGGGAGGACCCATTGACATTCCTATTTGGTGCACCAGTTAAATTCTTTCCCTTAACATTTTTGCAATCCACTCTATTTTATTCATTTCCATCTTCACATCCATTTCATCGACGTTATAGTTGTCTTTTTCTCCATCTTTCTTGTTCTTTATTCTTCCTCCATTCTATCACTACTAGAGGTTTGCTCTTAGTTATGGGGGTCAGGACCAAAATTTTTTCGATTTTCTCCTAACCCATACACCTTCGGTAGTCACCACTATGATATCTCCAAATCCGTATCAGCCATACCACAACTCAGCCAATGGACCTTTCACCAAAGCAAGGTATCAATTGCATTATGATTCATTTACCCTTGCTAATATAAAGACTGTGTTGTGTGTGCAAATGGCAATCATGCAACAACGGATTAGATCTGGAAGGAACACTTGGAATGGAGTGGTGCTGAAGCAGCTATGCAAGGATCAAGATTGATGGCGTGCTTATGGATGGAGAACGAAAGGCGCAATCTTCGCATTGGTAGCACAAAAAATTCTTTCTTTCTCTCTCTTTCTCAGCTGCCAAATAAGGCCTGATGTCAAATGTATAAAGTGTTCACTCTTGTTGTCGTGAACACCAGTTTTGTCTTGTCTTGTAATGATGATCTGTTCACATGTCATCCCATTCACCATTAGTTTCATTTGAGTCAATAATCCCATACCGTCCCAATATTTTGTAAGGAACTCGAGGACGAGTTTTTATTTAGTCATGGGGGTATGATGGGATGCGATATCGCATGGGCCGCGATATCGCATACGCGATATTGCAGTGCACCGCCAAATCTATAAATAAGAGATGACTCTCCGTTGTTGCTTAGTTTAGGCCTAAACCGTAGTGAAACTCTGGCAGTTTTTTCCCTCCAAAGAAAGAATAATTTCCATGTGCCCACAGTAGGAGCTTCAAAGTGAATGGATCTTTATTCAAGCAAATATTGTACCTGAACACAAATTTGTGTACGGAAATAAAGACGAACTTCTTGGATAAACCTTGCAGTGCATGGACTAAGCTAGATAGGACTTTATTTACTGTTATTTATTTTTTATCATTTAAATGCTTAATTAGTAATTAAATCTCCCTCAACCCTTCTCCCATAGTTAAGTGCATTCAGTACGACCGCTTTGAGCACGTGCGTTACGCTTGGTGATCCTAGTAACGAATAGCATTTGTAACCAAGTTTGCATTGGTTTAGGATGTGAACGATAAGTGGGAATAGATGCTGATGCTAGGTTAATTAAGGCTTAGTTAGTTAGTTAAAGTTAGTTAATTAGTCTCTTCACCCTTCACCTCATTAGCATAGGAGATAAAACATAAAAACTATAAAAATCACATACCTTAGACTTACTTAACCATACAACCATGACAAATACAAGTAAGTCCGGAAAGACAATGAATGATTAACTGTAAGTGTTCCATGAGGCGTGTAGGCACTTAGTCTGCGAAGTTCGATCGGATCACTCGTGTAACGCTCGTATTCGTATGGTTGAGTGTAGGGGTACATCGCCACTCATCAACAATTTAATGGAAACATAGGTTAATGTAAGGCCTTCATCTTATTCACATTTAGTGTTCATTGTATTTTTCCATTATCATTATTCATGTCAAATCTTTTAAAAGTCAAGATTTTTAATATCTTATAGAAGATATAAAGTTGTATACCTTATTATTTGCTTACAATAAGGAATATTCTCAAAATGGAAAATTGTAAAGTTGAGTCTAATGATAAAAGCCATGCCATCTTTGGTAAATTGTACATACTCTACTATATAAATTGAAGAGGTTCCTTTAGTCTTCTTAGAAATGAAAATTTTTCATACATTTGATTATCATTTTGATGTGCATTAGCTGGCATTTATAGAATATAAAAGCTCTAGAGCAATACAATAAGCAAGAAGTAACTTTTCTTAAATTCTCTTTTTCTTCCATGATTTGATATTATTCTAACTTTATTTTTTAAGAGTTTTATTACCTTTCATGATTTCTCCTTAGTTGATCACATGAATTTCAAGATTTCTTATTATAATAATGATTTTTTGATTTTGTCAAGTCCATATTTTGTTCATTTCAAAATGGTAAAGTGATCATAATCTTATATGTTCATAAGATCCATTCATTTCTACCCATTGCAAACTTATTCCTATCTTTAACGTCAAAACTAATTCATCCTAGGATTCATTTGATAACTAAATCTATTAATTTTCATTCAAAGATATTTAATAAAATTCCTTTTGATAAAGAAGTATTATTAAAGTATCATTCTAGTTATATCTAAGTACATGTGAAGATCTAATCTTAAGCTTTAATGAAGTTCATGTACTGTGTAAGGTTTCTATGAAATAAAGATAGATTTTGGCTTAAATTTCATGATTCTTCCATTGAAGCTCATCTTTCAATGTCTCTCAGCATTTCTATATCATTTGTAGATAAAAGTATTAGTTCTTTAATTCAGGCATTTTCCTTTGTTTTTTGCTTCTACAAATATTGTTATTTTTCTATAAACACCACTCTCTATTTGTATGATAAATATTTTTAATCATGGTAAAACCTTTTCCTTAAATAGATGTTAGATCTCACTTCCCTACTCTCTCTCACTCTTACATGTGGCCCCTAAAACTTCTCTAATCATTGTCCTATCTTTTTGTAGCTTAGGAACACCTACTACTTTTCTTCTTGCTTTTGCTTCAAAAACCCCTAACTCTCCTTACCCTACACTCAAGACCTTATTCACTCCATCTAGGAATCTCACATTGTCAACCACAAACCTCTTTCTATTTATCTTCGATCCTTCAAAATCATTCTTCTTAGAGAACAACGAAACCTTTGCACAACCCTCACTTGCATTCATACCCTAGTTCATAAACAACTTACCTCATTAAGTGTGTTCAACCCCTCAACCCTAACTTTAATGTTTTCCAAGTACAACTTTTAAAGTGCATAGCCATAGAGAAAATCTATTGGCACTAACATTCCAAAGTCACCTAGTTGGAGGCAAGTGACCACAATACACACTTCTTGCATCAACAAGTCACTCATAGAAGGTAGAAGCTTCAACATCTCTCTTTCACATGCTCCATCGTCCAAGATGTAGCTCTTTCCAATGACTTCTTCATAAAAATTTTCGTTCATATTAGCTATGATAGCTATCTTATCCCATCTTCTTTGCAAATGCTAGCATCTTCTTCTTGAGGCTTGATTATCTTACCCATTGGTTGTTAGCAACTTGGAAGATGTCATAAAATTTTTTACAAAAAATAATCCCTAGGTCAAGATGTCTAGACAAATAAGCCATTTCAATTCCTTTAGGGGCTTATTGACCTTCCTCTTATCTATACTTTTGTAAAAAACTTTGACTCTCACACCTTCTCAAAATCCTAGAGCCTTATTATCCTTCTCCTCATTCCAAAAATAAAAACCATGACATCCTCTAAACATTGTAGATCCATTAATTTCTACTAAGTGCTATACCAATTTTATAGGAAAATCCTAGCCAACCACATGCATCCCGTCTTGCCACAAATCATTGGTCCCACCCAAAAAAGCTTTCTTTCACATAGGCATAATACAAATGGCATTATTGCCATGAATAAAAATCTACACTAAGCAAAAATTACTATCACACTAGTTGTCATCATTAGGATAGATCTCACAAAGACCTACAACAATGTTTCTTGCAAAGCTCTCCTCATAGTGATGTCATCCATGGGCTTTAGTGATTGGTGGCTTCCATGAATTAGCTACATCTTTTTCATTACAATATATGTTGTATAGATCCAATATCTGCAATGTATGTGGTTTCAACTAGATTAGAGAAGTCTCAAACAAGGGAATTTTCTCTTCCCATATTTGTTCACCATAATTTCTAAAGTTCTTGATACCTTCCTGCATGAAATCGGTCTATCCAACCCACTCCTCTAGCCTAGAAATCTCTAGAAGTACATAGATAACACCATGATTATCATAAACATATATCTCAAAGCTACATAACAACTTAAGGATGGTTTAGACCTCAATACATCACAAGACTACTTCACTGTGCTACACCTTGGGTGCAACAAGGTTAGTATTATTATGGAATATTTCAAGCTCTTGTAATAGGCCCCAAGTAAACTTAATAGGAAGTATCTTTAAAACTCACATTTATTTTTAAATTATTTTTATTATTTAATTTTTTATTTTAAGAATACATTACTTTTTCAATTAATCATGAAGTTAATAGAGCCTATAATGTTATTTTATCATATATATTAGAGAGTCTAAAGTTTTCATTTTCACCTCAATTTGTAATCCAAATAACTTAACCAAGTTTACCAAAATTTAAATTTTTGTCAATTTAATTTGTTATCATCATCATCCTAGCCTTGTCCCAATAATATGGGGTTGACTACATGAGTTCTCTTTCACCTTTTGTCTCTACGAAGACCTACATCTTTACTTATTTGCAATTTCTTCAAATCAACTTTAATTATTTTTTCCCATATCTTTTTTATCTTCATTTCAGTGGCTTTCCTAAAATAGTGATGCAGCAACCTCTTTTAATAAGCTCATTATTTAATCTTCATTTCCCATGGCCAAACCATCTAAGATGCTTGTCCCTACAAAAATGTTCTCTCATAGATCTACAAAAACACCTCCATGAATCAAAGATTTAATTAACTAATGGATTTTTATAACTCTAATGTGAATCAAATCCTAACACCAACATCTATTCCCACTCTCTGGAAACATCTTGAACTAGTGTAACACTACTGGGATTACCAAACGCTAGTCGTTACTAGGTTACCAAGTGTTCCACATATGCTTGAAGTGGTCATGCTGAGTGTGCTAATTCATTGATAATTGATAATTAATACTTCAATGAAATAACATTAATTAACTATTGAAAGCATCAAATAACAGTAAATAACATGAAATGCAATAATTAAGCTATTCTGTATGTTGCAAGGTTTATCATAAAGTTCATCTTTATTTCTGGTCACAAGGTGTGCTCAGGTACTGATGAGATGCGACCTGCATGTGTCGCGATATCGCGTACGCGATATCGCATCCCATGCGATATCGCGTCTTA
>MNCI01024721.1:95053-107813 GCA_015680685.1 Gnetum montanum
GGAGTTCGACCGGATCGCTCATGCACGCTCGTATTCGTATGGTTGAGTGTAGGGGTACCTCATCACTCATCAGGTACACAATGCTCAAATAAAGTTCTATTCACTCTATGACTCCTATTGCGGGCACTCAGAAATAATTCTAACGTTGGAATAGAAAAACTATAAGAATTTGACTAAGGATTAGAAAAACTAATGCCAAACCAAGTACCCTTGTCTCTTATTTATAGGCAACAAGACAGGCTCCGACATCGCATGTCCGATATCACTTTGAGATCTTTGATATCGCGTATCCGATATCGAGATTCATCATACCCCCACAACTAAATAAAAACTCTTCCTTGAGTTTCTTACAAAATATTGGAAAGGTATGGGATTATTGACTAAACGACAACTGACGGTGACATGGAATCATAGACTCAAAGTGCCCAGTGAATGGATCGACAAACATATTATAGCATTGGTGTTCATAACCATTGTGGTGAACACTGTACATAGATGACATCTAGACTCTTAATTGATAGCTTGGAGAGAGAGAGAGAGAGAGAAAAGAAAATGAGACTTGTTGTTGTTGATGTTAAAAAAAATGTGCACACTGTTGTTCATCCATGGCCACATGACCAAGCTTGTTCCTTGCATCAATGTTCTTGCTCCAGTCCATCTTGCATGCTTCCTCCTATCTAGTCCATTGTTCATGTGATCACCATCTACACACACAACACAATCACAAATTAGCAAGGATAGATAAGATATAATGCAGTTGATACCTTGGCTCGATATGAAACACATTGGCTAGGTTGTGGGTATGGCAAATACTAGGTTAGAGGTTTGTAAGTGATAACTACCCAAGGTGTAGGGGTGAAATAAGTAATGGAATGGAAAAATTTGCGACAAGCCCCCATGACTAAGAGCCAACCTCCGGTAGCAATCGGATGGAAAATGAAAGAAAAAAGGAAGATAAGAGGAATAACAACGGCAAAGTCAATAAAAATGCATAGAAGGGAAGAGAAAAATAAAAACGGATGTCATGCCAGTGGGTCCTCCCCAAAGTAGGCTCATGCCCTTTATGCCCTGACAAACCCACAAGCCAAAGAGTTCATAGGCTCTAAGAATGACATATGGATACAATAGTTAAGAATTCACCCACAAGAATTTACCAAAGAATAACACTGCACCAACCAAGATATAGACTAATCATAAAATTGGTAATGAGGTCGAATACGGGAAGTAATATGGAAAGAGAAGAGAGAATGGAATGGAATCCCAAAATCAAGGTTATGTAAAGTCCCTTGTGTATTATGCGGTTAATGTGACTTAATAAAATTTAGCCCAAATCCAAATTAAAACTAACCACATCCAGTGACCTTGCATCAACACACTTGACCAACCCATCCTCTTGAAGCAATAAGAATTCTTTCATAGAGCAACCACCATTCCAAAAGGAGAAGAATAGAGAAGCAGGAAGTGAGGAAGGGCCTTAGTTAGAGGGAACCTTTAGGCATGGGTATCATGTCTTACTGGTGCCATAACCAATGTGTGTAGCCCATGTTCCTATATTGTGTCTAAGGGGTGTGCTTTGAATTTCCACTAGTTGTTGTTGTTTTTTTTTTTAATGTGAGAACCACACCATGCAAAGACTTATTTGATTTATTCAACTTCCTGTTATTAGTTGATAGCAGAAGGGTGGAAAACCTATGAAAAGCATCCAAGTACCCAAGAGAATAGCCAGCACAAATGCGTCAAATCCCCTTGAGGTTACACCATTTTCAATCCATTTGAATCTTTCCTTGGTTTGAGGAATATCAAGCCACCAATTCATTAATAGGTTTGCTTAGAGAAAGAGACAATACATTTCCAAAACAAAGGGAGACCATAGAGTTGAATAGATGAATGGATGACATGGACTCATTGCCTATTTTATCAAAAGAAACTATATCTTAGCATCAACATTAAAAGTCAAAGGTAAAAACAAAACATTAGTAAACAACACTATTATAGTACAATCCACCATCATGAGCACTTATTATATGATNCTGGAAGGAGGAGACCCAAAATAAGGAGCAGGGTTGTCCATCAATAGAGGTAGTGTTAGTACTAGCCATTTTGGGCTCATGGAAAGGTTTGGTTTGCTGAATGTTGACCAATAATTTCTTATCCAGGCTTTCAAGTTTATAGACCATGATGGCCCCTAAAGGAAAATTTTCATGAACGATATAAGTTCCTTCCCAGAGTTTTTGAAATTGACTTTGTTGTGGCACATGTGTAGGATTCCAATAAAGAACCCTATCTCCTGGTTGGTATGTGACTTTTCTAATTTTTAGGACATGACGTTGTTTGTTGAAGGCCTTATGCAATTCAATGGATGGTAGGGTGGCTAATCGATTTTCATCTAGCAAGTTAAGATTCATTAACCATTCTTTCTGTGCTAGACTAAGGTCAAGGTTAAGGTCACATGCTATAGATAGTGTACGGAGCTCAACTTGGATAGGAAGTGTTGGAATTTTACCATACACTAACTCATAGGGAGAGTATCCTATAGGGAGTTTCCATGTGGAGCGGTAGGCCCAAAGAGCATCGTTCAACTTAGTGCTCCAGTCTCACCTATATTTGCTAATGGTTTATGTCAAGATTTTTGTGATTTCCCTATTGGTGACTTCAGCTTGACCATTTGCTTGAGGATGATATGATGTAGTCATTATATGCTCAACTACTAAGTGTTGCATCAACTTCTGAAAAGTCACACCTGTAAAATGTGTACCATTATCAAAAATAAGTGCACGAGGCATGCCAAACCTGTTTACGATTTTTTGTTGAAAAAATCATGCAATAGTAGATGATGTACAATTGGTAATGGTTTCTACTTCTGCCCATTTTGTAAAATAATCAACAGCAACAACAATGTATACTTTTCCATTAGACATTGGTGTAATAGGCCCCATAAAATCCCCATATGTTGAAGGGTTCTAAGGGTTGAATCCATTATTGTGAACCCTCCATCCTAGTAATCATTCCCCCATCGTGTTGGCAGCGCTCACAGGATTAGACAAAATGATGGATGTCCCAAAATAATGTAGGCCAATAATATCCTGTGAGTAAGATTTTAATGGCTATTTGTCTCCCGGCATAATGACCCCCACAAGGGCCCTAATGAGCATCTTATAGAACTCGCAATTGATCTACGTTTGGAACACACCATCAGACCAAGCCATTGGAACACACCTTGTAAAGGTGTCCGTTGATTTCCATGAAATGGCTGACTCAGTGGAGAAATTGTTGTTTCTTTCTAACATCCAACCCTTATGGTGTTCCTTGTGTGAGAAGATAAGTAAGAATTCTACTATACCAATTTGTATCTATGGGTGATTGATTGTTTATTACATCTACAAAGAGAAGTTCATCAGGAAAGTAATCAGAAATTGGGTATTCGTCCTCTTTGTTATCCCATTGCAACTGAGATAAATGATCGACAACAACATTCTCGATGTCCTTACGATCTATTATCGTGATGTCAAACTCTTACAAGATCACAAGCCATCATATGACACAATGGCTCACCGTTGGTTTATTCATAAGGAGCCGAGTCACACTATGATCTCTGTGTACAAATACCTTATAGCCTAATACATAGTGTCTAAATTTCTCTAGTGCAAACACAATGACCATTAACTCTTTTTCTGTTGTGGTATTGTTGAGTTATGCACCAGCAATACTTTGACTTGCACAGTGAATGTAATAGGGATGTTTGTGGTCATTGATCTATGTAAGTAGAACTCCTAAAGCAAAATTGGATGCATCAATCATTATATGGAATGATCTAGACCAATCAAGAGCTTATAGAAGAGGTGTTTCTACTAGCTTCTGCTTCAAGGTTTGGAAAGCTAACTCACATTCCTTGGTCTATTCAAAGGGTATTTCCTTCTTCATTAATTCTACCAATGATTTTGCAATCTTCGAAAATTTATTGATGAAGCATCTATAATAGCCAGTATGTCCAAGGAATGATCATATGTCTTTTATACTTTCAGGTTGACGAGTGATTCCTTGGATGACTTTAATTTTTTCAAGATCTATCTCCATCCCTATTTGTGAAATTTTATGTCCTAATACAATGCCCTCTTGGACCATTAAATGGCTTTTTTTCCAATTGAGCCTTAGGTTGGTTTCAACACATCATTTCAGTATTTGCACTAATCGGTCCAATGCTTGTTCAAAGTCCACTCTGTAGGTGGAGAAATCATCCATAAAAGCCTTCACACCATTTCCTATTTGCTGCTAAAATATAATGAGAACCAAACATTGAAATGTCGTTGCAGCATTGCACAAGCCAAACGGCATCTGCCTATATGCGAATGTCCCCCAAGGACTCGTGAATGTAGTTTTGGCTTGGTTTCCTGGTGCTATCTAGATTTGATTGTACCCACTAAAACCATCTGAAAGACTATAATAACAATGCCCTACAATGGTATCTAGAACTTGGTTAATGAATGACAATGGAAAATGGTCTTTAAATGTTGCCATGTTTAATAACCTAAAGTCTATACACACCCTCCATTTACCACCTTTTTTAGGCACAATGACTAATGGACTAACCCATTCACTGTCAGTAATGGGGTAGATGAACCCAACCTTTAGAAGTTTTTCAATTTCTTCCTTAACTACTTGCTTAAGCTTTGGGTTCAATCGTCTTTGTGGTTGTTTTCAAGGCTTTACAGAGGGGTCAGTGTAGATTCTATGTTGGTATATCCTAGTATCTATTATAGTTAATTCAGGATATGACCAAGCAAAGGCTTTTGACCATTTATTTACCATCTCTAGCAGTTTTTCTTTTTGTTGAGGAGCAAGCTTAGCATTAATGATTACTAGTTTTCCATTCTTGAGAAATGCATACTCCATACCAGTGGGCAACAGTTTTAATTCAAGGGCCTCTCACTTAACCTCATCAGGGACTTCTAACTTTCCCGAATTGATATTTTTGGTGTCAATACTTGGAAGTTGGTGATGGACTTGCTCTAATGCATCTATGCTATCGATATAGGCACAAGTCATGCACAAAGTTGAATTGCTCTTTAGGTTAGCTATCAACCACTAGGTTCCTTCTTGTCTTGTGGCTGCTGCATATAGGCATCTTTGTATGTTAGTTACTTGTGCACACTGGTTGCATGCAGGCAATGTTAAGCATTGTACAAACCAGGACTTCTGCATGCAGTTGCACCCTGTGTCACTGCATCCAATGCATGGAACTTTCTTCTTCTCGATCTTTCCAAACGTATTTTCTTTTGATATCTCTAGGGAAAGATCATGTATTCCTATGTGTGCATCAATCATACTTAGCCATGCTCTTCCCATTATGATTGGGAAGTTCCCCTTATAGTTGTTGTCTTGGATCACTAAGAAATCGGCTATATATGACCACCCACAAATAGTGGTGACAATGTCGTCCACTAGTCCCAATGGGACAGTGATGGACTAGTCAGGCAACTTTAAATGGATGTTACACTTCTTTAGCGGAGGTAGGTTCCAAGCTTTATACATTTCTTGGGAAATCAAATTAACACTAGAACCTAAATCCAAAAGAGCTTTGCAAGGTTCATTTTTCAGAAATTTGCAAATAAATAAGAGGACTTCTAAGATCAAAAACTTTCCTAGGAAGATGGCCAGCTTTAATCCAATCAGTGATGGCGTGGGTTAACATGATAGTATGCATTGGGTGTATTTTTTGGTTCTAAGGAAGCTTCAAAGATTCAAATGATGATGAGGTATTTGGATAATTAGCTTCTTTTGGTTGCAAGGACTTGGTTGGATTGTTGGTTCTACAGAAAGATCTCTTCTTTGTGCAGCTATCTAAACCAATAGTAAGTTGAAGATTGATAGCCCTTGTAACATTGTGTTGCTGCAGCTAGGCAGGAAGCTCACCTTGCATCATTGGAGCAAGTGGTAATGGAGCCGAGGGTGGAAGAGATGTGGACAGATGAGAGGGATAGTATGTATGTAGAACATCACCCTGAGGAGAAGAGGTTCTATAGTACTCAGGGGCCTGGTAGTAAGGTTGAAGAGAAACGTGACTAGTAGAGTCATGTGGAGAGATCGGCTACAGAACGTAATACCCATATGGGTCAAGTTGATGGTAAGGGTATTGTTGACGTGGTGGTGGCATTCCCCATGATTGTGGGTGTTGCTACCATTGATATTGTTCATTCGGTTGTGGTGGAGCTCCACCCGAATAATATGTTAAGGGTTGGTGGAACTGCCTTGCATTACCTTGAGGATAAGATAGCCTTCTAAGTGTTTGTCATATGTTTAATCGTGGGTTTAGTGTAGACACCCTAGACTCTTGCAAATGTACCACTACTAGGCAACATCCCTTAGGATGGTCATATGGGCAAATCTCATATTCGTCATCATTGTCCATGTCCAAATCCACAACCTCTTCAATGATAGCAACCTTGCCCTTATCCTTGTTACGTGCATACTCAGCTTCTTTCTTTTTCCTTCTCTCTCAATCATTACTTGGTTCTTTAGACTCCTCTACTATTTTTAGGACAATTTGAAATTTGTCATGTAGGAAGTTCCACATTTGATCTACCTTTGTCGATACTTTTGATGCAAATTTTTTAATGGGCAAAGTCTTTCTATTCACCATCTCTTCGAGTGGTGACTCTTCTTCATCTTCAAAAAATCTAATTTCCTTCTTTCGGAGGGAAGGATCTCTGTTGTACTCTCTCACACTTTCTCTTTTCCTCGACTCGCCTTCCTCCTTGGCAACTTGCTCCAACAATCTTTGTATTTGATGGGCTCTGAACTCAGATAGCCTTCCTTGGGTGTAAGTCCCAAGGGTTCTTCGCGTTTCTTACCTAAGCCCATCCACAAGATGACATATTTGTTCCTTTTGCGAGTAACCATGACTAGGGCAACGATGTAATAGTGAATAATATCAGCCCATGGCAACATCCAAGGGTTTGTGTCCTTCCTGTTTCCATCCTTGGATTTGCTTACGCAGATTGGACACTTGGGAGTACGTCTAATACTAATCTTCGAATAGCTCCAACATGGTATTCCATTGACCAATATATTTCGGTTCTAAGGACTAATACCAGCTTTCCGCTTCCTTGATTAGTTTTTGTAGAAATAACTTTAGTTTTTGCCACTCATTTTCTATATTTTTCAAGGCACATGCATCATGGAATGCTTGTAGATGGCTTTGAGGATCAACATTGTATCCCCCTTCAAATCGTGGGATGTTATTCATGTCTAGTCTTTTGATCCTACTATCTTTCTAGTGCCTTGTTGGGATCCTAACGACCTCTATTATATCTAACATACTTTGGGTGACAAGTAGGGGTTCATCGTGATCATGTCGTCCATGACGTCTATGATGCCTATGTTGTTTCCTACTCTCCCTTCTTTTGTGATGTGTTTCTCTAGAATGCCCTCGCCCCCTTTCTCGACTATTTTGTTTATGATTTCTATTTTGCTTACCCTTGTCCTCATGGTCTTGCCCTTTATGATTACATTCAGATCACGAAGGAGAGGGAGAAGAAGATGATGGAGGTAAAGAGGAAGGAGGACTGGCATCATGGCAGTGCCTGTCACCTTCTTTTTGGTGGTTGCAGCCTTGATTGTGATTACGATCAGAATGTTTGGAATTATTATGTGTTTGTGTTCCTTTTTCGGACCCTTTGTGTCAATTGGTACCAAAACCTGGGTTATGAATAGTTGAGTGAAGATTCTAATACACAACTCCTTGACCAAAGTTAACAAGAGGAACATCGTTTTGTAGAAAACCTCCTGAGATAGGTTCACCACCCTTGTTTTCACTTAGGACATATGGGACATCCTGAGATCACTTCCCCTTCACGGATTTGTAATGCCTCTCTTGTTGCAAATCCCTCTGGCGTTGTGCCTCCGTGGGTCGATAATCTCTCGAATCTTGCTCATGCACAACATACTTTAATTGTAAGTGCTGCATACTGATTCGTGTGAGAGCATGAAGAAGCATGCTTGGGATTGAGCGATCAAGAGGTAACACTATGTTACCTTCTAAATCACACCATCGTAGTTGTTCATCCTGGTGGAGGATAAAGGTAAAGTCTGGTATATACTCATCAGGATAAGCATATACCATGGAAAACTGTTGGAGCACTGGTGGATCATCATGTACTCCCTGCCTCCGATTGTTCATAGTGTCGGACCTAGTCGGTGAAGCACTCTCATAAGAAGAAGGAGACATGATTGATTATTTAGTGTGCGATACCCTTTTCCAGTGATTGTAAGATAGTTAACTCTAAGAGTTTGTTCCAATGATGGAATTATTTCTTAAGTTCTAATCAATGCACAAACAACAAAATCCCTGGCAATGACACCAATGATGAGTGGCGAGGTACCCCTACACCCAACCATATGAATATGAGCATTCATGCACGATCTGGTCAAACTCCAAGGATTAAGTGCTTATGCGCCTACACAAAACAAGGATGAGTTATGCAGTCGTTATCTTCCCAAGCTTACTTGTAAGGCACAATTGTATGGTTAAGTAAACTCGAGGTATATGATTTTTATGTTTTTTATATTTTCTATCTTAGTCTCCTAAGTGTGTGCAATGAAAAGATTTAATTAACTAATGGATTTTTATAACTCTAATGTGAATCAAATCCTAACACCAATATCCATTCCCAATCTCCAAACACATCTTGAACCAGTGTAACACTACTATGATTACCAAACGCTAGTCGTTACTAGGTTACCAAGTGTTCCACATATGCTCAAAGTGGTCATGTTGAGTGTGCTAATTCATTGATAATTGATAATTAATAATTCAATAAAATAACATTAAGTAACTATTGAAAGCATCAAATAAGAATAAATAACATGAAATGCAATAATTAAGCTATTCTAAATGTTGCAAGGTTGACCATAAAGTTCGTCTTTATTTCCAGTCACAAGGTGTGCTTAGGTACACAATGCTCGAATAAAGATCTGTTCACTCTATGACTCCTACTGCGGGCACTCATAAATAATTCTAACTCTAGAATAGAAAAACTGCAAGAATTCGGCTAAGGACTAGAAAAACTAATGCCAAACCAAGTGCCCCTGTCTCTTATTTATAGGCAACAAGATAGGATCAGGCATCGCATGTCTGATATTGCGTATCCAATATCAAAGGTTCGATATCGAGGGTCCAATATCGAGACTCATTAGAAATCAATAAAAAACTATAAACTTAATGATCAATTTGATAAGATTTAGTCAATGAAAACTAAGTGATATGGGAAATGATTAAAAAAAACTATAAAGTAAAATAGAAACAAAAAATGGAAGATAGATGTATGAAATAAGGCTTTGTTTTTCTCTTGCTAATAAACAAAGCATGCTTTATTTGATAAAATAGAGAGTTCATCTCCTATGAAAGGCCAAAAGCTACAATATATGTGGAACAAAGGAAAACTAACATTTGGAACTTAATTCATGAGTAAAAAAGAGGGTTCAAATAATGAATTTTGATCTATTATGAGTTCACTAGTAAATGGAAGGCTTGCTAGGGCTATTTGGAGCTAATTTGGAGTCAAAATAGGGTCATTCTCGAATGATGTCCTAGCGGTTACATTGGGTGATGTAGTGATGCTAGGATGATGACACTAACATTAGCATTGACATGTTTGTGTGTGTTGCTAGTGACACTGATGCCGAGACTAAGCTAACGGACTACAGATGATACTAGGATGGCTAATGTAAGTAACATAGATGTTAGTGCTCTAGATCTCTTGAAATTTGGAAAAAGTGCTCTCAAATCTCTAACTATTGGCCTTGAATTGGTGTTGGAAATTAGTATTTATAGGCTTAAGGTTCTCCAAAATTACCAAGATTCAAAACTAATCACTCAAAGTTTACTTTTCAAAACTTAGAATCATGTGCATGAAGCATGTAACACTAGGTGATGTTAGTATTACTTACATCAACATCACTTGCATTCTTGTTCTTCAAATTGCCAATCCATGGCTTCAAGGATTATTGTTGACACTTGAATTGATGTTGATCATTGTCAAGATGATGTTGGATGGGTGTTGAAGATCACATAAAACAAATAATGTCATCCAAAGTTGAGTTTTAATGTCATGATATATAGGTGATGCTGATGTTGATGCTGATGCGAGCAACACTTGGGGATCACATAGGTCAAACATGCTAATAGAAGCCTCTTGAGTTTTCCAAAATTGTTGAAAATGATGCTTGTCCTCTTAGGGATGATGCATACTAGTCATTGGAGATCTAATGGAGTATTGAAATTTCATTTCATATATTTTTTTCTTACTTCTTAGTTTTTAGCATTTTTATTAGAAATCATCTATTCTTCTTCATTTTAGAAGCAATATTTTCTGGAACTATATCTACCAACACAATATCATTGACAAATAGCTTATATTAAAGGATTTCATCTTGTATTTTCTCTACTAATTCATCCATAACAATGAAAAATAAGTACAAGCTAAGTGTAGACCCTTGATGTAGACCTACTATGGCTAGTAAATTAGATGTAATTGCACAAGCTATTCTAATTTTGGTAATAACTCCTTCATATGTGTCTTGAATCATTTTAATATATTTTATCAAGGATGTTTTTACTTTGCAAGGTCCACCAAATAATAGCTTTAGGCACTCATTTACGTGATTTTTCTACATCAACAAAAATCATATGTAGATTTTCTCTATGCTTTCTAAATTTCTTCATTAATTAGTATATCAAGAAAATACCCTCTCTAGTAGATCTCCTTGGATAAATCCAAATGGATTTTTTGATACTAGTAATTCAAGTTTGAGATGTTGCTCTATGACTCTCTCCCAAAGCTTCATAATCATAAACAATAATTGATTTTTCTAAAAGTAAGGGTAAAACCTTAGGAAGAATTTTGTTATGATTTTTTTGATAAAATATTAAGAAAAATGAAGAAAATTGGATGTGAAAGCCTAAAAGTCATATTTTACAAAAAAATTTAAATAAAAGGATTTGATAGGAAAATGTACATGAAAATGACCCCAACTATATATGAAAAATTCATTTTATTGATATGTTAGCCAAAGCAAACTTGGCTTCAAATGATTTATAATGGCCCTTGTTTATGTCTATAAGGAGGTGGCCTTTTCTTTGTACCAATGATGAGAAAAATATTAATGAATGAAGAAACATTGAAGCTTTTGATGAATTAATGTTCTTTGAAGAAATGCTAAAACAAATAATTATAGCATGAATACCTCTTATTTTTTTCTACCAATTTAAGTACAAAATGTACCAAGAAGCCTGAATTTTGATGATCAAACAATCCAATTCAAACCTCTAATATATTTCAAGGCTAAAATAATCCTTACCAAAGAAAAATTGACAAAGAAATGAAAAATACAAGAGTCAAATTTGAGTTGCCTAAGGAATAAACTAAAAAATTTAACTTAACCACGACTCATGGTCTACTTATAGTTTTAAAGAAATAAACCTGAACTTTACCCTAACCTAAGGTAAAAAATTTTCACATACCATAACCCATGGTTACATTGTGTGATTTCACCATAATTTTTGGTCTACCTTAAAAATAAAGCAAATTATCCACAATTGATCCTATTATTGTTTCTTAGTTTTGTAAGTACTAAAATTGAATTTTTACGCCTTGGATCTATTGGACCTAGTAGAATCCAACCCGTTTACAACTAAGGACCCATTCACATGGCATGGTTTTTTGTCATTATAGTGCACTATGGCCATCTAATAAAGGAGGTCGTCTATCAATAAGATATGTCATGGTTCGGAGTGTTGTTTTCTACTAGAAGCCATGGTTTTCTGGATGTTAATTCTGTCAAATTATGGATTCTAATTGTACCACAAACACAAAGATAAAAGATGTCAAGACATAGTAATAAAGAATGCACACAATTTTCTCTATCGTTACCTTTTATCAAGCGACGTAGCATTTTTAAAAGAAGGAGCACTGCAAAATTCATTTAAAAAGCAACATTGTGATTTTTGTAAAAAGCAACCATATGTTTTTAACACTATGTTTATAATGTTTTTTTCTCTAATTTTTGAAATTTTATGTGCTAAATATCCTTGCATTTTTTGTTTGTAAGTTATGGAATAGCAAAGCAAGCCACCATTCACCATATCAAAGTTAAAGGATTTTGAAATTGAAAATATGATAACATCTAAAATTTCCGAAGACAAAGCTACCTTGGGAGAAGGGACTTCCAATAATCAACATATGTGAATTGAGAATAGAAATGGATAGTCAAGTTTTGGTATGAAGCATAAAAAATGTAAGAGGCTCTTTAAAACTAATTACATTACACTGCACTAATTAATACTTGAAAAGGAAGATCTCATTATACAAGAAAGAATATTCTTACCTCCTAATCGTAGAAGTTCAACACAACAAAATTTCCAGCAATAACAAAGAGGTGTTGTTTTTGGCAACAAAAGTTCTAACAATGATAGCTATAAAAGTTTCAACAATAATGCCTCTGCAACAAAGAAGTTTGTAGTTGTTGCTATTTTTAATAAGTCTGCCTCACATCCTTGTAGTTATTCCTCTTCTAGTGTCATTGTGGTGCTTCTATTCCTCTATTTCGTGGTAAAGGAAGTAGCCCTGTAACAACGTTGCCCGGCACCCCAAGGAATTCACAAAGATCCAACGGATCTGAGGCGGAAGACCTGGGGAATACGCTTGAAACAAACAAGCATCTCACGAGTGCAAGCAGAAGAGAACCAAGCAACAAGCACACACAC
>MNCI01024721.1:112784-144335 GCA_015680685.1 Gnetum montanum
TATCAAACCAAAGAGACCATTAACCAAACAAGCTCAATGGAGTATCACCACCAAAGAGCACAAGGCCACCCTCCAAGGGAGTGGTTAGCCAAAGTTGAGAATGGGGTTAGCTAGTTTCTATCGGAAACCTCACAAACCACAAACCCTGGTAACCGCTTAGCGAAACTCTTACCACTGACTGAAACAAAAACGCTCTGATACCATCTGTAACAACGTTGCCCCAATGTTGCCCGACACCCCAAGGAATTCACAAAGATCCAACGGATTTGAGGCAGAAAACCTGGGGAATACGCCTGAAACAAACAAGCATCTCATGAGTGCAAGCAGAAGAGAACCAAGCAACAAGCGCGCACACACCCTCATAGACCACATCGATGGAAGGGAAGACGATGCACCTACAAGGGAAGGTACCTCACCCCCAAATCCCTCATGATCTGGTACAAGGTGTGGCATGGCACCGCACCAAAATTATCCAGTCTTGGTTGCCTACATATCTACGACCGTCGTAGAATCAGGGCCATGTAGTTCTCCACAAAGAAGAGGGAAGGAAGAGAACTTAGAGAAGAGAGTTGCAACAGGAGTGTGTCCTATTGCTAGCTTGGTACCACCAAGCCGGGGTGGGTTTTGTAACACT
The DNA here is from genome assembly GCA_015680685.1 of Gnetum montanum. Lineage (NCBI taxonomy): Eukaryota > Viridiplantae > Streptophyta > Gnetopsida > Gnetales > Gnetaceae > Gnetum > Gnetum montanum. Next base: position 113,419 of record MNCI01024721.1, read on the forward strand.
TGAGAGCCACCCGAGGGCACCTCAGAGTGTTCCATGGCCCCCGAACCATGGGGAGAGCCCAAGAGAACCACCACTTGGGACATCTCTCATAAGCCCTCTCTTTTTAAGTAAAGAAGTAGTGATGATAACACAATTCTTAAAAATGGAGGGAACATTAAACATAAAATTGGAAATTGAATGGTGATATAAATGCAATATTCTAATTGTTTTTTTTTTTAAAAAGAACCATGGTCAAAATTAAGAACATGTGACTTGCAAAGGAGGTCAAAGCCTTTTTTTTTTTTACCATTATTATAAGCCATCTAGGCCTTCAATGTTGGCCTAGCACCTAGTGAAATCCATTCAGGATACCAAACCAAGGAGTGTCTAGGCCTTCAATGTTTGCCTAGCACCTAGTGAATCCATGTGGGATATCATTCCAAGGAGTATTTGAGCCTTCAATATTTGCCTAGCTCTTGGTGAAATCCATTTGGGATACCAAACCAAGAAGGGCATGGGCCCTCAGGGTTTGCGAGTGCTTAGTGAAATCCATTAGAAACCAAACCAACGAATGTTAGAACTCAAAATAATTGCAATGCTACCTAGTAGAATGAAACCTGTGACGCGGGGTTACCAAGCCAAGCCCCTTAACACCTCATTATTAACCGAATGCCTTCTGCACTATGCAGAAAATTGATGGGGAATGTCAAGGGCGCTGGATTGAGAATGGCCGTGTGCAAATGCAATGGGAAATTCAAATACTCAGTGCTCAGTGCCCAGGCCACTGCAGAAAACCAAGGATCATCACTAGAAAGCTCAATGGTCATCCTGTGAAGGTATCCTTTAGTCCCTGCCAATTCATGGCTGCGGAAAGGAGGGATGTATGATATCCTAGCTTTTTTTGGTATGGTTGTGCTCAGGCTTAGAACTGGTTTAGAACTGGTCTTAAAGACATGAGAAACAAGCACCTTATCATCACTCTAAATGAAACCTGGTTTCAAATTAAGATCCTTGCAAAACCTCGACACCAGTGAGACGAGCATTTGCTCTCGTCTGTTGAAGCGGCTACGCAACTGCAGTTCCGCAAACGCATGGTCCCATGGCAGAGCCGCTCATGCCCCGGCCATCAAAACAGGGTGCGATCAGTATCTGGCAAACCATTTGCTCAACGTTTACTGTAAATCTCGGATGGCTGACGATGCGCGTCATGTGTTTGACGGAATGCAGCTACGGAATTGTTTCTCCTGGAACACCATAATCGCCATGTATGCACAGATCGGTGATTTGAAGCAAGCATTGGAATTGTTTGATGAAATTCCGGAGAGAAATGCTTTCACTTGGAATGCCCTAATGGAAGGGTTTGTGAGATTGGGATTGTTAGAGGATGCACGCAATGTGTTTGATGAAATGCCGCAGAGAAATCAGTTTTCTTGGAATGCCATGGTTGCAGGGTATGCCAAGCGGGGGAAAATGGAGCAGGCACGGCAGATGTTTGAGAGAATGCCAAGCAGGAATGTTGTGTCATGGAATTCTCTGATCGCGGGATATGCCAAACATGGACCTGTTTTGGAGGCTTTCAATGTGGTTTTGCAGATGCTGAGAGAAGGATTTAGGTTGGACCAGTATTCTCTTGGAAGTCTTATTGGGGCCTGCTCCTCCCTGCCTGATGTCAATCTAGGTAAGCAATTTCATGCTTTTGTGGTGAAATCTGGTTTTCAGTCTCAAGCTTTTGTAGAAAGTGCCCTTCTGGATATGTATGCAAAGTCAGGGTTTGCAAACGATGCATGTCAAGTGTTTGAAGGTTTGTCGCAGCGAGATGTTGTCTCTTGGACTGCCATGGTTTTTGGGTATGCCCTGTGTGGGGACATGGATGCTGCATCTAGGGTTTTTGATCAGATGCCTGAGAGAAATTTGTTTTCATGGAATGCTTTGCTTAGTGGGTTTTGTCAGAATGGGCTTGCTGAAGAGGCTCTTAGATTTTGGTGTAGGATGAGAAATTTGGGGGTAATTATGGACAGTACCAACATTGCAGCTGTTTTATGTGCTTGTGCTACTTTGGCTTCATATAAGCAGGGAATTCAAGTTCATGGTTCAGCTGTGAAAATTGGTCTGTCAGAAGATATCTTTGTGGGTAGTGCTTTAATAGACATGTATGGAAAATGTGGTTGTCCTGATGAAGCTGGCAAACATTTTAGAGATATGAAGATCAGAGATGTTATCGCATGGAATTCTGTTATTACTGCATATGCTCAAAATGGCCATGGCCAAGAAGCCCTTGCATTTTTTTCTAGTATGTTGGATGCTGGATTGAACCCAACTGGTGCCACATTTGTTGGGGTTCTAACAGGATGCAACCATGCAGGATTGGTAGCAGAAGGTTGCAAGGTGTTTGATTCAATGGTTAAGGTTTTCTCTGTTGAACCAGCCTTGGATCATTATTCCTGCATGATTGACATGTTAGGAAAGGCTGGCCATATCAGCCAAGCATGGGATCTGATAAAAAGTATTCCATTTGAATGCAATGCTAAAATTTGGGGGGCATTTCTTGGTGCCTGCAGGATCCATAGAAACACCACATTTGGAAAACTTGCAGCTGAACAACTTTTTAAACTTGAACCAGAAAATGCAGGACCTTATTTATTGCTTTCACATATTTATTCTGATGCAGGAATGTTGGAAGAGGCATTGAAGATAAGAAAGTTAATGGAAGATAGGGGAATTGCAGCTACCCTGGATACAGATGGATGAATATCAACAAAAAGACACATTTCTTCATGCTGAAGAAGACATGTCTTATAAAGGGCTATCAACTCATGGCTCAATGCTTCTTCTGCCAAGCAAGCCCTAGGAAGGCTAAGTGGTCCTAAGATGGCTGACAGATAGCTAAAAGCGTAGCCTTTTTATAAGTGGCTGTGCCCAAGCTTAAACCTAGGCTTTGCAACCTCAGAAATAAGCACCTTACACTGATTCCATTAATGGCTTCTATGCTGAAAAGACATCCCTACCAAATGAAATTTAAGCATGCCCACTAACGTCTAAAAAAAATTTAAGCAACCTTCAATGGATCAGATAATGGATGAAGCATGAGGATACTTCTTAACATATTACCAGGGCATGTGCCTTGTACTAGTATTTCTGTTGCATGATGTTGAAGAAGAAACAACACAGAATATTGTGCCTCAACGAAGCCTACGTTCTAAACTGCTCACGATTTCAAATTTGTGCAGCGGGGATTGTCATTGCATTATTAATTCATTATATTTATGTGAAGGAGTGTAATTAAAAAAATGTTGATGAAAGCTGTCACTGCACAAGTTGAGTTTTAACGTTTTTAAAATTGAGTGTGGTTGGTTTTTATGCTTGTTCTGTATATATTGCAAACTATATTAATATAGGCATTTAATTTAAAACAGAGCTTTTTGGGTGGATTTTGATTCAAAATTCATGCCAGATTGGCGAGTATATATTGCATGAGGTCATGAGAAGCAAACCTTGTACGATGATCCTCATGTATTAAGGCATACGGAATATGTTGCAATAAAGAAATTAGTGTATTTGTTATTGTTTTGATTTTTGTTTTGTTACGTATATAAATACTCTTTCAGTATTGCAATATAATCTAGTAATGATAGTTTTCCAGTAAATATTTATAAAAAATGTTGGAATATTGTGAGCATGGATACGGTCCAGGAATTTTGGAGGCCTTAACATTTCCTAATTTATCGTAAGTTTACATTGATTACTTTAACTTCAAAGAAGCGAAATGCTTTATTAATTTATAAGTTTGTATAATGTTCTTTGTAAAATTACTTCCATCCTAGTAGAACGACTAAAGTCATGCCACCCTTTATTAGTGATTGCTAAGCAGGATTTGTGAGGACAAACAAATTTTAAGTTAGATTTTTCTTGTCCATGAACATTTCATTTAACTTTAAAACGAAATAGACGTTTTCTTAGACTTAAACTTGATTTAAGTAAAGCTTATACTCATGTATTATAGAGATAATGTCATATTACTTAAATCTGGGTTTTGGGTGCTCAAAGTTAAAAAAGTTGTTAAGCTATTGTCATTTTCGGTGTTGCTTAATGAAAATGTGCAAGAAAAATTTTATACCTGTAAAGTTGTATAGAATAAGATTAGCACCTTGATATGATTACTTTCTAGAGCAAAGCATAGCTATGATGTTTTCGATGTTGCTTTTACATTAAAACCTCAGGTAGACACGCTTTTAATGAAGGTTAAACAATTAATTTATATCTTGCACTATTAATTTCTCTGTGTTTTATAGGCTCAAGTTAGTAAAGCTATTACCTTTTTTTGCAATTTGTTTTTTATTTCTAATTATTGCATTTATTTTTCTTCAAAGAAAGTATTATTCTTCTCTTTACAAGAAACCATTTTGGGAGAAGTGAAAACCTATAGAGACAGTTTTGAAAGAGGTAAATGCCTAATCCTTTTCTTACCCAAGAGGAGGTTTTTCAAGATTAGTAGCATCCCCAAAAGTGTTAAATTTTTTCTTTAAACTCTCTCTTTTATGATGATGATTTGATGTACTTTGAATTTAATCATTATTATTTATTTTTTGGGTCTAAGACCCCTTCCCTTCCTTGAATTATTTTATGCTTTAAAGATTTTATCCTCTTATTTTGGTTCATCATTAAGATCTCAAGAATTATGTCATTGTAATCTCGTAAGTGGTTGAGTAATTCCAATGCCCTATCATATAAATCTAATAAGCACACACAACATTGCATCGAATTTTGTCAAAGTTGGTACTCATCTAACTAACAAAAAATACATATAGGCTAGGGTCATTGTCTTCTTAATATGAACTTGTAATTAAGCATTCACTTGTATGGTCACCAAGGCATTATTACATAAAATTGAACATGTAGATATTTGGCATTTTTATCATTTTTAATCTTTTCTATTTTTTTAATGAAGGCAAGGAAGGGGAGGAAGAAGTCTTGTATAAATTTTCTAGAGTATCATGTTTGGCTATATGTTGCTAGTGTACTTATAGTACAATGGTATGCAGAATATGTGTCACCCCAAAAAAATATTTATTATTCAAAATAGAGTAACAAATACACATGTAGCATAAACAAACCAAATACAAAGTTCTAACTGGACTATATATGTGAGGGTATATCTATGTTTCAATTGTTTTGTCTTAGTGGTAAGACTCTTATTTTGGTAACTCTAAGTTATGGGTTTGATTCTCTTGGGCAATACTACGCTATGTAGTTCTAATTTGAGTAGTAAGCTTCTTAATTTAGTAACTCCAAGTTATAGGTTTGATTTTCTTGAACAATACTAAGCTATAAAGTTCTAAATTGAGTATATGCAATTATTAAATTAACATGATAAATACAATATTTTATATTTTTAATGCAGGTTTCCTTCTAACTTTTTCTATGCAAAAAGACTTCCACTATAGATTTGGGTTTGCTCCTCCTAGATAAAAGGAGTTATAAAGTTCTAGATTGAATGGTAAGACTTTTAATTTGGTACCTGCACGTTATAAGTTTGATCCTCTTAAACAATACTAAGTTATAAAATTCTTATATATGTAATTATTAAATTAACATGATAAATACAATATTTTATAGTTTTAAAAGAGGTTTCCTTCCAACTTGAGGGTAAATCAGTGCTTTTTAATCCTGACACAGATTCAGCGCAAATCTGGGTTGGCATATTCGCTTTACAGATCAACCAATCCTGGTAAGGTAATTGCGTTAATCAAAGAATCAAATGGTACATGAGATCTCGGATCATGGCATAAGAGTTAACAACCTTGACAGTTGGCCTTGGAGGATTTGCAGCTAAAAATAACCCACTGAAACACTATCCCAACCTACCCTGCTGATTTGCCATCATTAGAATTGCTGAAACAAGAGCAAGTCAACTTCCTTGCTCAAAAACAGAATGATAGCCTTCAAACCTGATAAACGAGTTGCAGAGAGCAGGTGTACATGCACATGGTTAAACAAATGCATGGCAGGAACACACTCAGCCAGAATAGATATTACCATCCTTGGATCACAGAATACTGCAATCTTTCTGCTTTTAGCCATTTATGGTGCATACATTTAATATTACTGGAAACCTCTTGCCTACTGCACATGACAAGACATGGGTTTGCATAATTCTCTCCATTGCTTGTTTGCTTGCAGTTAACCAAACTTGCTCTCGTCACAGTCACCAGAAAAGCACCAACAGAGAACATAATAATGGCTCCAGAAGTGCGGAAAGTTGGTAGATCAGAGGTTGATATGCCATTTTCAATGTAGTAGTGATGCATTTAATGAGGTTCTTGCCATGTTTGTGGCTTCCGAGGTTCAGACAGAAGTGGGGGCCTGGGGACCTGTGACCTCCATAAATGTGAGTTACGGGAACTCTCAACAGAACTGAACTGAGACTGCCTCTCAGATTTCTAGATGACCTCCTCCTCCTCCTCCTGGGTTTTGTGTCATAAAGCTGCTGCAACTGAATTCTGTGGGTTAACCCAGCTCCCATGAGAAAATGGTAATTGGGTTCTTTAGAATAGAAGTGATGTTAAGGTGCTTGTTTCCTAAATTGTAAGATGTAGATTTGAGCTGTTTGAAGAGGTTAGGGTTTTGCTCATCCACTGACCCTGGACTAGGACCCCGAGCCAGACTAGGACCCAGGGGACCCCAACTTGACAGGATGAGCATTGAGGCTTCAAGGATTCTTGTGGTATAACTGGAGGCCCACTGCTACTGCTACTTGGTATAAATGACATGCCACAGACAAATCAGTTGGTTCTCTGCTTTTGCTTCTGCCATTCTCAATTCAGCAGCTGCTCAGGCAAAGGCTGAAACTTAGAGCTCTGGAGCTCTTGTCTTGAAAGAAAAGATAAAAAAAAAAAACACAGGAGGGCCATGGCTAGGATCCACCGTTACAGGGGAGTGCGGCAACGTCATTGGGGTTCTTGGGTCTCTGAGATTCGTCATCCCGTATCGTCAGTTTGCTTCTCATCATTTATCCTCGTCTTCTAATCATATGTTGGGTTACATAGTCTTCTGTGTTCGTTAGAAATTACAAGAAATTGCATATAGATAAAGATGTAGTTCTTCGAAGAGGCCAATGGCAAAGCTTTATAGCCCGAAGAGGCCAATGGCAAAGCTTTATAGCCCTATTTTCTTGAGGCTAAGATGATGATAATCTTTCAATTTAATTACAATTTCTCTTTACAATGTTTGTATACGTTATTCTTGCAATGCCGAATCAGTTTCTCGTCTTCTATCAATCTGTTAACTTTTGCATATTGATATTTTCTTCTCCTAATCATATATTAGACAAAGTCCATTAGTACTGCTATTTCGTTCATGTTACTAGAAGTTCAATAGAATGTTGCTCTTTTCTAGATTAAAAGTGCATAATGGTAGCTAAAAGTTTTTAAAGCTTGGTTAAATTATTTCAAGTTTTACACTCTGGTCCTGCATGATTAGTTTGCTCACTTTGTATTTCTAACGGTATTCTCATCATTTGGTCAAATTACAGAGTTCATCAATGCCCTAATTTATGTGTAGCGACAGTCGCCGAATGATACATTGCTTCTTGGTCTGGGGAATGTATCATCAAGAAAAGCCAAAAATGTCATGGGATTTTATGGGGAATGATGCTTCTACGATTGTTATTAATATTTTTATAATTTATAATAAGCTTATTAACTATTTTATTTCAGTAATGACTAGACATTTCAAAGATTGTTTCGTACTTTCGTTGGCTGTATAAGTTAGTTTGAAATAGTATTTTCTTTTAAAAAAAGAAACATTCTTATCATGTCCTCCATGTCTCGTAGCTTGTTTTACCCCGTTGGTATAAATGATTATAAACCTGCATTTCCCGTCATTCCATTTTTATGATGTTTTACGTTTACTTAATATGCTTCTACAATGTTTTAATCTATCAGTGTAAACTAATTCTGAAATAATATGCCAGAGGAATCCAAAAATGCATGGAAAGTTCTAAGAGATTGTTTGGTATGCAGGAAGAGGAGAGTATGGTTGGGGACATATGAAACAGCAGAGGCAGCAGCCAGGGCATATGATGAAGCAGCAGCGCTATTGTGTGGCCCAGAGGCCAAGACCAACTTCCCCATCTCTGCAAATTCACCTTCTCTTCTTTCTGCATCTTTGACAGCAAAACTCCGGGAGTGTTATGTGAAATCTACTGCAACTCCCAATATGAAGGAAAGACAGTCAAGTAGCCTAACATGCCTGAGACTGGACACAGAAAAGTGCAATTTAGGAATCTGGCAGTCAAATAACAGCATAGCTGAGCCATCAAATTCTGGGTCCAACTTGGTCATGCCCCTTAAGTTTGATAATGTGCTTTGTCAGACAGAACAATACACACAGCAAATCAGCAGTAGCAGCAGCCAAGAAGAGAATGAGATTGCCATGGAAATGATCCAGGAGCTTCTTCATCAGAGTGGTCCCCAAGTGTAGAGTCGTACTTTTTAGCCCCATCAAGAATTAGCATAGATTTCGGTGAAGCCATTTGAAAATAGGTTAGGCTTTTGCTTATCCACCAATCCTCTTGGGACCCCCTTTTTCTCATCCATCAATCCTCTGGGACCCCCTTTTTCCCATCCATCAATCCTCTGCAGACCCTGCTTAGCAAGATGAGCATTGAGGCTCTAAGTAATGATCCTTTTTTATGAATTAGCATAGATCATGCATGTTTGGTTAAGGCAAATAGGAAAATAAAAAGCAAATATACTACATTGGCTTTTACAGAATATGTTTTTGTTCCCAATTTTGAACACATGTTTGATTCAAAGCTTTTATTTTTGTTTTTGTTTTTGTTTTTTGGGTGGGAATATAGGTGTTATGTTGGAATTCAGTGTGTGTCACTGGATTGCAGGGAAAAAGAATGCATCCCAGGTCTTAATCTGGTACTTCTTCGAAGTTAAATATACAAGCAAAGAAAATGATTCCAAATAGTTCGAAACAAACACACTTTTTTGTTGTGGCTGGCCTGACAAATGCAGACTGCAGTTTCATCCCTTTTTCATGGGATTCTGCCTGTCTACTTTTACATGGACAAATTTTGTGTGTTCCTTTTTGCATCCGTGCAATTTGGAAAGTGTTTGGTTGAAAAGATGGACCGTTTCATTGAGCATTTGTTCATATCCCAAGAAAAGCATTGTTTCTAAAGTTGTATGTACTTGTAGCACATCTGAACAGCCAGCAACAAAACTGAAAATTAGAGGACATTATTTCTCTCTGCACCGTGCTAGCCGAGCTAACACCAAGCTCTTCTGTTTTGTCAACACCAGGCACATGATAATAAATTAGTGACTTATCTTGACAAAAAGCTGCTGCAGAACGGTAGGATTATTGTGACAGTAATGGCTTATAGCAGAGGCTTAATACTGATTCCGTTAAGCAGATCCCGGAACAGTAAATAAGCCAAAGCTTAATTTATTTTTCTAGTTCAAGCCTAAGTCCTGGCTCTGTCCCAGGAGCTTGAATACTCATCCTCTAACTTCTTTCCAAGTCTGCATTTAGGGTGGTTCAAACTGACAGCCTTCTGCTTCACAAATATGCATCTTATTACAATGAGGTGTTACCCTGGTGATAAAGACTCTTGATTTGGAAAGTTCCAAGTCATAGGCCTCAATTCCAAAGAACAATGTTGAGTTATATATCTTGGGATATACCTATGTTACAATTATTTTGGGTTTCAATACTCCTTTAAATATGCAACTTATTATTGAACCCACAACCTCTCAACCAAGAGATAAGTGTGTTGACTACAATGCTACACCCTTGAGTATCTTTCATTGTTTTTTGAATTTATAAATTGAGAAAATAATATTTTAAAATCTATATATTTATTTATTCAAATATATAGTTAACAAGATACTTAATTTGCATAGATAACTATTGCAAGCAAATAATATAATATTCTTACAAAGAAAAAAAAATACTAGAGTAGCATTTATTTGATTGAAATTGAAGCTTTACTATGTTCAAAGACCCGTAAGATCTATTGAATAGATATTACATTTTCATGGAATATAAAGACACTACAAATTGATCAAGCATCAATGGGGTAACAAAAACAAATCATACAAATTTTTGGTTTAACATTGAATTAGCTTACTACTTGAATTGTGAGTTGTATGCATAATTGAGAATTCTTGCTACTTCATACTAGAGATACTTTAACCTAAGTATGATTGAGTTGGTTATGCACTCGTTAAAGTATATTTAGTATAAAATTAAAGTATCTCTACTATGAGGTCGTGAATCCTCAAAAACTCCCTTAGAGAATTTACCTTACCTTGAGATATACAAGTTATCAGTGTATCCAATGAATTGGCACAAGGCTTGTACTTTTGAAGGTAACAAATCACATTCACATACTAATATTGAGTAAGGTGTTTGCATTTTCAGCTTTAACTCATTATGAAGAAAAGGTTTTTGCATTCTTTCAATATCTTTTCAAATTTTAGTACTAAGTCTAGATCCCCAAACCCAAAACACCACATCCATACAATGTAGTACAATAGATGATAGCCCAAAAAATTTGTTTTCTATCTTTCTAAGCCTAAAGTCCTAAATCCTTATACTTACTTTTCAAAGCATGTACAATTGTGAAGCCTCCTATTATTCTTTCTTTGATGCACTACCCACATTTGTAATTGTTCATATAAATGAAACCTATTTGCATATTGGTACCTTCAAAATAGAAGTTGTAACAAGTATTTCTTATACCCCACATGAGTGTTGATACCCCAAAATAATGGTAATATAGTCTATTTAGAACTTTATAACTCAGCATTACTGATGGGACGCGATATCACATGGACCGCGATATCGCATCGCCCCCCGCGATATTGCGTACGCGATGTCACGGTGCGCCGTCATATCTATAAATAAGAGGCAGCTCTCCCTTGTTTCTCATCCTAGGCTTAGACCACAGTGAAACTCTGGCAATTTGATCCCTCCAGAGGTAGAATATTTTCCATGTGCCCTCCAAAGGTAGAATATTTTCCATGTGCCCGCAGTAGGAACTCCAAAGTGAACGGATCTTTATTCGAGCAAACATTGTACCTGAACACAAGTTTGTGTATGACAATAAAGACGAACTTCTTGGATAAACCTTGCAGTGCATGGAATACGCTAAATAGGACTTTTATTTATTGTTATTTGTTGTTTGTCATTTAAATGTTTTATTAGTTATTAAATCTTTCTCAACCCTTCTCTCCTAGTTAAGTGCCTCAGTACGACCGCTTCGAGCACGTGCATTACGTGTGGTGATCCCAGCAACGACTAGCGTTTGGTAGCCACAATTGCATTGGTTCAGGGTGTGAACGGTAAGTGGGAACGGATGCTGACGCTAGGTTAATTCAGACTTAGTTAGTTAGTTAGAGTTAGTAATTAGTCTCTTCAACCCTTCACCTCAATAGCATAGGAAATAAAACATAAAAAGATATAAAAAACATATACCTTAGACTTACTTAACCATACACCGTGAAAAATACAAGTCTGGGAAGACAACGAATAATTAACCTTAAGTGTTCCATGAGGCGTGTAGGCACTTAGTCTGCGAAGTTTGACCGAATCGCACGTGTAACGCTCGTATTCGTATGGTTGAGTGTAGGGGTACCTCACCACTCATCAATTACCTACTAGAATTGAACTCATGACTTGGAGCTTTCAAAACAAGATTCTAACCACTAGGCTAACACCTCATTATTTTTTGTAGCCCAAATGATCAGTTTGGTTTTATTCACATTCACTCCAAGACCAAATATGTAACAATAATTTTCTAAAAGTTGCAACAATTCTCTAAACTTTTCTAAAAAGATTATATGTTTAATTTTCTCTTAATACAAATTTTATTTTGATTCTTCTTATAATTGTTTTTTATTTTTCCTTCAAATTTGACCTTTCTTGATTTGGTTTTTATTACTACTATAATTTCATTATTTACAAACTATTGGTTTTAATTTGTTTCTTTTCCTTTTCAATTGGATTTATTTTCATTCTATCTTCTTCTTTTCTATAATGCCTTTTTTAGCAAAGAGACATGGGTTTGGTAGCACAACCCCTACCTACACTGCTTAGTTATATATTTATAATATATATATAATTTGGTAAAGAGAATCTTTTTTGTTCTCATAAAGAAAGATGTACACCCTTACTAAATCCTTTGCACTCCTATATAGAAAATTATTTAAAAGAGAAATAAAAAATGTGGCATATATATACAATTATATAGTTTATTTTTTTGATTAATCTAAACAAGATATATGTAATAAAATTGCAAGGAATGGTGATATTTACAACTCAATCATACATATACAATGCAAAACTAAACAAAATTAAATTTGAGATATGAATTTGCATTAAAAATAGTAAATTTAGGTTTACTATGGCTAAAATATTATTTAGCATTATTGATTAGCTCTCCTAAAGTGTTATGGACAAAATATTATTTAGCATTACTAATCTATGATTGGTAGTTGGCCTCTAAACTAAAACAATAGGGTAGATGTGACCTATTAGACAAGAGTGTCCTATCATAAGGCTATTTCACTATTACCATAGGTAGGAATTGAACCCACAACTTGCTTCTTTTATAGTTCAATTGTATATATATGTTGCATTTGTTATCTTAGTTTTAGCTTGATTTTTATTTTCCTTCTAAATGTTACTTATTTTTCCTCTATCTTGTTCTTATATTACCTTTGATCTAACCACATAATTTTTACAACACATGTTTTATCAAAAAATCATTTTATAGCAAACAAAAACTTTGGCATTTACTTTCTACATAATTGATGAAGTCAATTCTAAAGAATGTGGAAGAGAAAACTCTAATTGTGACTGCCAATTAACTCATAGCTAGTACAATATGTTGCCAAAAGGTGCTAGTAAATCTCTTAATTTTGTTGATGAAGCTATGTCCATATAGCTTTAACTTTGTCAATGAACTAGTGTGCACTCTATGTGGTGTCCTACCTATAAATACTTTACACTCAAGTTGAGAATACATTGATTGTAAACTAGTTTTACTAAAATTGTAATTGTTAGTTAGCAAGTCCACATAATGTGTGTTTTTGTCATAATTAACAAAATCTTATTCAAGTCAATACATGTGGATGTAACTATGATTTAGAAATAAGATTGAGATTATTTTCTAAATGCATTGTAACATTTTAACTTTTAGTCTTTACATTTATGACAATTTTTTATTTTTCAAAATTTTATATGAATTATTATCTAAAATAATTTAGCGGTCCCCATCATTTAGTGTTGGGAATGTGGACTAGAATTTTGTGGATCAATGTTGGGCAATAATTATAGAAGGGCCCATCATTCAATGCCACTTGCATGAGATTTCATTATGGTTGGAGGTCGCTTGGGAGATTTGGCTTTCATGCAAAGTGTCTAAACTCTTCTTATGAATGCATCTCGAAAGCATTTTCCAACTTTCACTTGTGGGAAAACATCCATGAATTTACGATGACAATGTTCAACACTAGTGACTCCTTGTGAGATGAGCCAATGTTATGCTGGTAAATTGTGTGTTTTTTTGCTTTTCTAGATATGCATATAATCTATTTTAAATGAACTTTATGATGTTGCACATGATTATTTTTTTGTTTTTGGTTTTGATGCCCTATAGGAATGCCTAGGGCTTTTTGATTATTTGGAAATAGGGTTGGGATTCTCTCCCCCAGAGTTGATGCATAATCATTCTAATGGCTTGGTTTCTGGTTGGCTTCATGATCTAGGTGTTCATCTATTTTGCTAGAGAATCCTTTACCCTCCATGATGATACTGCTATTGTAATTGTTGATTTGGGGGTTGTTATATAAATAACTAGATTTCCCTTCAAAAAAAATGTAGAAAACCCTATTTTGTTGGAACAAGGCTAAGATGATGATGATGATCATGATGTTACCTAAAATAACTTGACAATGAGGTTGTCACGTCGAGTCACACTTAAGGCATCATCCTATTTTTATATAGTTCTTTTAATGTATCATGTTAGCTATATGTCTTTAGATGTACCTATCGGTAATACATACTTGAGGGCAATGAGGTATTAGCCTAGTGGTGAGACTCTTGATTTGAAAGCTCTAAGTTATGGGTTCAATTTTGGTAGGCAATGTTGAGTTATAAGTTCTAATTGAACTATATATCTTAGGGTGTACCTATATTACAATTATTTCAAGGTTTCAACACCCTAGAACTAAATAGGAATGAACCTTAGAGGATACTAAAACAAATCAAATAGGAAAACACATGTTAGAATGAGGACAAGGCTTTGATGTTATCGTTTTAAATAGGATCCAAAAATTTCTATCAAGCTCAATTTTTACTTTTGAAAAAGAACAAAGATGTATATGTATTAGTTTAGTTCTAATCATTTCTTAAAATGCACAAGGAATCATTAACTTTAACGTCGGTGGTAAATTAATAGAATCTTTACATCATTTTCTACAATTTTGCATTAAAGCAATGCATTCTAACTATAAGCAATGTTAGAAAATAAGAAGACATATAACGAGTATAGATACAAATTATTTCTAGTAAGAGGTACAACATTTGTTGAAAATAAAAAAGTATGAAGATCACATAGAAAGTATACTCCTAAATGTTACAAAGAATATTACTATGTAATAGAAGTTTATGGACAGAAGAAGTGGTTTAATGAAGAATATCTACAAGCAAAGTTAGCTCTAAAAAATTCTTAAAATGAAAAAGATTTGAATAAGAACTACATGAAATTACTTTGAGAGAAACAAAGAAAATTTCTAAAAGAGCACTGACATAATATAGTGCAAATAATAAAAGCAAGTTCCATGAAACTTTTACAAACTTTTTAGAAATAAAGTTTGTCAAGGAATGAAATTTAATTTGTAGAGATAAAAGGGTTCTACAAAAATTTGTTTCATTGTGAGACAAATCCCATAACTATTTGCATGCTCTTAGATATTCTACAACTTACTTATGATGAAGTAGGAGAGGAAATTAAGAAATTAGATTTTAGAAAAGGTATAGATGTAGAAAGATTATATTTTTAATTTGTTAAAATGTGGTAGAGAGATAGTCTAGATAAAGACTTGGAAATTGCTTAATGAAGGACTTCAAAATGGATTAGCTAGATAATGGATGATTAGTAGAGTTGTTATCCTTTTTAAAAGAGTATTAGATTTAAATAATTATAGGTTGATCATGATGAGTACCTTATTTGTAAAACTATTAGGTGTCATTTTGGAGAAAAAATTGGGATCTTGGGCAAAAGGAAATAATTTGTGTTATTTCAAAAGTAGGATTTTGCAAAAAAAAAAAAAAAAAAACATTCTCCAACTTACATATGATGAAGTAGTAGAGGAACATTAGAAATTAGGTTCTAGAAAAGCTATAGATGTAGAAAGATTATATGTTGAATTATTAAAATATGGTAGAGAGGTAGTCTAGAAAAAAAATGGGAAATTGCTTAATGAAGGACTTCAAAATGGGTTGACTAGATAATGGATGATTGGTAGAGTTGTTATCCTTTTTTAAAAAAGGATTAGATTTAAATAATTATAGGTTGATCATGATCATTAACTTATTTGCAAAATTATTAAATTTCATTTTGGAGATAAAAAATTGGGATCTTGGGCAAAAGGAAATAATTTGTGTTATTTTAAAAGTAAGATTTTAAAAAAACATTCTCCAACTTACATATGATGAAGTAGTAGAGGAAATTAAGAAATTAGGTTTTAGAAAAGCTATAGATGTAGAAACTACATATGTTGAATTATTAAAATGTGGTAGGGTGGTAGTCTAAAGAAAGACTTGGAAATTGCTTAATGAAGGACTTCAAAATGGATTGACTAGATAATGGATGATTAGTAGAGTTATTATACTTTTTAAAAAAGGATTAGATTTAAATAATTATAGGTTCATCATGATTGGTAACTTATTTGCAAAACTATTAGGTGTCATTTTGGAGAAAAAAATTAGGATCTTGGACAAAAGAAAATAAATTGTGTTGTTTCAAAAGTAGGATTTTGAAGAAAAAAAACATCCTCCAACTTACATATGATGAAGTAATAGAGGAAATTAAGAAATTAGGTTTTGGAAAAGCTATAGATGTAGAAAGATTATATGTTGAATTATTAAAACATGGTAGAAAGGTAGTCTAGAGAAAGACTTGGAAATTTCTTAATGAAGGATTTCAAAATGGATTGACTCGATAATGGATGCTTAGTAGAGTTTTCATCCTTTTTAAAAAAGGATTAGATTTAAATAATTATTAGTTGATCATGATCAGTAAGTTATTGCAAAATTATTAGGTGTCATTTTGGTTTAAAAAATTGGGATCTTGGGCAAAAGGAAATAAGTTGTGCTATTTCAAAAGCAAGAATTTAAAAAAAAACATTTAACAAGCAAAGGACAAATAAGGTAAAACATTTATTTACTTTGTTAATTTTATTAAAGCATTTAACTTTGTTTTCAAAGAATAATCATGGAGTAGACTCATAAAACTTAAAGTTGACTCTAGTTTACTCAATGCCATCTAAAATGTATACAAAGAAATAATTTTTGTTTTAAAAGATGAATAAACTACACAATCTTGTTAGTGTTATAACAATATAGAAGTAAAGCAAGTTTTTCCTCTTTCACCAACTTTGTTTGGCATTCTTATTGATGAACTAGAAGAGTAGATTAAAGAGGTAACTATAAATCATGATATTAAGGTAGATCAGTCATATATACAACTCTTAATCTTTGTAGGTGTTGTAGCACTAACAACAAATTTAGAACTAAGGTTAAAAGCAATGTTTTATCAACTACAAAAAGTTTATGAATGTACAAAAATAAAAGTAAATGTTGACAAAACAAAAGTTCTAATTTGTAAAACTAATAAGAGTGCTTACACTTTTTAGCTAAATAATAAACGACTTGAGATTGTGGATACTTATAGATATTTGGGAGTAAAATGTTCTCAAAATTATAAGTGAATGCATTATGATGAGCAGTGAGTAGACCCTATGCCCAACCATATGAATCATAAGTGTTTACACATGATCTGGTCAAATTCCAAGGACTTCTAGGTTTCTACGTACACTGGTCTACTAGGTGAATTAATTGTTGTAATTGTTGTCTTCCAAGTTACACTTGTGAGTATAAGGGTATGGTTAAGTATAACTTAGGCATACGATTTTTATCATTTGTATTCTTTTATGTTCTAAGTTGCTTAAGAAAAAAGAATAATGAATAAAGGTATTTAATTACTAAATTACTCTAACAACTATCTAACACTTAACTAATCCTAACATAAGCATCCATTCCCGCTTGTCGTACACATCCTAAACATGTATAATGCTATTGGGTTACTAGATGTTCAGTGTTACTAGGATTACCAAGCGTTACACATATGCTTGAAGTGGTCATACTTATGTTTACTATTTAATTTATCTTAATTAATTACTTTAATTACTTAAACATTAAAGGAAATTAATTTAAATATTAAATGCTTAAAGAAATAATTAATCTAGTCCAAGTGTTGCAAGGTTTGATCATAAAGGTCATCTTTATTGCTACACATATTGAAGTGCTTAGGTACAACAATGCTCAAATAAAGATCTGTATACTCTTTAATTCCTACTACAAGTACTTAGAAAAATATTCTAACTATTGGAAAGAAAAACTACAAGAACTTCGCTACAACTATGAAATTTGATGCCATAAATGCAATGGAAGGCATACAATTATAGGTAAAAATAGGGTGCCCTGTCGATGGGTACATGTCAACAGGTCAAACCCTGCGTTGATGGGATCACATTGACGAGATCTTGTCAATGGGGTCACATCGACAAGATGCTATTGATGTAGCCAAACCATGCAACTCATCATACCCCTATGACTAAATGAGAAATTATCCTCAAGTTCTTTAGAAAATTTGGAAAGGTATGGGATTATTGACACACAAAACAAACATACAAACAACAAAACAAAAACTAAGTGCTTGAGTGTATGGTTTTACAATGATTACAAAATTTCAGTGTTTAGGACAACAAAATTGAACACCAGGACAAAACTAACAAGCACAATTCCTTTGATGGCATGAAGACAACAAAGAAGATCAAAAGGTCCTAGGTGGCAAAGGCTCCTAAGGCTCTAAGGGGCCTTCTCTTGCTTCAGGTGCACATGATGGTTGAGGTGGCTGTGGTTGTCCTATGGTAGCTGCATCCAGCTGTGCCTTCATCTTCTCCTTCTTACTCCAGGGATCATCCATAGTCCACACTACATCACCAATGTGGGCTAGAATGGGAATATCCCACGGATAGGACATTGTTAGAAATAACTCCTTAACATTCACATACCAAGCAATGAACTGTTTACGTTCAATATTGAATTCCCTGAGTGCATTGCGTAGCTCCTAGTAGTCATTCATCTACTTGGCCAGGTTCTTGGTAGTTGATCATTAATTGGTGAGCTTCACCTTGAGAACCTCAAGTTTGACATTGGCAAGCTTAAGCTTCTACTTGGTGTCTTTGTGATGCATGAGCTCGATCTCATACAAAAAGTATGAATTAGCCACTTGTTTCTCCAATTTTGATTATGACCTATCAGTAGCTAGCATTGCCAAATTTGCATAACGAAGATTGGCAAGCTCCATGTACTCTATCATCTCCTTGATCTGCAACTCTTTCATGTGGATCTCTACTTTGTTTTAGTCATTGAGCCCATCAAAGATAGGCTACCAAACATCACCTCCTTCCTTAAGCTACTAGAGGGCCTCATTGATTTTCTCCTTTGTCATTTGAATGTGTTTTTCATTAATTTCTTTCTGTAGGCTAAATTGATCTTTGTAATGGTTCTTGACTTTCTCAAATTTAAGAGTCTCATTCTTCCAGGTAGCTATCTCTATCAAATATTTTTGACGAAGAGCTCAGACTTCCTTCATGGAGAGATTTCTATTTTCGGCTACCAATCTTCTCAATTTATTATTTACTTTGGCTAAATACTCCTGCTGTTGATGGATAAAATCTATCATTTGCTACTTCTACACATCAACATTCCGTAGACAATGATTTTCTATAGGCAAAATTGCATTCTCATGGTGTGTCTAGACTTTTGAATGGTGCACATTTTGGCATTAGTGATAAACTAGTCAAAGACAAGCATCTCCTTCATGTTTTCAACCTTTCTAAGCTTGTCTTTAGGCTACTTGAAGGCTTCATCCTATGTCAGTGTAGGATTGAGAAATGTGGGATTAGCAAGGCGGGCTCTTCATTAAGCAACCTTCGCAACCAAGCATTGGTTTCTAGCTTGGGTCATTTCAAGTTGCCCCTCCAATATGATGCATTTTCCCCTTGCTTCTAATAACTCTGATTGGATTGCAGTGATTGTATTTGGAAGGTTAAAGACATTTGGAATTGGTTGCCTAGTTTCCACCAGTTGATCCAGCAACTCCTTGTGCTGGGCTACACTCAATCTACCACTAAGGATTCTTATGGATGTCCATACATCTTTGAGTGAAAAAACATCTAGTGCAAATGTTGTAGGTGTATTCAATGCTTTAGTAATGACGTCTGCTATTGTCTCTTTCCCATGGTGATGTATCACCAAGATAGTTTCCCCCTCACCCTCCTCTAGATGCATCAAAAAAGTAGTAGCATTCCTAGAGATTTCTAGGAATTACTATTGCATATGAAGAGATACCATTACATCTCAGGCATCAAGATTTGACCTTGCATGTAGCTATGTTCTTTGGGTTGAGAAAATTGGCCCACCTCATTTCATTGGATTTACGGTTCAAGCCACTTCGTCGAGGTGGCTCATCACTGGATAATACATAGATGGCTTACCACTACTCATTCCTACTTGCTACTCCTACAACTGCAAGAGCTTCTCTTGGATCTCATGCATGTGCTCAAGGGCAACATGGGACTCTAGTGTTGTTTTGTGAGTAGGTGGTGGAGGTGGTGGTTGCTACTCTTTTTCTGGGATGACTTTGACAGGCACTTTATCCTTCATCATGTCTACCTAGGAAGTAGACAGAGGACATTGGATGGTGTCATTTGTGTAGTGTGTTATTCCTCCCCTCTTACATAATTTTTAAAGGAGACATGGGAAGGGGAGTGACTTCCTTCCACATTATTTTTTTTAAACTGCTTCTCTATCTTAAGATAGATTAGTTGTGGAAGGTTGACTAGGATTCCATCACTTAGAGCAACACATGCATGAGCAAAGAAAGCAACGATCTTACTTGGCCTCACTATTGGGTTGAGGTCGAAGGTTGCAATCTTAAAGTATGCATGCTCCACCATGGTGAGTGCACCAAACTCCTTATGATCAACTCCATAACACTATTGCATCCATTCTTTCTTGACAGTAGGATTTTCCTGCATGAGGATTTCAAAAAGGTTGGCCTTACTTTTTGGTAATCCAAGGACCTCTATAATGGCTTTCACCGAGTAGGACACTAAAATTTCCTTAATCTTGACCATTGAATTGGCCTATTGATTGTTCCAAAATAGGTATGTCTCTCCCATGTAGCACTCCCTACTAGAAGTGATTATGGGCCACATGGGAGAGGTTTGGAATTGAGTTTTAACTTTTCATAGTGTGAACTCTAAGAAAGGTCCAAAGTTTAATTCTTGGAGCACTAATTTCTAAACCTCCTTGTTCGTGATCTGCTTGAAGCAAGCCTTTGTTAAGGTAACCTCAAGGTTCGGTCTAGGCTTTGGTAACTCATCTCAATGAGACTGTTTTGTTGCAATCACTTCTTCAGGAATCTATTGGATAGATTCCACTTTAGCCTCCTCCTAAAGAGGTCCCATGGCATGGGTTTTTGCTTACTCATGGGCCTACTCTTAATCCCTTCTTGTTCATGGCCATTTGTCCCTTGGTTGGGACAATCGTCCTTCTACTTTCCTTTTTTGCACCATTTGTGGTTACAACATAACCAAGGATTAGCATTTAATGTGTAACTTATAATCATTTTAGTACCTTATCTCAGTAAGTAGTTACACTTAGGCTAAGTATGGATCATGGTAGATTAATTATTATATTATTATTTTAATGATTTTTAACTTAGAATGTTACTAAAGCTTGTTGGAAGGGTTTAACTCTCATGATTTGATGTTTTCATGTTGATTTCTTAGTTAAACCTTATCAGAGTTAGAAATTCTTTTGAAATTTTTTTTGTCAAAAACTTAAGGTTTATGGCCCCCACTACGAAGAGCTTACCTTCAATAGCCACAAGGTTGAAGAACATAGTGAATTGGATAAATAAGTAGGAAGATATGGATCTTGGAAGGTTTTGGGCTCTAGAAAATTTAAAAACTCCCCCTTCATTTATGAGCAAATGTGAAAATTTACTAAGTGTTTGCATGTATTTATAGTTGTTTTTGCCTTGCGTTGATGAGGTCTCATCGATGGGTGGGATGCATATACAGGGTCTTATCAATGAAGCTGTTCTAGAAAATTTTTCACAATGAATATCTTGAAAAATACAAGGAGTTTTTACACAAAATTAAGGTCCATAGAGAGCCAAAAAATCCATGAACATGATGAAATACTAAAAGAAGATTTATGAACTCTCAACATGGAGATTTAATTTGGAGAATGAAATTTGATAGAGAAAATGCCTTAAGGAGCACATAGTTGGATGCAACCAATGGGGTGCATAAAAGATTTGATTGTGGGAATGCCTAAAGATAAGGAACTTAACTAACCAAACCAAGAGATATGCAAGTGGGTCCTCCCCATAGTAGGCACATGTCCTTATTACCCTTGAATATCCTCTAACCATGGATTCTGTAGGCCCCACAAGTGATGAATGGTTATGAAAAGTTAAGGATCAAATCCAAAAGAATCTACCTAAGATTTTTAACACTTTAAACTAAGACATCAAACAAGACATGGAAACTGACAATGAAGTGAGTTATGAAAAGCATTAATAAATGAGAGAGAATGCAGAATGAAGTTCCTAATTGTGGTCACATGAAGTCCCTTGTGGATTTCATGGTTAAATGACATGATAAAGTTCATCCTTCGTCTAGATCAAAACCAACCACTTTCAGTGACTTTGAATTGCTACTCCAAGACTAGACCACCCCTTCAAGACACAAGAATACTCTTACAAATTAGTCACCATTCCTTATTAGAGAAGAAAAGAGAAGAAAGAAATGAGAAAGGGTCGTAGTTAGAGGGAACCTTCAGGCATGGGTAACATGTCTTTCTAGTCCCACAACTAGTGTTTGTAGCCCATTATTTTCTTTAAGGGATGTGCTTTAAATTTCCATGTGTTTTTTTTTTTTGAATTTTATATTTTTATGGATTTTTGGATGGAAACCACATCATGCAAAGACTTATTACTTCTTGTTATTTGTCAACACGGAATGGCAAGAGATCCATGAAAACACAATTGCACTCAAGTAAGTAGAAAGACATAGAGAGCATTGAATCCCCTTGAAGTCACACCCTTTTCAAACCTTTGAATCTTTTCCAAGTTAGGAAACTACCAAGGTCACAAGTTCGTTAAAGTTTCATTAATGAAAAAGGGACCTCAGATTTTTAAAACAAGGAAGACCAACTCATTAACGAAAAAGGACCTCATATTTTTAAAACAAGGAAGACCATAGAGTTGGTGGATGGGTGAATGACGTGGGCTCACTGCTTGTTCCATGAAAAAAGAAACCATGTCTTAGTCATCAGTCATCAAAATTCGAAAAAAGAAACTAGACATTAGCAATCAAAAACATTAAGTACAAACCAACATTAGCAAATAGCTATAACATAACTGTGTTCTACTAACAATAGAGCAGTTTATTAGGAAACAAGAAGAAAAGTTCACACAAAAATAAAGTAAAATATAAAAGAACTTGTAAAATATTCAAGAAAGTTAAAATGTACTAATAATGTTATAAAAAAAAGTGTAAAACAAAAAGTGTAAAACAAAAAAAATGAAAAAACAAGTGTAAAACAAAAAGTGTAAAAATAAAAAAAGTGTAAAACAAAAAAACATAAAAATTAAAGAGCCACTTATATGATTAGCACAAATGGCCATCTTCCCCACGATGGAGTTGGAAGGAGGAGATCCAAAAAATTGAGCAAGGTTGTTCATTCAATGAGGTTTTTCTTGCATTGGCTTGCTTTGGGTCATGGAAAGGTTTTAATTGTTGTATGTTAACTAGTTGCTTCCTGTTTGGGCTCTTAGGTTTGTATATTAACATGACCCTAGAAGGAAAGGTTTTCTAAATGATATAAGGCCCTTCCGACAATGTTTGGAACTTAGCCTTTTATGGGACATGTGTGAGATTCCAGTAAAGGATCTTATATTTAGGTTGAAATTTTACTTTTCATATTCTAAGGTCATGGCGTTGTTTACTGAATGCCTTGTGCACTTCATTTAAGGACAAGGCCATCAATCTATTCTCATCTAGCAGGGTAAAGTTGATCAGTCTTTTTTTCTATGCTAGACTAAGGTCAAGATCAAGCTCATAGGCTATTGAAAGTGTACAGAGTTTAGATTCAATTGGAAGAGTTATAAGTTTCTTGTACACCAACTCATAGGAAGAGTAGCCTATAGGAAGTTTCCATGTAGAGAGGTAGGCCCAAAGGGCATCATTAAGTTTTGTGCTCCAATCTCTCCTATATTTGCTAATTATTCTTGTTAAGAATTTTGAGATTTCCCTATTGAAAACATTTGCTTAACTATTAGCTTGGGGGTGGTAAGGTTTTTAAATTTATGTTCAACCTCCAAGCATTACATGAGCTTGTGAAAGGTGATGCCTATAAAGTAAGTACCATTATTAGAAATCAATGCACATGGCATACCAAACCTATTTCAAACATTTTGTTGTACAAATTGCATAGTAGTGAAAGATGTACAATTGGTGTTGGTTGCTGCTTTTGCCCATTTTGTACAATATTTAATAGTGACTATTATGTATGCCTTTCCATTCGACATGGATGTGATGGGACCCATGAAGTCTATGCTCCAGATGTTAAAGGGTTCCAATGGTTGGATTCACTACTAAGGATCCTCCATTTGAGTGTTCATTCCACCATCATGTTGACAATGATCACAAGAGCAAACGAAGTGATGGAAGTCCCTAAAGAGTGTTGGCCAATAATACCCTGCCATTAAGATCTTAATGGTCATGCGTCTTTCTGCATAGTGGCCCCTACAAGGACCTTCATGAGCATCTTGAAGAACATGTAATTGATCATCATTAGAAACACACCAATGAACCAGTCCATCGATGCACACCTTGTAAAGGTGTTTGTTAATCTCCATGAAGTGTTTGGCCTGATGAAGAAACTATTATTTCTTCCGGTGATCTAACTCTTGTGGAATCTCTTGAGTAAGAAGATAAGTGAGGATGCCATTGTACCATGTAGGTGCAATGAACACTTGTTCATTTATTGCACGTACAAAGAGGAGTTCATTAGGAAGTTAATCAGAGAGAAAGCTTTCTTCTTCTTTATTATCCCATTGTAACTGAGACAAGTGATCAATAATCACATTCTTAGTTTCCTTTCAATCTGCCATTGTAAGATTGAATTCTTGTAAGATCAACAACCATCGTACAACATGAGGAATTACCATTGGTTTGTTCATTAGAAAGTAAATGGCATTATGGTTAGTCTGCACAAACACCTTGTATCCAGGCACATAGTGCTTGAATTTCTCCAAGGCATACACCCCTACCATCAGCTCTTTTTCTGTTGTGATGTAGTTAAGTGGTGCACCCACAATGCTTTAGCTTATGCAATGGATGTAGTATGGACGTTTCTGATTGTCCAACCATGTAAGCATAGCTCCTAGGGCATAGTTTGATGTGCTCGTCATGATGTGAAATGGATAGGATCAATCAAGTGCTCATAGAATTGAAAGCTTCTCCTTGACTTGTTGGAATGCCTTTTTACATTCCTCAGTCCATACAAACGAAGCATCTTTCTTTGTAAACTCTACCAATAGTTTAGCGATCTTATAGAAATTCTTTATAAATCACCGATAGTAGCCAATGTGTCCAAGGAATGCCCAAACATCTTTAACAATTTTTGGTTGGTGGGTTATTCATTAGATGGTCCTAATCTTTTTAGGGTCCACCTCAATCCTTACTTGAGAAATTATGTGATCTAACACTATGTTTCCCTGAACCATGAGATGGCTCTTTTGCAAATTAAACCAAAGATTGGTCTCCACACACCTTTTAAGCACTTTCTCAAGGTGTTCTGAGGCCTGCTCAAACATAACACCATAGGTGGAGAAGTCATCCATAAAGACTTTTGCCATGCTACCAATCCACTGCTAAAAAATGTTAAGGACAAGGCATTGGAAGGTTACAGGGGCATTGCATAGACCAAATGACATCTTTCAATATGCAAAAGTCCCCAAAGGACTTGTGAATGTAGTTTTGACCTTATCCTTTAGTGCAATCTAAATCTGGTTATAGCCACTATAACCATCCAGAAAGATGTAGAAACAATGCCCAGAAATAGTGTCCAATACTTGGTTCACAAATGAAAATGGAAAATGATCTTTTTAGGTCACCATGTTCAACAACTTAAAATAAATACATAGGCTTGACTTGCCACCTTTCTTTGGCATAATTGCAAGTGGGCTAACCCACTCACTATCCATAATTGGATAGATGAACCTTGCCTCGTAAAGTTGTTCAATTTTCTCTTTGATAATCTACTTCAATTTGGGGTTCAGCTGCCATTGCAACTGCTTCTTTGGCTTGATGGAAGGATTAGTATAAATGTGATGCTAGCACATCCTAGGATCAATCCTAGTAAGTTCGAGATATGACCAAGCAAAGGTTGTTGGCCATTTGTTAATCACATTCAATAGCTTCTTTTTCTACTTAGGAGCAAGGTTGGCATTGATTATCACCAGCTTACCATTTTTCAAAAATGCATACTCCATGCTGGCAAGTAGAGTTTTCAACTCTAAGGGCTCTTATTTAAAATTTAGGGATTTCCAACTCTCTCCAATAAATGTCATTAGGTTCATCATCAAAGAGTTGGTGATGAACTTAGTTCAGTTCATCCATGTCTGCAACATAGGCACTAGTTAAGCTCTCAATGGGTTGCATGCAAAGTGTATTGCTTTCAGGATTCTTTGCCAGTTGTTGGGTACCCTCCTATTTTGTAGTTGCTACATATAGGCATCTTTGTATTTCAGACTCATTTGCACATTGTTTGCATACTTTGATTGATGTGCTTTTGATAGACCATAATTTCTACACATAGTTGCACCCAATGTCACTGTACATGATGCATGGAACTCTCTTCTTTTTGATTTTTCCAAAAACATTTTCCTTGGAAATTTCCGGGGTAAGATCTTTGATTCCCAAGTGTGCATCAATAGTGCTTAGCTAAGCCTTGCCCATGGTGATTGGGAAGTCCTCCTTGTAATTGTCAACACAAATCACTAGGAAAATGATAGGATAGGACCACCCACAAACAATGGTCACAATGTCCTCCACTAATCCCCAAGGAAACAATGATGGACTAATCTACCAACTCAAGATGAATGTTACTCTTCTTGATTAAAGGAAAGTTCCAAGCTTTGTATATCTCATGAGAAATGAGATTGACACCAAAACTTGAATTCAAAAGAGCTTTGCAAGGCTCATTTTTAGTTATTTGAAGATAAATGAGGGGACTTCCAGGATCAGATAGTTTCCTAGGAAGATGGCTAGCTTTGATCCAATTAGTTACAGTATGGGTTAGCATGACGGTATGCACTTTGGGAGGTGTTTAGTTCGAAAGGGGACTCGAGTGGATTGGATGCATAGGATGAGGAATAAGCAGGGTTCTTAACCGCATGAGTCTATGACAGCTTTGTAGGACTGTTGGTTTTGAAAAATGGTCATTTTTAGGGTCTAGGTTCTGAACCACTCAACTAAAGAGCCAAGAGCCAAGTGTAAGTTAAAGACCCTAGTAGCATTATGCTATTGCAGTTAGGCTAAAATTTCTTTTTTCTTTGAAGGAGCAAGTGGTAATTGGGTTGAGGGTGGAGGGACACAGGTAGAAGGATGAGGAGGGTGATAAGGATATGGGGACTTCCCTCTTAGAGATGGAGAATGAGCTCTGTAGTCCTCTAAAGGTTGGTAGTGATGTTGTAATGAGGCATGATTGGAAGAGTTACGTGGAGATATGGGTTTTTGAACATAATACCCATATGGGTTAGGCTATCTATAAGGATATTGCTATTTAGGTGGTGGCATCCCCCAGAACTGTGGGTGCAACCACTGATGATACTACTCATATGGTTGTGGTGGAACTCTACTTGGGTAATAAGTTTGTTGTTGCTAGTGGAATTGCCTAGAATTGCCTCGAGGATAAGACGATCCTCTAGGTGCTTGCCTTCTTTCCAATTTAGGATTTAGAGCATACATTCCAAATTCCTACAAGTGCAACAAAACAGGGCAACATTCCTTAGGATGTTTGTATTGGCATATGTCATGTCCACCATCATCATTTGATTCAGACTCCACAACCTCTTCAACTATAGTAGCCTTGCCCTTACCCCTTTGGTGGGCATGTTCAACTTCCTTCCTTCTCTTGTTGTCACAATCACTACTTTGCTCTTTGGATTCCTCTATAATTTTCAGAGCTATTTGAAACTTTTCATCCAAATAGTCTCAAATTTTATCTACCTTTGCTGAAATTTTGGAGATGGATTTTTGGATCAACAAAGTTTTTTGCTGCACCACTTCATCAACTGGTGCCTCCTCCTCATTGTTAAAAATCCAAACTTCCCTTTTTCTGATGGAAGGATCCCAATTGTACTCCTAAGAACATTCCCTCTTTCTAAGCTCTCCTTCTTCTTTTGCAACCTACTTAATAAGCCTTTGGATCTGATGGGTTCTTAACTCTAACAATCTCCCTTGGGCATAGATCCCAAGCATTCTTCATGTTTTTGATTGGAGCCCATCTATGATATGGTAAAGCTACTCCCTTTGAGAATAACCATGGCTAGGACATCTATGAAAAAGAGAATAATACTAGCCCATGGCTATGTCGAAGGGTTCATGTTTTCCTTGTTGCCATCCTTAGATCTACTTTCTCAAGTTGGACACTCGAGAGTACATATGATATTTTCCATTAAATAACTCAAGCATCATACTTCATCTATGAATTGATTCCAACTCCAAAGAGTTGTACCAACTTTCTGATCTTTTATGAGTATTCTAGGAAATAGCTTAAGTTTTTGCCAATCATTTTCTATGTTCTACAAGGTATAAGCATTGTGAAAGGTTTGTAGATGGTTTTGTGGATCTAAATTATATCCCCCTTCAAACTTGGGAATATTATTCATATCCAACCACTTTATTCGACCATCTTTCACATGCATTGTTGGAATTCTAATTGCCTCTGTGATGTTAAACATGTTTTAAGTTGTAAGCAAAGGCTTATCATTGTCATGTCCTCTATGATGGCCATGGTGCCTATGATGCCCTCCACTGTCCCTTCTCTTGTAGTAGCGACCCTCCCTTGAATGTCCATGCCTCTAATATCAATCATCCTGATGGGTCCTATGATCATGATCATTTCTATCCCACTAGTCACCTCCATCACAATCATGCCCTTTGCAACTTTGATTAGAACTTGAGGAGGAGGAAGAGGACGAAAAGGTGAAGAGGAAGGAGGACTAGCACTGCAGTGCTTGCCATCCCCTCTTCAATGGTCATGGCCATGACATATTCAATGGTCACAGCCATGATCGTCATTATAATGCTTATCCTTGCCCCTACCATAACCCCCACGTTTGGATCCCCTGTGATCATGGGATCCATTCTTGCCTGAACCAAGATTTTTTACAATGGACTGTAAATTCTGGTTCAAGCCCCCTTCACCAAAATCAAGGGACACAAGGATCCTCATCATCTTTTTGGTTTAACAGGAACAAGGGTGATGAGAGCAATTACTCTAGTGGTTTATTCTAATTATTAGAGTAGTTACTCTAGCAGTTTATTCTAATTATTAGAGTAGTTACTCTAGTGGTTTATTCTAATTATTATAGTAGTTACTCTAGCGGTTTATTCTAATTATTAGAGTGGTTACTCTAATTATTAGAGTAGTTGCTCCCAAGCCTATAAATATAGTGCCCAGGCACACAATTGGAAAAGAAGTCTTTTCAACAGTCAAGTAGCAAAACTCTTGTAGTATGCTCGAAAGTTAGAGTATTTTCCAAGTGCCCATAGCAGGAGGTCGAAGTGTGGACAAAGCTTTATTCGAGCATTGTGTACCTGAGCATAGCTTGTGTATGGCAATAAAGATGAGCTCTTTGATTCATCCATGCAGCACTTGAGATTCTTTTTCTTACACATTTCTTTTATTTTATTTTATTTTATTTTATGCACTTTACATTTATGTTATTAGCACACACAGTACGATCACTTCAAGCATGCATGTAACACTTGGTAACCCAGTAACGATTAGCGTTTGGTAATCCCAGTAGTGTTGCACTGGTTCAGGATGTGTACGGAAAGTGAGAACAAATACTGGTGTTAGGATTAGTTTAAAGTCTAGTTAATTAGTAAGCTATATAAATTAGTCACCGTGTTATCTCTCTTCTTCCCTACTAGCAGCAAGACATAAAAACATAAAAGCTATAAAAATCATATGCCTCAAGCTTACTTAACCATATAATCGTGACATACAAGTAAGTTTTAGAAGACAACGATCAACCAACCTGTCCTTGTTCCACACAAGTGCATAAGCATTTAGTCCTTGGAATTCGACCGGATCGTGTGTGAAACAGTCGTATTCGTTTGGTTGAGTGTAGGGGTACCTCGTCACTCATCAAAGGGGTTATTTCCCTTTGTAGCTTCATAGCATTTCTTTGGTTGCTGATATCTTTTTCGTCATGTTTTAGTGGGACAATAGTCCTAATATTCATGTTCCTACTCAACATATTCATTATTGAAATCTTGGATGCCCAACCTCTTAAGAGTTTGGAGCAACATCCTAGGAACTAATTAGTTGAGTGGCAACACAATGTTGCCCTCCATGACTCTCCACTGTAGCTATTCATCTTGATGCAGAATGAAGGTGAAATCAAGGACAAACTCATTTGGATGAGTAAATACCACTTTGCATTCTTGGGGCACTTGTGGTTTTGATCCATCATGCTTGTGAGAAGAAGATAATTTTACTTAGAAGAAAAATAATAGTGTGCTTTAATTATAATAATAATTATTTGAATGATTGTGAATTTTGGGTTTAATCCAATGATCTTACATAATTTTCACTAAGTCCTAGATAACACACATTACTAACTAAAAGTTCCCAACAATAGAGCCAATGATGAGCGAAAAGTAGACGCTATGCCTAGTGATACAAATCACAAGCATTTACACATGATTTGATTGAATTCCAAGGACTTCTAGGTTTCTATGTACACTACTCTAGGAGGTGAATCAACTGTTGTAATTGTTGTCTTTCCAATTATACTTGTGCGTATGAGGGTATGGTTAAGTATAATTGAGGAATATGATTTTTATCATTTTTTATGTTCTAAGTTGCTTAAGAATAAAGAATAATGAATAAACATATTTAATTACTAGATTAATCTAACAACTAGCTAATACTTAACTAATCCTAATAGAAGCATCAGTTCCCACTTGCTATACACATCCTGGACACGTATAATGCTACTGGGTTACCAAACATTAAGCATTACTAGGATTACCAAGTGATGAGTGGCTAGGTACCCCTACACTCAATCATATGAATACGAGCGTTCATGCATGATCCGGTCGAACTCCATGGACAAGCTAGTTGTGGTATCTAGATCGTTACACATTGATCACAGTTCGCTGTCTTCCCACATGGACTAGTATTTGCTTTGTCACGTATGGTTTAGTCTAGAGTGAGGTGTATGATATGATCCTAAACTAACGCTACTCCTAAAG
>MNCI01024721.1:148800-170641 GCA_015680685.1 Gnetum montanum
ATCCTAAATTAGTGCTACTTCTAGAGACAATGGAAAATAATCTTGATTAAACTAATGAGTAACAGGAAATGAAGTCTAAGCTAACCTAAGTGCGATGAGCATCCGCTCCTTAATCATCCGTACACATCTTGGACCTTGTGCACGACTACTACTGGGATTACCAAGCGTAGATCCTAGGTACGCTGCTCGGTTACCAAGTAGTCACACTTAAATGCTCATGATTAAGTCGTACTCATTCTGCATTTAACAACAGGAATAGTAAATGATGATAAATAAATATTAAAGAAATAAATAATAATAACAATTAACAATTAACTAGACAATTAAAACTAAGTGAATGTTGCAATGATGAAGTAATCTCGATCTTTATTTCCGATCATGTGCGGGTCCAAGTACGTCACACTCGAATAAAAGTGTCGTACAATTACAAGCATCACACTGCGGGCATGCACTTGGGAAAATAATCTAACTCCTACGGAAACAAAATGCAAGAACTTCGCTACAACTAACTCAAAGCCTCTTTAAACGAGGCGGAAGGCACTCTTATTTATAGGTCGGGATAGGCGGCTGCGTAAACGGGGCCATGTCGACGCAGGAATGCTACGTCAATGGGGTCGCATCAATGCGACCGCGTGTACAGGGCCTGTATATGCGGGCTAGTCGACGCATCGACTATATAGCACTTCATCACCAAGTGTTACATGTATGCTCGGAGTGGTCATACTTATGTTTACTATTTAATTTATCTTAATAAATTAGTTTAATTACTCTTAATAAATTAATTTAATTACTTAAAACGTTAATGGAAAGTGCTCAAATTATTAAATGCTTAAAAATAATTAATCTAGTCTAAGTGTTGCGAGGTTTGATCAGAAAGCTCATCTTTATTGCTGCACACACTGAAGTCATCAGATACAACAATGCTTGAATAAATATCTATACGCTCTTTGACTCCTATTGTGGGCACTTAGAAAAATATTCTAACTGTTGGGAAGAAAAACTGCAAGAAATTCACTACAACTATGAAATTTGATGCCATAAATGTGGTGGAAGTCACACATTTATAGGCAAAAATAGGGTGCCTCGTCAATAGGTACGTGTCAATGGGTCAAACCCTGCATCAACGAGATCAAATCAATGAGATCCCATCGATGGCATCTCGTCGACATAAATAAACCATGCGATTCATCACATTATAATATTAGAGTAAGTTGCAAATTGATGGAAGGCTTTCTATACAATGAAGAACAAATGTAGCAATCATAATATTTGAACTTGGACAATTCAAAAATATATATTTCAAATAATTGTTCAAACTACAGTACTTTACGAATGTGTGGTATGGGGCCGAGGTCTTAATCAAGAATCATTGAAAAAAAATTAAAATACTTTAAAAGTAGATCTTGTTGAATGAATTCAAAGTGAAGACTGAAGTTCCATATGCAATACTTCTATTTGAAGTTAATTTGCTATCATTAGAAGTTGAAGCAATGTATTATTTCTTAACATTCTATTTGAGAAATAAAAATAGCACTAAGATCTTAGCAAAGATGATATAAAAATCATAACAACAAGGATGGTACCATGAAGGGTGATTGTGGCTCCAAAAATGGGGTATTGATAATATTGATGAAAAAATAAATTTAGAACAAGCTTGGAGACTTGTTACAAAGAAAGTTTTAGAGATATGACAAGATAAGGCAAAAATACAAAAAAAGCTTCAATTTTATTGGCAAAATATCAGAGGTAGCAAACATGATGAAATGACATATCTACATGCAACAATTCCAATATCCATGAGACCACTAATTAATAAAGTAAGAATGAGATTACATCTTCTTTGAGTTGAAATTGTAAGATAGAATAATGACCAACTTGAAGATAGAATACACTGACTGTGTTTACTCCAAGTAGTAGAAGATGAATAACATGTATTATTAAAATGTTGTAAAAGAAATTTCTTCCTAAGAAAATCACAAATCTCTAGTCAATCTTTATATGAGCTATTTAAGCTACTAGTTTTAGTTTTAGGAAATTATATAGAAGACATGTTAACATCATGAGTATTGCACACATCTATTATACTTTGATGTATTTTGTACAAGTTCTTTTGTTTGACAAGTCCTTTAGGTCTACATAGGCTTAATAAAATATCAGTATTAATATCAATGTCACTTAACCATACATTGTGACAATATAAAATGAAAAATGAGCTATTAGCCTAGTGGTAGAACACTTGATTAGGAAGCTTTAGGTCATGGATTCAATTTTGGTGGGCAATACTGAGTTATATAAAGTTCTAATTGGACTATACATCTTAGGATGTACTTGTGTCTCCCACATATGCTTGTTAATATGATTGAACATTAGGATTTCTCTGCCACTCATCAATGGTGGTGGGATTGACAAGTAATGAAGAAGTTAGGAATAATAAGGAGTAAAAAAAGATAATGCAACATTGGCTATGTGAAGTACATTTACAAACTATTGAGAAGGGGGGGAGGGACATGTGTGGTTCAATGTTGGAACTAGAAATAAATTACTATTTGTATTTTTAATACGTATAACTAACATGAAACTTTCATGTAACTTAAGTAGGATGTTTACAAGCTATTAAGACACCATGGATACATTTGAATAAAGTGATGAGAACAATAATGAACTTTACATGGGGATGTTGGAACTAGAACTAAATTACTATTTGTATTCTAATACATATAGCTAACATGAAATGTTGATGTAACTTAAGTAGGATGTTTACAAGCTATCAAGACACCATGGATACATTTGGATAAAGTGATGAGAACAACAATAAATTGTACATGGGGATGTTGGAACTTAAAATAAATAATTTATACGAGTTTATAACTCAGTGCTACCTAATAGAATCAAACCTATGGCTTGGGGATACCAAGCCAAGCCCCATACGACTACACTAACAACTCATTGTTGACAATAAACTTTATAAGACGTTGACAAGACCCATGGTATTTCCTATGTCTTAAGACCTTATGCTTTTTCATGGTTTCAATATTATATCTTTAGCTAAATTGAAACACCACTTAGATGCCATAAACAAATTCAATTCTCTCGTGAATTGAAATTAATATTGTTATTTATATTTCCAAAGAAAAATTACAGTTTTAAGTAAAGAGCCATGAAAGATTTTCAAGGAAAATTTCCTTTGGTTAGATTCAAGATGCATCACTTGGCATATATAAATTAAATTTTGTTAGCAATAAAGATTAATTGCCTTATCCGTATTTACCAAAAAAAGAAAAAAAATATTTCAAAGAGAGAACTATCAAGGTTCAAGACAAGTTATGTTCATCTACTTCGTTCCAACCACTTCTTTAATAGACTCCAACTCATCATCAAATCAAGTGGGGTCCCTCTCATTCCAATGTCGTCATTGAGTGAGTGAAAGCTTGACTCTCTTGCGTCGGCTTGAACCCACATTTTCCACCTTAGAACCATGGCAATACGTAAAGTCAAAGTAAGACATTATAACTAATCATTAAAATCAAACGAATAACTTAGGCAAAAAAACGTCTTATCGCTCACCCAATACCTAATTAAATGCTTTATTACAAATTCAACGTGACGAATTATTCGTCGTAATCCAAGAAAAGACATGGCAGTCCCTTGAACACTTAAATCCAAATCACTGGTCCCGCAAGCTTATCATATCATCAATCTCCATCGCTCGTTATATATATATATATATATATACGCAGTTGATTAGAGAGCAGTGTCACGCTACGATCGCCGTCGATGCAAAATAGATTTTCAAGACACAGTTTTCAGACTAGATGCAGGTCTATAGCGCCTGGAAAATGCGATTTTTGCTTCATTCAGCTCGACTTCACTCTGCTTCTACTTCAGTGGAAAAAGCTAAGGTAAGGTAAGGTAAGGTAATGTTGCTGTCGATGTAAAGCTCAGCTTTCGAGCACGATCAAGGTCGATGATGCAGCAAAGATCGACCGAATCCAATTAGAAACAAAGATTCCACATGCGCACTCGCTATTTTTGCTGCTTCTTCGTGAATTTTTCTGCTAAGATGAGATGCTTTTTGTCTGTGCAGAAAGCTCTCTAAGTCGACAGAGCGCGATATAAGTTACATGCCAATTATTTGATCTTCCGAAAGCGTTGCCGAGTCAAAGATTTATTCGACATAGAGGCAAGCAGAGAGACGTGCCGTGCAAAACATAGTGGATGATGCAGAGAAAGTCGTGGAGAAGCCATCCTTTAACGAGCGCAAACTAAAATTTTATCTCATCAAGCTGATTCTGGCTACAAATTTCCGTTTGATTTGTGTTTTATGCTCTGCCACGCATCATCTGCGCTAGAACAAGGTAGTTACTGAGAGAGTCGGAGAAAAAACGTAATTTAACAACCGCCGAAGCAAAATTTTATGTCATCGTGCTGATCCTGGTTACAATTTCAGTTAGATTTGTATTTTAGGCTTTGGCACGCATCATCGGCGCTTTGGTCAGGGTTTGAAATTCGGCGACTTAGAAATTTCCGGTATATCAGCAGGTGCGGCGGCGATCGAAGGAAGCGGATGCGGATTTAGGATTGGGATTAGAATTAGGCTTCGGAAGTGCTGAGATTATGACTGCTGTGCTGGCGATGGTAGGATCGAGTCTGCTTACATCGCCGGACGATTTGCGGTTCGGCACGTTCTGGTGGTGGCTGGTTGCAGGCATATCGGCGCTGCTGGTGCTCTTCGGCGGCATCATGTCCGGCCTCACGCTTGGACTTATGTCGCTCAGCGTTGTTGACTTGGAAGTTCTCCAGCGCAGTGGCACGCCCTCTGAGAAGAAACAAGCAGGTACCGCCTCCTTTTTTCCGCCTTTCGCCATTTTGTGTCCGGAACAATGCAGAGTTAACACGAAGTTGCGGTTTTGTTGAAGATTGCTCTTTCTTTTCTGCTTTTCGTTTACGTAAGGAGCTGTTTTTCCTCAAATGTGCTGAATTGTGCGCCTGCTTTAGCGAGATTGCTGAATCAGCTTCGAAAGGTCTGGGGTTTTTCTTCGGTTTGCACATGCTTCGGCGCTGTCCGATGCTTATCTAACAGGGATGTTGATGCCAATTCAGGCTACGTAACCGAGCTTTTGCAGCACGAGTGCATTCTTTCCTTATCCGTATGCGGATGTTTAGGAGAGCATGCATGGTGTTATGGATGTGTCGGAACATCGGATTCTGCTATTGATAGTAATCATTACTTTTTCGGTTGCGGAGGTCACTGGGTTTTTCTTTTTGTGTAGGGAGAAAAGCAATAATTAGTTCCCTACCGTCCGGCATTATCAGTTTTTATCTTTAGTATGTTCTTTAATAATGCTTCTTAAAATCTCTCCAGATCCTCGGAGCTGGTGAAGTGAACCTTTGACTTAATAAGTGTTTTGTTTGTTAATCAGCAGTTCTCCATTTGTGGGCATAGTTTGCCAGTGCTGTGTTGCTTTTGTCGTTGCAGATTGGTAATATGGATTGTGTGTGGAACGGACGATTTTCAGAATTCTCAGGGCAGGGGATTTGCATATTTTTTAACTTCTAAGCTTTGCTTGGTTAAGAACCTAGCTGTTTAGCTTTTGCTTGATCCAAGTTCGACGGCCTACTGCTACGCATCATGTCATCTCAATCCTAGTATACGGGAACTTAGCTATCGTATCCATGGAAATTTCCATTTTGTCGTCCTTATCAGCCTGTAAAACTATACCTTAATTTAAACTCAAATTTATTTTCCTATTAGAAAGATTATGCATTTTTACTGACATTAATATATCATTAATGATGTTTGGCTTATTTCTGTATTTTATTCAGAGCTAACAGGAAGCTTTTTGAAGAAACTGTTAGTCATTAGTTATGAGTAATAATATACGCCTAGCAGGTTTTAACAGATTTTATAATAACAAAACTTTTAGGGACGTGATAATTGACTCTTTTATCTATTTCTGGCTTCTGTGTGAAAATTTAGTCATTGTTGGTGTCCAAACAGGCCTTTATATACCACTTGTTATTTGTAAATTTTATAGCTTAGGCACAGGGCTTTTAGTAAAGCCCTTCTATTTAGGCGTTTTTAATGACACAAGGATTGATTTTGTTTGAACTTATTCTTGAATACTGGAAGGATATTTAATTGTACTGTCAATTTTATCTATTTTCAGCCACAATTTCGCCCGTTGTTCAACAACAGCATCGACTTCTAGTCACATTACTGCTTTGCAATGCTGCAGCCATGGAGGTATGGGTTATTAACATTGAATATTTTTGTGCAACTGCTATTCGATACTGTAAATTGTATTATGTTGACTATGTAACTGTTAAGGCGTGGCTTCTCATCTTAGTGTTTCTTATTTATAATAAATTACCTCATATGTTACACTTGCATGGACACTTATCAAATAATGGCACAAATCCAGTTTTTCCCACTATGGAATCCCAAATGATGCCACTCTTAAGTTTCTCTTGTTATAACGAGTTATGTTTTCATGATTTGCAATGAATGCTTTAGTATATTCCTCTTGAGTTTGGTTAGTAAGGCATTAGGTTTATGCATGTGATTATTTGGTCGTAACTAAAGTAGGAAATCTGAAAGTTGCTTGTTTAGATGCGCTCTACTGAAATTCTTTAGCCTGCATGACTAGAAGGCTACTTTTCTATAGTTATTTTCAAGTGACAATTTTTTGCATCGACATTAGTGTGTGAGCTTTATACTCTACAATACCTGAGCACAAAATTCATTTAACTTTTATAAGCACCAAAAGGCAACTCGTTCGTTTTTATGTTAGTAAGTTTTGTGACTTGTACAATACACCTCTCAAATCCCAACGCTTTATGGTGAGACATGAATAAATTATATAAAACAACTCAGTGTTAGATCCCAAGCATGCAAATCTGTGTAGAATCTGCAGATCCCAAATGTTTCTGAACTATTTGTTTAGGCATCAGATCCCCTATGACATGACACTTGCTATGTGAACTATTTTAAAATGCCAGCTGCCTGCTGTGCTTCTTACACTACTTGTTCATCCCTGTCTGTTGGCTGCCTGGGTAGTGGTGGGACCATTGGAAGTTGCCTGTGATAACGCCCATTGACATGTTACAAGCTACTTCAAGTGTGTACAGAAAACTTATTTTTTACAAAATCTGTGCATGGATGAGTAAACTCTTTGCCATTAAATTCTGTGGCTATGTGGATGAAAAGTAACGGCAAATTTGATCCAATGATAAGTAGCCATTCCATGCCTCTGAAGCCACTGCCTGTGACTAGGCCCTGTATAAAGTCATCAGAATCCTCCAGATTCTCAAGGAGATCATACCTATGATCTATACTTTAGGTAACATGAATTTGGTTGTTGTATTGAGACTTGAGAGAGCCTTTTGTGCTTAAAATTGTGTAGGTGTTTTAAATGTTGGCTTGCACGAGTGGGCTACTGTTTGTAAACTGCTTAAACAGATAATGTTTTATCAAAACATGATTTGAATGATATGTGAATTACACATTAAGTCTGTGCAGAATACATTACCTGATTCAGAACTAGTTTTTTTTTTTAAAGTTTTCTTTGTTGGTTTTCCAATTAATTTTCTGAAATCACTGTAAGTTGGCAGAATTGAAATTGTGATAGATAACCTGAAGGGAAGTTAAAGCATGGTGTAAAAATCAATATGAAAGTTATCATGCTTCAACAGGAAATCCAACACATTATGTAGAAGTTACTGTTTTGTTAATTATGGAGTGCTGGATGTAGACATTGACAATACCAGTCTTTCAATGAGTTTCCATGTTGCAACATGATGTATGATTTGCGTTTTATTTGTTAAATGTGAACTACTTTAATGTTTTACATTTCATTAGTACGACTGCCTTGAAAATAACGTAACAGTTATGGAACAGGGGTTGCTAGGAATCTTTTGACATTGATTGAATTACTATAAACTTCAATTCAAAATATAAGAAATATGTATCCATCAAGATTGCATAAATACATGTTTATATATAGTGGTTCTTTCATTGCTCATTTGTCTTCAAAAAATAACAAAAAAGAACTTATATTTCAATATATAAGAACTCAGATGTGTTAGAATGTTCTAAAATATTGTTCTAGCTTTTGATCTAATAGTTCTGTTTTGCAGGCACTTCCTATATTTTTGGATAAAATTTTTAATCCAATTGTTGCTATTATTCTCTCAGTTACTTTTGTCCTGGCCTTTGGAGAGGTGAAGTACTGGTTCCTTTTATCTCATTTAGTACAATTCAGTTTTAATACTAAAATTATTTTTCTGGAATTTTAATGAAACTGTTTGCAGGTTATGCCACAAGCAATTTGTTCAAGATATGGACTTGCTGTTGGTGCAAATTTTGTTTGCCTTGTCCGTATTTTGATGATAATTTGCTATCCTATTGCTTACCCAGTTGGGCGAGTAAGTGATACCTGCATTTCTCAGTTTTTCTTACTTTGTACTCTGTAGTATGTGTTTTACATGTCGATCAAAAAGTCTGAAAGGGGGAACTGATTTTGGATGAAAATAATTTAGTTACCTTTTGTATTGTTGATACTTGATAATATAATAAGGCTTATTAACACGAAATACTGCATATAAAATGGCAAAAATACCTGTTGTCAATGCTGGTTAATGTTTTTTTTGTTTTCACTTTCAATCTCTAGTCTGCTACTTTTCTTTTAGTTTTGGCATATACCTTTTCAATGAATACTTTTAATTAATTTACTAATTGGAGGACTTAACATGCCCATTGTGATTTCATTTATGCATGAAGATCAGTTTATTAGTTAGTCAGTTAGCCAGACTTTGAGGCTTCACTTAGGTTTTTTGATTTGATGTTATGAAAATCAAGCATTGATAAATGGTTGAACGGATGTTGTTCACTTGTTCTTAGACATGGGTTTGTCTTGAGGCCATGTAATAGGTAAGATTATGATTATTGTGATATAATGGATCTGTTGACCTCATATTACACATGAATCTCACGGAAGCATCACTTTCATTTGAGTTCAGTGTCTTTTAATACGATGACAAGCAGCCTAATTCTTCTGTTATTTTCATATTATGAGTTTACAAGTTGGCTGCAGCACAATAATGAAAGTTTGTTTTTGAGTGAACTAAAAAATGCAAAACGGGGAATTTTTATGGCATAAAAACGTTTAGTTGTTCTTACAATAGTTCTTCTTAACTCTACCTTTTTTGGCTATTGATCCGTAATGTGTTTTCATACTGTGAGTTTATTCAAAAATAATTATGATGAAGATTTACAAGAGGTTTTAAAAAAATCAGCAACCAAAATTCTTGTATTGTTCACAATAATCCACATCTTTCTATATGCAAATGATCATTTGATAAGTTAAAAGAAATATTGTTTCCAGTTTTCCAATGGCCATCATTCCAACTTGAGTGAAATTTTCTTCATGAATAGTTAGATTCATATGTTGCTTTTGTGCCTAAGATATTTTCAAAGCTAATAGTATCAGTGACTGTCCACCATATAAAAATATTTAGCTCTCCACCTTGATTTAAGAGATTCCCAGTTTGTAGTTATTCCCATATCATCTCCTTCAAGGTGCATGCTACTTGTAACTATAGCAGTTGAGTCCTTTTTGCACTGCTGAACACCCGCAAGAAACCCTTATGCCTTATGCCACTGGAATATAGTTTAATTACTTAGACAAAAACTAGTCTTCAAGTTAATAGCTGGATACTTCCTAAGCCTATAGGAGCTCTCTTGTAGACGTTGACAAGTAACTATATATATTTTTAAAACAAATTTTCAATGTAGTTCACTAGACTGGTTTTCTTGCTCACCATGTGTTTGACAATTTTCTAGCAAGTAGAGGAAAAAGTGGAGGAAACAACTCCAGCCAAGTATACTGCCCACGTGTAAATTTGATATAATAATTGATTGCAAGGATTAGCTTGGACTTTCTTACCAGTGGCCTACAACAACTTCTCTATTTTAATTTTTTCTATAGCTAAATGTTTTAAATGTCTCATTAGTTTACCTTTGACATCTTTGAACAGAATGACAATCTTTGAGCATGAGTACCAATTAATTTGTATATGTGTTGATTAATTTTTGTTGTGTAATGCAGCTATTAGATCTTGTGCTTGGACATAATCAGTCTGCTTTATTTCGACGAGCCCAATTGAAAGCACTTGTCTCTATTCATGGTCAGGAGGTAATTAAATCTTTTAATTTGTTTGAGTATTTGTGCAATAGGACAATTATGGTAAATTGCTGTCATGTTTACATTTGTAGTTTTAGGATGGATATTAGCCTCGTTCTTATGCCATCAATTTTTGGTTAATATCTCAGGCAGGTAAAGGTGGGGAACTTACTCATGATGAAACAACAATTATCAGTGGAGCATTGGATTTGACCGAAAAGGTATTAATATCAGAAAGAAAAGCAGGTGGTAATTCAGGTTTATTGGTTTAATCAAGTTTTTTTTCCTTGGTCTCTTTGTTGTTATGGTGTGTGAGTGCACGGTTAACAATTAGAATGCATTGTACTGTCAAATCAATGTTCACGATATCCTATTGTTGCAAATCCTTCACTTTAGGGCTTTCACATTTTTGAACTAGGTCTGCAATTAGTTTCCTAATTTTCTTGTTTGTTCTGCATGCATATGCTGTTTCTACATAAAAAGTTCTTTAGAGATTTTATCTATGGTTGAAAGATCCTGTGTATTAAATTCTAATTGAGAGGGTGGATCCAAAGTGGGTTTCTACTCTTACATTGTATTGGTGTATGCTGTAAGTGAAAGAGGTAATGCGTGAATACCTTCAGACAGACAGGAATCAGTTCGATACGAGAAAATTTTGATCAGGGCTACATTTTAATGTTTAGAAAAAGCCAAAGGAGTAAAACATACAGCATGCGAAGAAATCCATTGTCAATTCAAGTGAAGCTAATAACATAGCACTCCAAAATAACATGAATTTCATATTCAGGAATTCGATTCTCTACATCCAAGTCATATTTTTTTTAGCTTTCCCATTGTTTTCTTTCTAATGTGTTAAATTTGTCGTGTGTATTGCAAAACTTCTTTCCAGACAGCAGAGGAGGCAATGACACCAATTGAATCAACATTTTCTTTAGATGTCAATTCGAAGTTGGATTGGTGAGTTTGCTGTTTCTGCATTTAAATGCAGTATGTCCGGATGATTGTACAGAGATTTGGCTGTTGTATTTACATTATGTAACTGGTTAAACTACAATATGGCTGATTGTGACTTCCACTAGCCTTTTTTTTGTTGGCTTGTTTTTAAATTTTAGTGTACTTTCGGATTCCGTTGTGAACCAACTCCTGAAATTGTTCCGATATACACAAAGATAAGCTTGCAGAAATTTTTTTGTTTGGTTCTTGGAGTTTAACAGATGGGAAATTCAGAGTTAACGGATTTATGCATGCAGTAATTAGCGTAGTTTTGTTTGGCGAAATGTCAGCCAGATGAAATTATTTCTCAAATGTTCACTCAACGGTTATATAACGTGGAACTATTTCGTATTTAAACTTTCAAAGTAATACACATATCAGTTCTTTACATGAAAGTCATGGTTTATATATAATATGTTGCACTATTCATGTGGCTCACCGTTGAACATGATAAATCTAAACAAACACTTTTTTTGTCCTTTTCAGGGAGGCAATGGGTAAAATTCTTGCCCGAGGACACAGTCGTGTTCCTGTATATTCAGGAAGTCCCAAGAATATCATCGGGCTTCTCCTGGTATATGAAAGATTGTTTGGCACATTTCATTGAGATTTTTTTTTAGAAATTAAACTAGTAGGCCCTCTGCAAGCCAACATTTCGATGAATTAAATTTGTACCGCAAGCGTATTACTTTTCTTCAACGGGTGTATAGGATCCTCAAATAAGTAGCCGACATGATACTTTACAAGAACTTAAAAGAAGAATATAACAGTCTCACATTAGCATCCCTTAGGATCAAACCGTGACTTGCACGTTACAAGCCACAAACGCTCACCAAGTAAGCAATGCCCCAATGAAGATCTTAACGAAGGTATTAAGGTATATCTTTGTACCATTTCACTAATCCTACCATATGGTCAGAAGCTCACCCTTTCCCTACTTAATGGTCGTTATTCATTTTTAGTGCAAATGCATATCTTTGTTAATTTGATGGTGTGCAGTCTCAAATGCATTTATCGATAACTTTACAGTTTATTTTGATCACTTTTGATATTTAGGTTACTGTTCTTTATGAAAACAGGTAAAAAGCCTTTTGACCGTACGTGCTGAAACTGAGACTCCTGTGAGTGCTGTTAACATAAGAAGGATACCTAGGTAAGACGAGGTCCTTATACAGAACGGAAGGCCATAAAACAAAATTTTTAATAGTTATTTTACATATAAGTGTCCTTGATTTATACGCAATCCATTTTTCATGTGCAATTTGCAGGGTTCCAGCGGATATGCCTCTTTATGACATTTTAAATGAATTTCAGAAGGGAAGCAGCCATATGGCAGCCGTTGTTAAGACTAAACGCAAACACAAGCCCCATGTTGATCTTGATGAAGTCAAGGCACACGAACATATGAAAGAGACCAATTGTACGGGCTCCAATCAGGCT
Source organism: Gnetum montanum (assembly GCA_015680685.1). Classification (NCBI taxonomy): domain Eukaryota; kingdom Viridiplantae; phylum Streptophyta; class Gnetopsida; order Gnetales; family Gnetaceae; genus Gnetum; species Gnetum montanum. The sequence goes on from MNCI01024721.1 coordinate 161,415, forward strand.
GAAACTACCATTGATATTGATAAAGGCCAAATTGGTACCGATGACTAAACTAAAGAAGCCTTGTATGACTTACAGATAACAATGAAATAAAGGGTAATATGATTGTTGGTTTATAGAATGCAGGGCCACATATGATACTGAAGAAGAGGAGGTTGTAGGCATCATCACGTTGGAGGATGTCTTTGAAGAATTATTGCAAGTAAGAGACTCTAGAGTTCTTTTTAGCTACAATTATCATTCAACTATATTAAAGAGCCCCTTAATGAATTCATTCAGAATTATAACCTAGAACACATTTTATGGTACTGATTCTTGCAGGAAGAAATAGTCGATGAGACAGATGAATACGTTGATGTTCACAAAAGGTCTGTAACGGAACCTGTCTCAATACCTTTCATTGATTCAAGTGTGATTCTTAGGTTATAACTACCTCAAATGTATTATTTTCATCCGTAACTTTGCAATGTGAGCTTTACATAAAGCATCTACTGGTGTACGTAGCTATGTAGTTATAATATATATTTATTATTTTATCAAGAGAAATTTTTTTTTTCTTTTTAAGATAATGAAATCCTAGAATTGATTCATTGAGGAGAATTGAACTCTTACCTTTCTGATGGAGAATATTTTCATGTTGAAAAAAGAAAAAGATCAAAGCCAGTGTTAAATAATTAATTATGGATGTTGTTCAGCATAAAATTTTGTGATGGTTTTTGTTAGTATCCACACATTCAAGTCCTTGTACATTATTACCATTATATACCTATAATCATTCTTATGAAAAAGTTCTCCTTCTGAGACAAAGTCTAGCCAACCGGTAAAGCCTGAAAAAGTTAATTTCTTGAACCAGCTTTAAGACCATAATTATTTATTTTCCGTGACAAAGTCCAGTTTTGTCACAGCTAACTGGTAATCGGCTTCTGGGCCAAAATAATGATGGTTCTTTAAAACTGATAGTTTTGAAGAGCTCCCTCCTCTCATCTAATAAAACATGATATTTTCCAGCATCTTGTGTGATCCACTTGGTTGAGGTTTTGTATTTTTCAGTACCTGAAAAGATGATGGTTCATTAATCTGAGATTCGTTGAATACAGAATACGTGTTGCAGCGGCCGCCGCGGCCTCTTCAGTGGCCCGTTCTCCTTCCGTCCGACGCTTAACTGCTCAGAAGGTAAGAAGGGTTTGATGTCTGAAATTTTTGCCAACACAAACTGCAAATTGTTTTTTCAAAAGACCTTGCGGTTTTTTATCTTTATTGAGCATACTCAAATCGGACTTTTGGGGTAAATCTCCAGCAGCCAAGCCAAGGTCGTCAGGCGCATACATCCAATGCTCTACAACGCAAAGCGATTGAAGAAGGTGGTCTCAGGACAGAGAATCAGAAATCCAAAATTTCAGGGGGTTTGACGGAACCTTTACTTGGATCAAGGAGATAGTGAACATTGTGGGATGCTAGTTCTGGTAAAATGCAAAATTCATTTCAGAATTGTTTTGACATCATAAATTGCTTCATTTGTCTCTATCTCTCTACAGAGTGATTTCAGATGATCTTTGTCTTTGATTTTCGATGCATGATCATCAAGGGAATGTAAATGTATGTGTGTATTTTCAATTGCAAAACGCAACAGTGCATGTTTTAAATTTTATGCATAAACACCTAATAAGAAAGAAGGAACCAATAAGAGAGAGGAAGCTTATTTACCGTAAATGATGTTTTGGAGACGTGGATTCTTTGTATTCATTATCAAGTTTTGTGGAACGTTCTGCTAATTTGTCTGAGATTCATAGTTAATAAGGGGTTAAATATGTTCAAAAGAAATTGCAGGCTACAAAATCTTTGATACCAAATTCTACGTTAAAGCTGTAGCTTGCTTTCTATGTCTTGATGCCATCATTTTAGTATTATTTATGATCATTTGGAGGGATCGTAATGTGCTTGTTTTTCTGAAAATAAGGATTTAAGTTTTGGTGTAGCCATTTGATGAGGTTTCACTCATCACGGACCTTTCCAGGTATTGACAGCATTGAAGCTCTAGATAATGATCACTTTTTGTATTTTGAAGTAGCATCCTTTAACCAAAATAGAAAATGTCTTAAAGACGTAAAAGCTAATGGTATAAACGAAGCTTTTATCGTAGCAAAATAGGAAATGTCTTGAAGGCTTAAAATCTAAATGGTATAAAGGAAGCTTTAGTCGCAGCAAAAGTACAGGTTAAGATTGTCGGCATCTGAATTTGATTGTTAGCTGACATAATAACATTGAAAAACAGAATACATCAGAATATTTTCTCCTTAATTTTGGAAACAATTGTGTTTTTAACAATGAGGGGTTCTAAGATTGGGCTTTCTTGAAATTTTTGCAGTTTTTTTGGTCAAATTAAATATTTAAGTTATGCATTCATTTTCATTTTGTTGGATCATTGGATGTTAGAGTCAAGAAGATTGGGGGAAAAAAAAAATGAAAGTGGAAGGACAAGAAGCTTTCAATGTTTGGTAAGCTTATCATCTTGGAAGCATATCATCCAAGCAACTTGTGTAATATTCTTTATTTTTCACTCGATAGTATTGTTACATATTAAAGTATTGACCAACTTATGCAAAATTTCTTTTGGAATAGTAGCTATTCTAAAAAAGGTTTTTATTGTGTTGCTTGGGATATTTGTGCCTCTGATAAAGAGGATGGTTGCTTAGGTTTGATGAATTGTTGTAAGTAAGGTATTACCTTATGTGTAAAGGGGTAGTAAAGTGCTTAATTGGTATAGAGGCTTGGGAGCTTCTTTTTTCATAAGTACATTCAAATGGGTAGGCTTAGAGGTAGTGATTATTAGAAGATGCTCATTTTTTATATTGGGTTTTTTCTCCTACAGTTATAACTATTTTAGGCTTTATTGCTCTATAACACATTTGGAAGGTGTAGAGTTTTCTCAGTGATCTTTGGACTTTAACAATTTTATAGTTTTGGCTTTAACGCTCAACAAGCTCTCTTTGGTGGCTTCCCATTAATAATGAATTGTAGGCCATTAAGTGCTTATATCTTTGTAGTGCATAGTGTAAGCTTGACATTACCTCTTTCATTTCTTCACACATATATTTGATAGGTTACTTGGTCTAAGTAGAGATAGATACACTATGATATTATGCTTATGATGTAGAGATAATGCGCTTAGAAGTTGAAGTGATTTGCCAATTTATAGCCGACACTCATAATCTTTTTAAACCTACATTAGATAAATTTTCCAAAATTTGATGATGGAAAGTTAAGATAAAATAGAGTTTCATGAGGGAGTTTTATGGCTTAATGAATGGAACATTCAAGAGTATAATCTTTATTCTAATCCTACAAATTGCTGAAATAAGTAGTATGTCAAAAACCTTGAGAAAATTTAGAAGGAAAAAAAAAAAATTCTATTTGAATAATGTGAGATGAGGCCTTGATTTAAAAGCAAACTATTTAATTGTTGATATTCCTCATCATTTGTGATCTAAAATTAGTAAAACATGAATTGGATTTCATCATTTAAGAGGTGAAATAGATAGATGGCTCATAATTCCTTAATGAATATGTTTGACTATACAACATAAATAACATTGAAGATGAACACCACATTTTCTTGCAATGTCCAACATTTGAGCACATTAAACATAGGTGAGATATCATATTGGCCAATTTGGTTGATTTGTTCCCCATGTTACCAAGGACATTTGGTAATCTTCATATGATGTTTTCAAAACTCATAGCATGTAGATTTCTACTATCCAATAAGATCTAAAAGAACTATGGACATAGTAAAAATTTAGTTTCATTATTTAATTACTTTTGGATGTTGTGTTGCATATTTGTGGATGGATGCCGATGTAGAATTTACTAATATGTTTATCCGTACTTCAATGATAACATTAAGGGAAAAGCATGAAGCCCAAGATGTAGTATGAGTTTAAAATAGAATCTTGTAAATAATCACATAAAACATTGGATTCTAGTAAAAAATATAGTTAATTTGTTCTCATAGTTGAAACCTGGGTATTCTTGATTACATTATATGCAAAGTTTCAAACCAATAGCCTTTGTTGTATATTTCATAAATCTTCACATGTTTTTGTGCCACCTCAAAATGAATGCAATGCATGGGATCCAAGCATGTACATTGAGATTCCTTAAGTAACTCTTGTTTAAGGTTCAATATTGTGTGAATGTTAACATATAAGAACAAGCAACTTATGCTAATTGTTAGCTCATTACCATCTTCATTGAGTTTGAGTTTCTATTGAAGTGATTGGGACCATCTGCAATGAAAAGTCATAAGTCATAGTGTTTTGAGTTCATAAAATAAAATCCTTTACCACTTATTTTTTATTCAAAGTGGATACTCACCTTTAATCAAGGGTGTGAGTTTAATGCATAGTTACCAAAGACATGAAGTTACTACCCACTTTCCATAGGTTGGAAACGTAGTTTTCTTTTTTATTTTTTTTTCTTTTTATTGAATTTATTGTTTTTTAAAAGTTAGCAGCTGGCACGACTTGTATTATTATCTCTATTATCGTTTCATGCAACATTTTATTCATTCGGACCGCATAGCGCAGTGGATTAGCGCGTTTGACTTCGGATCAAAAGGTCGTGGGTTCGACTCCCACTGTGGTCGAACGAATCATTTTTTATATTTCAACAGCAACATCACCCATGATTAATTTTTTGATGGAAACTATGCTGATTAATTTTTTGAGATGTGACTAGCCCAGAAACGGGAAATTGAAAATTTTTATCAACTCCAGGAAATCACAAAGCACAGAGAATAAACACTCAAGGTTCTGCATAGTGAACATAAACATTTGTTATGCTGTAGTCTTCCTGACCTTTGTATTAGAACAATGCAATAAATTTTTGTATATTGCTTGATTTATTGGGGTTTAATATTTTACCTCACCATAAATTGAATGTTAGTAATGGTGTTTCAAACCATACCAGAAGGATGGTAAGGTGCTTGTTCAGCACTATCACCCATGAAGCACGAACATGATCCATGACAATTAATTTTTTGAGTTTTCACTACCTTTATATTAGAGCAATAGATTTTTGTATATTTCTTGATTTACTGAGGTTGAAGACTTTGCCTCACCATGAATTGATGAATGTTGGTGATGGTATTTCAAACCATTCAGCAAAGATGGTAAAGTGCTTGTTTAGTAGACACCATTGTTAGACTTTTGCTCGTCTATCAACCCTTGTGCTATAGGATTATCTTATCAATGTGCTATGGGATTATTTTAAATTTTTTGGAATCAAACTTGTTGCAAGATGAGACTTAAGCCTCAAGCTTTGGCTCATACCCTATGGCATTATGTTAAACCATTTTGGGAGTCCACTTGACAAGATGAATACTGAGCCTCTAGCTTTGTAATGTAGTCATTTTAGAGACTTATGTTGTTGAAGTGTGCAGTAGTTGATGCAAATAAACATAACTTGCTGGGGATCGTACTCCACTTGATAAAATGAACATTGAGCCTTCAGCTTTGTACCATAGCCATGTTAGAGACCACATTATTAAAGTGTGCAGTTGTTGATGCAAGTAAACATAACTTGCTTTAAGATCACCCTATTTAGACTTCACTTGATGAGATGAATATCCTTTTACTTTCTACTATAACTATTTTTGTTGTTGAAGTTTGAAATTGTGGCTTTGTACTATAACCATTTTAGAGACTATTGTTGAAGAATGCAGTTGTTGATGCAAGTAAATATTACTTACTATGAGATCACCCTAACCCATTTTAGACTCCACTGGATGAGATGAACATTGAGACTTTGGCCGTATACTATAGCCATTTTAAAGATGATAGTGTTGAAGTGTGCATTAATTGATGTAAGCAAACATGACTTCTTGTGGGATCATCTTAACCTTTCTCATACTCCACAAAAGGAACATTGAGCTTCTGGCTTTGTACTATGGCCATTTTAGAGACTTCATTGTTGTAGTGTGCAGTTATTGATGCCAGTAAACATAACTTGCAGTGAGATCACTCTAACCCTATTCAGACTTCACTTGATGAGATGAACATCGATCCTCTGACTTCTGTACTATAAGTGTACAGTTCATGCAAGTAAACTTAACTTGTTAGTATTATAATGACTTCAATCTTTCCTACAAGTATATGTGCACATGGCTTGTTCTGTTTCAGTTAATGATATGAATAGATGCACGCTTTGGACTTAACTTTCTTCTTGGATAAACACTCAAGATTCTGCAGAGTCGACATATGTTATGCTGTAGTCTTCCTAACCTAATCATTTTTAACTGTCAAATTTATATAGATTAAGATATATTCATTTGAGACTTCCAGGACTGAGTGAATTTATTTATAAATACATAAAGGGCTTGTAATAAAGATTGAACGAAGTTATGGAAGTTCCTAGGGTAGTTTCTAAATCATTTCAAAGAATACGCAATACAATAGCTGTTAAGAATAAATTGGTTTAAAATCTTGCTTAGCATGAGATTTAGAATTATCTTCCTTTTCAATATGCCCCCTCAGATTATGCCGAGGCTGAGGACCTAGTTTGTTGCATCATGATTGAAATGTTCGGTGTGGAAAAGTTTTGATGAAAACATTTGCTACTTGGTTGGAACTAGAAACAAATTTCATGATTACAGATCTATTAGGAACTTTCTTACACAGACATAATAGTAAACAATTTTTATGTGTTTTGTTAAGTATCAAAGACTGGATTGACAACCATACTTTAAACACTGAAATTGTCTAATAAAGATGAACAAAAATGACAATACTCATTATAGAGAGTTTTAAAATTTGCTGTATGTAAACAGCAACTACATGTATAAGTTCATAATATTGAGGTTGAGCACCTTTATCTATAACGGTAGAGTCGTCAATAATGGGAGAGCCAACTGGAGATGAAATCAGGAATTTGCCAAGTTTAGAAATGAGGAGAAACAACACAAAGTTAAATACCAATTAAACTGGTAAAGTGGAGAGTATTATTCCGTATGGAATTGGTAATTATCATTTACAAATGGAGGGACTAAAAATTACCAATTGGAAGGTAGACTTTCCGCTAACAAATACCCTCTCGGTTGCTGCATATTCATGTAACAATATTGCAGACTGATTCTAGCTGGTGAGACTTTCTGGACACAGAGTCGAATGAGTCTAATGTGTTCATGGACACAACTGTTCAATTTTAGGTTTAGAAAGTTGAATGTTGATTGACAAAAACAACAATCCAATGTTTACAGACAAACATTTCAATATTTTGTATGGTGTGGACAAAACAATTCAATGTTTATAGACACAAAACAGTCCAATATTCTGTCTAACTTGAACACGGAGTCTAATGTTATAATGTAGTCGAGAGAGAAACTGTCCTATGTATTTTTCTGGTTTTTTTTAATTGTCTAAAAATCTTTGTAAACACAATAGTTTAATAATAGGAAACAAATATTTTTTTTTAATGAAAATGATGAGGTGTTACCTTAGTGGACTCTTGATTTGAAAGCTCCAAGTTCAATTTTAGTGGGCAATGCTAAGTTATAAACTTTTAAAGATGGGATGTGATATTTTGTCAGCCAACCTTATATTTTTTTTAAATGGATTTGATGTTTCTTTAGCAATCTAAAATTTTTGAACTTTTGTAAAGATGCCATCCAAAATCAGCGGAGCTAAATCTAGGAAAGATGCAGTCTTCCTGCAATTTCCGTTTCTCCTTTCTTTTAAGGCTTATCGTTACTGGATTGGTCATGCATGAATGGAGCAACATAAAAGGTGCAGCAAAAATGGAAATTGGGGAAGAAAGGGGCAACTGGGAGGGTTGGCAGACTTGGTCAGAATCATCATCACGGCAACTGCTGCCATGGCAGGGAAAGGTGATAGAGATGGCCATCGGGAATAGGTTGCAACTCTCATGCTTTCAGGAAATAACTAAATTCAAATGCCAAATAATTGGTAATTGTCAGTGGGGAAACGCTGTTAATAACAAGAATTTGGGAGCTCAAATGTCCTAAGAATTTGTGAGTTTGAACAAGGGAGGACACAACTCACGCGGAGATCAGCAGCTTCTCTTCAAAACTTGTTCAATAAGAATGTTTAAGAATGCATGATCCTTTAATCATTTCACATTCTCGTTCATTTACCACCTTCTTGCTACTGTTATGGTGCAGGTATGTTTAAAAACTAGCTGCAAGAATGGGTCCAACGGAAGTGTTTCAACCTGCCCTCGTACTATTGCCACATGAAGGGCTGAATCACATTCTTCATTTCAAGGCAATAGTGCATTCTGATGTCGAGACTTTTGAAAGTCCAGGCGGAGGAAGCAGTAGTAGAAGTCGCATCGCAGACGCTTGCACAGAGGAATCTGTTGGAAGGGCTTTTAAACCGAGCGAGCATGGGGAAAAATTTGTTGCAATCAATGGAGGCAAAGGCCGGAATACCCTTACCAACCTATTCGATGGAAATATCAGGCCCGGGGCATTTACTAGTGTTCTTGAGCATGGTAAAGGTTGCGGGAGAGACGTTTATGGGAAAAGTTGAAAGAACGAAGAAACAGGCAGAAAAGAATGCTGCCTTGGAAGCATAGTTGGCGCTAAAAGAACCTTAGAGCCAAATCAAGGATTCATTCCCAATCATGTCACACGGAAAAAGTTGTTAGCAGAGGAGGACACTTTTGAGCACAAGATAATGTCACACGGAAAAAGTTGGTAGCAGGAGGACACTTTTGAGCACAAGATAAATACTAACTGAGAGCAGGAGGACACTTTTTGAGCACTGTAACATCCAGGTGCCAGTGACCGTGGAGGAAAGAGTAAATCTGAATAAGGCAATGTTTCATTGCTGCCGACTCCCCATACAAAGTGTTAAACTCGACCCCTGAAATCCAACGACTAGCGAGCCTAAGACAATTCAAGGAAATGACACCTTTTCGATACCACGAGGTAGCCACCTTAGCATTTGTGATAGCAAGGGGAGCAGGTGACAGAGGTAACCACCACGGACACACTTTAGAGAGGATAGTAGGGTTGATTTTAACGTTAGTCCAGTCTATGTGAGTGTGTACAATTTGCCAGGCCCTCCAAATGCTTTTGAAAACATGAGATCCGGGAAGAATGATAGTGAGGGGGGAAAGAATCCAATTAACGAAATGGATGTCTTTCCAGAAGGGCTTATTTTTAGGAAAGGCTTGATGAAGCCTTAATTGGAGGAGGGTCCCTATAATAT
>MNCI01024721.1:172843-188068 GCA_015680685.1 Gnetum montanum
CTCGCTTCCTTCGAAGCCTATCAGTAAGGCCTCGAACATTCCAAGAAAGGAGATTCATGGGGAAACTAGGCGTAGGTTGGATGGGAGGGCAACAAAAGGTTTGGGAGTCGAAGTATCAGTTTCCTTTGTTCCTGACAGGGGGGCAAAGGAGTTGTTGGGGGAGGAGATCCGAATTTAAAGGATACTGAGGATGGGCCTATTGGTGGTGTGACTAGGGAACCAGTCTTCTGAGAGTCTACAGATTGTTTTTTCTTGGCTAGGATGGGACACATCAAGATATGATGCTCAGCCCTGTGACAATAGCTACATGAGTTTGGAAGGTAAAAATAGTCCACTTTTTGGGTAAAGATTTTTCCACCAGCACCGAGGTTTAATGAGGTCTTCCAATGGGCTATATCTAGTTCAATACAATAACGGCGAATTTGAGTTTCATTGATCGCCTTACAATGATCGGAAATAATAGGGCCCAGGGTGCTAACAATGTCCCTCTCAACAGAGGAGAAAATGAGTGGAAGATTGGGTAGTTCTATGTAACAAGGAATTATATTAAAAGCGGGGTCATTGACATTAAAGTCAAAACTCCAGGTGCATGCGATAAGGGTTGCATTTTTAGTTGGAAAATGTTTTTGAGAAAGAGCCTTTTCGACCTGGGAAGCATCAGATAATTCTACCAGAATGAAATGACGAGCGTAGTAACGAGCATGAGAAACCTGAATGCCATGGGGCTGAAGGAGGCTATGTACTTGAGTGTTTAAACTTGAAGACCGTGGTAAAAACCCCACAATTTGAAAAAACAGAAACCGAGATGTGAAATCTTTAGAAACTGCTTCAAAAATATCATCCGGTAAAAGAAAATCAAGTTGAGGTGAGGTAGATGAACTTCCCTGAGGAAATGCTGAAGCTGATGAATCCATCTTTGTGACTTGCCCACTCCTAGGGCGCGTGCATTCCTGACACCGTTCTGCAACCTAGACTGCAGGAAAACCCTCACCACTAATGTGCGTGTCCACCCACCGTGAGCAAGGGCCCAGACAGCGCGGCAGAAAGAAATAAAATAGCCAAGAGAAACTCAGGAGGCAGAGCAGGAGGGCTCTGCAGCATAGCGGTGCCTAATGGGAGAAAAGAGCGCCCAACAGTTAGTTTCTGTTCAGCGTCTGGAGGCAGAGCGCAGGACGCAGAGCGCAGCGGCCTCGATCTGCTCAACAATGGCAGTAGTCAAACCCTAGTGCCACCTCACGGTAGGCAGATCGTAGTGGCAGATCTCATTCATCGTCCGTTTTAGTGGAGAATGAAAGCGATTTTGAGCATTGGTGCCATGGCGATTGCAGATCAGCGTTGCAGAGTTTAGCGGTTTGAAATTTAGCGGGGGCGGCACCAGGTCCACAGCAGAATGAAGCCAAAGATGGAGTCCAGTCGCAATGTAGAGGCCTTGTTTGAGACACGCAGTGTCGTGGAAATCAGGCAGAAACAAGGGTTTATGACAAAAACCTTGTTGGAATACTGTTTTTAAACCGTGGACGATACTGGTTGCTCTGCATATTTTAAGAATTACGGCACTAGCCTGCAATGCAAAGGATTACTGAAATCTCTTAAGACATCTGATCCATTATTCTCAGAAGATTAGCACATGTTCCTCGTTCTTGCCTTGCCGCTTATCACCGAGTACAATCGCGAGCAACAGCTCTCTGATTTGGATGCTCAACAAGCCGCGCTACTTGGCGCTGGTAGTGGATAATCAACCTTGGATCAAGACCAGTTCTCTTACCTTAATGATCATATACTAACTTTATGAAGAAAATATGCTTTATTTAGATCATAGCTAGCCACAATTTTTGAATTTTTTCTTTATTTATTATTATTTTTGAATTTTTGGAAAATGGGTTAATGGGGAATAGAGACTAGGGTGAGGATTGCTATCAGACCATGTCACATTTAAGAACTTATTACACTGCCAATGAACATGGTCTTCATTTTCTTGTTAAGAGACTTTGCTCATAGTGCACTTCATTGTTAAGGTAGGAATTCAAACATGAGTCTCGTTGATTAGTCGCATTGCCAAAGAACATGGTCCTTTTGAAAACTTTGCCCATGGTGTAGTTCAACTCTCGTGTATGTGCCTTTAAAATTAAGCTAGATGGCATCATGGCAGGTCTCTTGGGTGGCTAAGGGTTCTCAAGTGGAGAAGAAAACACTTCACCTTGTTGCTCATAGGATAGCCATGGATTATCACATTTAAGGGTTAGAGCTTATGAGAGGAAATGGAAATTTTTAAGGTGATGAGCTACAAGGATACCTCTACACCCAACCATACAAATCATGAAGCGTTCATGGACGATTCGATCGAATTTTGTGGATTTTATAGTTTACGATGCACTAGTCTTCCAGGAAGTGAACCTTGCCCTAAGGTCGTTCATTGTTTTTCCAATTACACTTGTGATGTACAAAGGTATGGTTAAGTGTAATCAAGGCATATGATTTTTATTGTTTTATGTTTTATGTTCTTTGGTGCTTAAAGTAGAGAGATGAAGTAATTTAATAGCTAATCTATTTTAACCACTTAACTAATCTCTAACTAATCTTAACATAAGCATTTGATCCCACTTTTTGTATATGTCCTAAAACCACGTATCCACTACTGGGTTACCAAGCGCTACGTTACTGGGTGCACCAAGAAATAATGCTACTAGGATTACCAAACAAATACATGTTTATGCTTGAAGTGATCGTACTTATGTAGTTAATCTACATAGCTTAATTAATTAACTAATCACTTAAAACCTAATTTAGTTTAATTAATTGCATATTTAATAAAAACAATAAATGTATGAATAAAACATTTAAACTACTTAGAATGCTGGAAGGTTTATCAAGAAGCTCATCTTTATTTTTATACACACTATCGTGCTCAAGTACAATAGTGCTGGAACAAAGATCTGTACACTCAATGACTTCTGTTGTATGTACTCGGAGAAAATATTCTAATTTTTAAATGTAAAAACTACAAAAGTTTAGCTACTACTATGACCTGCATCCCCATAAACGGTTGGGAGCTTGTATTTATAGTTTTTGCTACAAGACTACATTGACAGGGCCTTGTAGATGTAACAAATGCTATGTTTATGTGGCCTTGTCAATGGGGCAAGACCACGTAAATGGGGGTCCATCGACATGACACTTTGATGCTCATCATACCCCCATGACTGAATGAAAACTTGTCCTCGAGTTCCTTTACAAAATTGGAAAGGTATGAAATTATTGACTAACTTTTAACAAAATAAATTGACTTGAAAAAATTGAATGCCTGAGTGTACAAATCAACAAATTACAAAAATTGTGGTGTTCATGACACAAAATTGAACACCATGAGGTGGCTACACAAAATTGGATAGCACATTCTCTGATGATGTGAAGACAGTGATGAAGATCAGATAGTCCTAGGTGGTGGAGGCTCCTGAGGTTCTAAAGGACCTTCACCAACTTTAGGCATGTGTGATGGCTAAGGTGACTATGGCTGTCCTGTTGTAGTTGCAACTTTTGGTGGAAGGCAAAAGGCATCAAGTAATGCCTTCATATTTTCCTCCTTGCTCTAGAGATCATTCATAATCCATGTGACATCACCAATGTGGGCTGGAATGGGAATATCCCACAGACAGGGCATTATTGGGAACATCTCCTTCATGTTGACAAACTAGGCAGTGAACTATTTGTGTTTGATATTGAACACCCTGACTGCATTCTCTAGCTCCTAGTAATTGTTCATCCTCTTGGCCAGGATCTCAATAGTTGATCGTTGATCAGTGAATCGTGGCTTGAAAACTTCAAGTTCAGCATTTGCTTTTGCAAGTTTCTACCTAGTGTCTTTGTGATGCTTGAACTTGGCCTCATACAAAAAGTACGAGCTGGTCACTTGTTTCTTGAGTTTTAACCACGACCGTTCAATAGTCAACATGGCCAAGTTGGTGTAACAAAGATTGGCCAGCTCCATGTATTCCGTCATCTCCTCAATTTGTAATTCCTTTGTGCAAATTTTTGCCTAGTTGTAGGCATCTATCTCATTAACAATGGGTTGCAACAATTCTTTCCCTTGCTAGAGTTGTTGGAGGGCTTCATTTGCTTTTGCCTTTGTCAATTAGATATGTTTTTCATTTACTTCCTTTTGTAGACCGACCTATTTTCTATAATGGTCCTTAACTCTCTCAAATTTGAGAGACTCTGATTTTTAGGTGGCTACCTCGATTGTAGTTTTCTAGCAAAAGGTGTGGACCTCCTTCATAGAGAGGTTTCTATTTTTCATCGCCAATCTTCTAAGTTCTGTATTTGCTCTGGCCAATTGCTCCTACTTTTGATGGATGAAATTTGTTAATTGTTGCTTATGCTCATCAACATTCTGCAGGCGATGGTTCTCTACAGTCAATTGTATGTTCTCCTTGCAAGTCTGATCCAAGGCATTCTAAATCTTGTGTTGTGTGGCCTTTGCCAAGGATCGATAGAACGCCACCATCTTCATTGCACCCTCAACCCCTTTCATTTTAGTGTGAAGTCTCAACCTGACATTGACAAGAGATGAAGCTATAAAAGCATTGACAAGAGATAAAGCTATTTTATAGCTTCATCTCTTGTTAATGCCAGGTTAAGAAATGTAGGGTCAACAATCTAAGCTCTTAATTTGGAAACTTTCATAGCCAAGCCTTTATTTAGCTCCTTGGCTATTTCAAGTTACCCTTTCAAGATGATATTCTTGCCCCTTGCCTCTAGCAGCTTCGACTAGGTTGTAGTAATATTTTTCAGAAGGTCAAAGACATTCAGAAGTAGTTGCCTAGTTCCTACTAGTCGGTCTAGTAGATCTTCATGCTATGTTGCATTTATTCTATTGCTTGTGGTTCCTGTGGATGTTTGCACATCTTTGAGTGTAGTGATGTTCGGTGCAAATGGTGTAGGTGCCTGGAGTGTTTTAGTAACACGGTCAACAACCACTTCTATTGTAGTCTCCTACCCTTGGTGCTGCATCACTAATACAATTACCCATTCACCCTCTTCCAAGTGCACCAAGAAGGTCATGGTGTTCCTAGAGATTTCTGGGAGTGGCTATTGTTCTGCGAGAGATACTGTGACCTCGTTGACACTCAGATTTGACCTTGTGGGAAACTACGTTCTTTGAGCTAAGAAAATAGATCCACCTCTTTTCATAAAGATAATTGTTTGGGCACCTCATTTAGGTGACTCATTGTTGGTTTGCACATAGTTGGGTCCCTACCAATCATGCCTACTTGTTGTTCTTATTCACTCAAGAGCCATTCTCAATATTCATGTAATCATTGGGCAGTTGCAACAATGTCTAGCACAGTTGTTTGAGTGGTAGGTGGAGGTGTTGGTCATTGCTCCTCTTCTTGAATAATCGTTGTAGGTGTTTTATTTTTCATCATTTTCATCCAATTGGCGATTATGGCTTGCCTGATAGCATCATTCATATAATGGACTATTCCTCCCCTTCAACAAAGTTTTTTGATAAGGCATGTAAAGAGAGTGCTTTCCTTCCACATTCATTTTCTCTAAACTGCTTCTTCATCTCTAGATAGATTAGCTATGGAAGGTTGATAGGGAATCTCACACTCAAAGAAATGCATGTTTGGGTAAAGAAGGCAGTGATTTTGCTTGGCCTCACCTTGGGATTGAGGTGGAAGGCCTCAATCTTGTAGTGGATCCTCTTTGCTGGTGTGAGCATGCCAAAGTCCTTGTGGTCGACGCCATAGCACCATCGTACCCATTTCATCTTAATGCTAGGGTTTGCCTACATTGGAATTTTAGTTAGGCTTGCCCCCATTTTTGGCAATCCAAGCATTGCAATAATGGCCTATGCTAAGTAGGACACTAAAATTTCCTTGATTTTTATCATTGATTTGGGCTGCATGTTATTCCAAAATAGAAATATCTCTCCCATGTACCACTCCTTAATGGAAGTGATGATTGGACACATGGGAGAGACCTTAAGTTGGTCTTGCACTTCTTTTGGTGCTTGCTCCAAGAATGGACAAAATTTTAACTCCTAGAGCATCATTTTTTGGACCTCCCTCGATTTGATTTGATTTAGGCAAGCCTCTATTAAGGTCACCTCTAGATTTTCTTATGGTGCTAGCACATCATCTCAATAGAAGTGTTCTATTGTTATTGTTGGTTTTGCAATTTGTTTGATAGATTCCACTTTTGCTTCTTCCTTAAGAGGACTTGTGGTGTGGGTTGCAAGTGATTCTTTTTAGGCTTGCTCTTGGCCCCTTTCCATTCTAGGCCATTTTCCATTGGTTGAGATGAACCTACTTCCTACTTGTGTTTGCCTTTTGGTGCCATCTGCGATCACAACACATCCATGGATTAGTAGATACAATGTGTAATTTTAAATTTTTGAATACCTTCTCTCATTAGTTAGTCACACATTGGCTAAGGTTGGACCATGGTAGATTGATTATTTTATTAATTATTTATTGTAAATGTCACCAGAGCTTGTTAGGAAGGTTTAACTCTTGTAATTTAGTGTTTAAGAGCTAATTTATTAGTTAAACCTTTGTGGGAGTTAGAAAAATGATGAAAATTTTCTATAAAAAATGGCACATTTGTGGCCCCCATGATGAAGAGCTTACCTTTGGTAGCTACAAGGTCAAAGAACGAAGTGATTTCAATAAACAATTAGGAAGGTATGGGCTCTGGAAGGTTTTGGACTTTGAAAATTTGAAAAACTTCGTTGATGTTTGTGAGAAAATGTAAAAATTTCAAAGTGGGGTCATGTATATATATACTATTTTTCCACCACATTGATGGGACCCTGTATATGGGGCTTTGTATACAAGTTTGCTCTATTGATGGGGCCCCATAGGACAAAATTTTTAAATTTGAATATCTTGAAAAATATAAGGAGTTTTTCAATGAATTTGGGGTCTATGGAATCCCAGAAAAGCTAAGAATATTATAAAATCATTGAACAGGGTTTTTGAAAGCTCAAAATTGAAAAATTTAATGGAGAACATATTTATTGAACAATATAGGTAAAGGAGCATATGGTATGATGTAGAAGATGGATGCACGAAAGATTTTGTTTGCAAGAATGCTTATGGATAAGGTGCTTAACGAACCCAACTAAGGGATATGCAAGTGGATCCTCCCCATAGTAGGCACATGCCTTGTTTGTCCTTGGATAATCTAAACCTAAGGAGTTTGTGGGCCCCATATGTGATTAATGGTCAATGAAAGTTAAGGACTAAAACCCGAAAGCTTCTAGCTAAGAATTCAAGTATGTTAGACCAAGACATTGAATAAAAAATATGGACATCAGCAATGAGGTGAATTACGGTCAACATAAATGGATGATGGAGAAGGTGGAATGGAATTCCAAATTGAAGTCATAAGAAGTTCCTTGTGGAGTTTTGTGTTTAAAATGACCTGAGAAGATCCATCCTTAGTCAGAACAAAACCAACCTCTTTTAGTGATTTTGCATTGCCACTCCAAGACCGATCCACCTTCTTGAGACATAAGAGTGCACTCACAGAACAACCACCATTCCATAAATAGAGAAAAAGAGAAGTAGAAAGTGAGAGAGGGCCTTAGTTAGAGGGGACTTTTAGGCATGGGTAACATGTCTTTCTAGTCCCATAACTAGTGCTTGTAGCCCATTTATTTGTCTAAGGGGTGTGCTTTTCTTCTTTTTGGATGGGAACCACACCATGCAAAGACTTTATTTGACTTCTTGTTATTGGATGACATGGAATGGTAAGAAGTCTATGAAAAGTACTTAAGCACCCAAGTAAGTAGAAGAGTACAAAGAGTATTAAGTCCCCTTGAAGTCACACCTTGTACAAACCTTCAAATCCTTTCCAATTCTGAAAACTACCAAGGTCATCAATTTATTAAAAGTCTATTTAAGGAAAGGAACCTCAACCTTTCAAAACAAGGAAAACCATAGAGTTTGTAAATGGGTGGATGTCATGGACTCATTGCCTATTCCATGAAAAAGAAACCATAACTTAGTAATTGACACAAAAATTCAAAAATAGAAACCAGACATTAGCAAACAAAACATAAAGCACAAACCACCATTAGTAACAACTATAGGACCATTGTGTCCTATTGGCATAAAGTACATTTATTAGCAAAAATTTGAAAAGCACACTCAAATAAAGTAAAATATATAAGAAAGTTTAAAATATTCATGAAAGATTTAAATGTACTAACGATGGTGTAAGACAAAAATGATGTAAAATAGGAAAAATTTTGAAAATCAAAAAGGTGTAAAATAAATGAATTTCAAAAATAAAAAATGTGAAAAACAAAAAATAGAAAAACTGAGAAGCCATATGGATGATTTAGCATAGGTGGCTATCTCCCCCATGACTGAGTTGGAAGGAGAAGATTTGAAAAATTGAACTTGGTTGTCTATTTGTTGAGGTATTTGTTGCACTGGCTTGCTTGGGCTCATGGAAAAGTGATGAGCTGCAATATCACGTATGTGATATTGCCTATGCGATATCGCGGCCCGCCGCAACATCTATAAATAAGAGGTTTTTTCCTTGTTTTAGGCACTTAGACTTAGACCCTTAGCCAAACTATAGTAGTTTTACCATTCCAGAGTTAGAATAATTTTCATGTGCCCACAGTAGGAGTCTTAAAGTGAATGGATCTTTATTTGAGCAAATTGTACATGAGCACACATTTGTGTACGGCAAGAAAGAAGAACTTTCTAATAAACCTTGCAGCATGTGGACTAAGCTAAATAGGAATTAATTATCATTAAATGTTTAATTGCTTTCTTAGATAATTAAATCTCTCTCAACCCTTGACTTTCCTAGTTAAGTGCACTCAGTACGACCTCTTCGAGCATGTGTGTAGTGCTTGGTAACCTAGTAACGATTAGCGTTTGGTAATCCCAGTAGTGTTACACTGGTTCAGGATGTGTGTGGCAAGTGGGAACGGATACTGGTGTTAGGATCAATTAGAACTTAGTTAGTGAATAGTTAATATAAGTTAGTCACTTAGTTCTCTTCACCTTTCCCTGTTAGCATAAGACATTAAAAAGATAAAAGATATAAAAATCATATACCTGAAGCTTACTTAACCATACAACCGTAACAATACAAGTAAGTTTGGGAAGATAACGATTGATTAACCTTAAGTGTTCCATTAAGGTGCGTAAGCACTTAGTCCTTGGAGTTCGACCAGATTGCACGTGAGATGCTTGTATTCGTATGGTTGAGTGTAGGAGTACCTCGCCACTCATCATTGGCACCATTGCTGGGGACTTAGTTGTTTGTGCGCTACGCAGAACATAGGAAATCATTCATATTGTTGGGACTCTAGAACGAACTCGTAGGATTGATCAAGAAAAATATAAGACAACGGTAAATAGCACACCAAACAAGACAAAAATTTCTTCTTCTTCGCACAAAAGAACTTCATCGCTTAGGACCAACACAAGAGATAGTTAGCGACACAACACACATAGCCAAGATTCGCCAGTTCCTCAACAGTTCCATGTGGTATATATTTATCACAATGAGTATGTACCTAACTTTACCTTTATTCTCCATCAAGATGAACAACTACGTTGGAGAGACTTGGAGGGTAACATAGTGTTGCCTCCAGACCAAGTAGTCCCCAACATGCTCCTTCGTGCTCTTGCATGAATAGGCATGTCATAGTTGTATGCAAAGTACATGGCATGCAACCATGACACAAGGGACTACCATCCTATAGAAGCGCAACATCAAAGGGACTTGCAACATGAGAGATATCACACATCTTTGAAGGGTAAATGGCCCCATAATATCCCGCACGTTTTAAGAAAAATTAAAGATGGTGAACCAGTTTCAACTGGTTCCCCACCAAATGATGTTCCCCCTCATAACGATGGTCAGGAGGTGATGTATTAGAACCTCCACTCCACGGTTCACAACCTTGGTTCTGATCCCCATGAACATCAAGTGTTCAACAAGGGAACACAAACACATGATGAGGGTGGGAAGTCTGATCGTAGTCATGATTGTGGCCAAGACCACCGAAGACAAGGTAGGAAACATCGTCATGGTGATGGTTGTCCTTCTTCTTCACCTTCATCATGACATTCACCCTCTCCTTCAGTATCAGGATGTAGTCATAAGGAATCTAACCG
Organism: Gnetum montanum; assembly: GCA_015680685.1. Lineage (NCBI taxonomy): Eukaryota > Viridiplantae > Streptophyta > Gnetopsida > Gnetales > Gnetaceae > Gnetum > Gnetum montanum. The sequence goes on from MNCI01024721.1 coordinate 182,995, forward strand.
TGAGGATAAAGGTAAACAGAGTGAAAAACCTCGATGAGTAGAGTCGAGAATGAGGACGAGGGCACTCTAGAGAATCATGGCATGGAAGAAGGGAGAGTAGGGAACCGCGTAGACATCATAGAAGCTATGAAAAAAATGACCATGAAGAACCCCCACTCACAACTCGAAGCATGTTAGACATCACAGAGGCCGTAAGAATTCCCACAAGGCACCAAAAAGATAGTAGGATCAAGAGGTTAGACATGAATAATATCCCACGATTTGAGAGGGGATACAACGTTGATCCTCAAAACCACTTAGAAGAATTTCACAATGCATGTGCCTTGCAGAATATCGAGAACGAATGACAAAAACTAAAGTTGTTCCCAAGGACACTAGTAAAAGAAGCAGAAAGTTGGTACCGGTCCTTAGAACTGGAATCCATTCGAAGATGGAGTACGATGCTAGAACTGTTTAATGATAAGTATTAAACATACTGCCGGGTGTTCAACCTGTGAAAGAAAATCCAAGGATGGAAGCAGAAAAGTCATGAGCCCTTGGATGTTGCCATGGGCCGATATTATGCATTGTTACATCATTGCCCTGGCCATGGCTACTTGTAGCAAGATCAACTACGCCACCTTGTAGATGGACTTAGGCATGAAACAAGGATAACCCTTGGAATGTATGCCCAAGGAAGATTATCAAAGCTTAGGTCCCATCAGATCCATAGATTGCTAGAGCAAGTAGCCAAGGAAGAAGGGGAGCTACGTAAGAGAGAAAGTATAGAAGTGTATAACCGCGATCCTTCCCTTCGAAAAAGGGGAGTGAGATTTTGTGAGGAGGAGGAAGAGTCACCACTCGAGGAGATGGTGAATAGAAAAACCTTGTCCCTCCAAAATTAACAAAAGTGTTAGAAAAGGTAGACCAAATATGGGACTCCCTAATAGTAGATTTGAAACTATTCTTAAAATTGTAGAGGAGTCTAAGGAGTGAGGTAGTGACTATGACAGAAAGAAAAAGAGGGACTTGGACAATGCACATAACAAAGGTAAGGGTAAAATGGCCATGACCGAAGAGGTTGCGGATTCTGATATGGACAATGACGGTGGATGTGAGATATGCCAATACGATCATCCTAAGGGATGTTGCCCAGTAATCTCACATCTACAAGAGTCTAGGGTATGTGCACTCAACCCATGACTTAGCAAATGACAAGCACTCCACAGGTTACCTTATCCCCAAGGTAACCCAAGGCAGTTCCACCAACCTTTAACGTATTATCCAAGTGGAACTCCACCACAACCTATTAAGCAACACCAATAGTGGCAATACCCACAGTCATGAGGGATGCCACCACTAAGGCAACAATACCCTTACCAACAACCGGATCCATATGGCTATTACGTGTAGTAGCCAATCTCTCCATGTGACTCTATTGGTCACGTGTTACCACAATGTCACTACCAAGCTCGGGAGTATTATAAGACTCCTTCTACTAGGAGAGACATCCCACAAACATACCATCCTCCAAACCTATCCAGAACTCTCACACCGATAGCTCCATTACCACCTGATCCAATAATGCAAGGGGAACTCCCCACTCAACCATAGCAACGCAATGCTATGAGAGCTGTAAACGTTCAACCCACTGCTGGTTCTGACAACTGCACAAAGAGAAGACCTTTCTTTAGAATCAACAGTCCAACCAAGATCTCACATCCATAAGCAATTGAACCTCTAAACGCTTCTCCATCAAATAAGGCTTTAGAGCTCCATTGAAACCAAAAACAGAGCTCAACGCACATGGTTATGTTAACACATGTCATCACTGACTGGATTAAGGAGGGCTACTTTCCCAGGAAATTATTTGATTCCAGAAGCCCTTTAATCTATCTCCAAGTTACTGGGAATGAACCATGTAAAGCTCTTCTAGACTCAGGTTCCAGAGTCAACTTAATATCACAAGAAATGTATAAATCCTAGAACCTACCTCCACTAAAGAAGAGAAATATTCACTTAGAGCTAGCTAACCAGTCTATCATTATTCTCTTGGGACTGGTGGAGGACATCATTACCACTGTGTGTGGGTGGTCATCCCAGCTGATTTCCTAGTGATAGAAGTAAATGATGACAAAGGGGAATTTCCAATAATAATGGGAAGGGCATGGCTAAGTACCATAAATGCACGCTTAGGAATCCACGATCTTTCCCTGGAAATAGCTAAGGAAAAAAATTTTGGGAAGATCGAGAAGAAGAAAGTTCCATGCATCACATACAGTGATACAGGGTGTGATTACGTATAGGAATGCTCAACATTGCCTGCATGCAACCGGTGTGCCCAAGAAATTAACATACAAAAGTGCCTTTATGTAGCAACCACAAAACAAGAAGACACCCAGTGGTTGATAGCTGTTCAAGAGAGGAACTCACCAACGTGCATGGAACTAATTGAGGGAACAACATGCACCCACATTGAAATCATAGATGCACTGGAGTAAGAGTGTCTCCAACTTCCAACCCTTAACCTGAAAACATCAATAGGAGGAAGTCGAAATTCCTAAAAACTTCAAACAAGCACTCTGATAAAAGATTACTAGTCAATGTGCAACAAACCAAACCTTACCATGAACCTTGAATGGTCAATGCACATAACACATTGGAGAAAGGATGACCTTGCTCATTATTTTAGATCTCCCCCTTCCAACTTAGTCATGGGGGAGATGACCACCTATGCTGATCAATCAAGGCCCTCAATTCCTTTTTAAGTTTTTGTTTTACACATTTTTATCTTACAAATTTCTTTAACTTTCCTTGTTTTTGTTTTGCAACATCATTGATATTCTTTCGTTTATTTGTGTGTTTATTTATTATGTTAGGTTTTTCACCTAATAAGTGCTCTTGATGATGGTATGTACTATATTCCATTGATTGCTACTGTTTGGTTTTTATCTTTGAGTTATAATGTTGATACTAAGGTATGGTTCTTTTGATATAATAGGCAATGAGTCCACATCATCCATGCATCCATAAATTTCTATGGTCTCTCTTGGCTTGGAACTATATAGTTCCTTTCTTTCAATAATAAGAACTATTAATGAATTGGTGATTGGGCATTTCTCAAACCAAGGAAGGACTCAAGGATTGAAAAGGGTGTGACTTCAAGGGGATTTGATGCATTTGTGTTAGCCATTCTCTTGGGTGCTTGGATGTTTTCTTCTTGAGTTTTCCTTACCATTCCGATGTTGCTCCATTATTGGGAAGTTGAGCTAATAAAAATAATAAGTCTTTGCATGGTGTGGTTCTCACAAAAAAAAAAAAAAAAAAAACTAGTGAGAATTCAAAGCACACCCCTTAGACGAAATAATCATCTGGGCTACAAGCACTAGTTATGGAACTACATAAACATGTTCCCTCTAACTAAGGTCCTTTCTTGCTTCCTACTTTCTTCTTTTTTGTTTTGTCGGTATGGTGGTGACTTTTTGACGGAAGCATCCTTGTTACTTCAAGTGGATGGATTTGCCAAATGTATTAATGTGAAGTCACTATATGTGGATTGTTTGAGGCTAGATTTGGAATGAGATCTACTAAGTCACATTAACCATTAATACACAAGGGGCTGTACACCACCTTGTTCTTAAGACTTCGTTCTATTCTCTTCTTTCCATCGTTCTTTCTCCATTTTCCACCTCATTGCTGGTTGTATCAATAGTCCATATTTTGGTTGATGCATTGTTTTCTTTTTGGTATACTCTTTTGGTTAAGACTTTAACTCTTGTTTCCAAGTGGCATTTCCAGAGCCTACGAACTCTTTGAATGTGGGATTGTTAGGGAATTAAGGGCATGAACCTACTTTGGGGAGGACCCACTGGCATTCCTATTTGGTGCATCAGTTAATTTTTTTCCCTTAAACATTCCTACAATCAACATTTATTTTGGTCATTTCCATCTTTGACATCCATTTCAGCGGTGTTGCTGTTGTTTCTTTTTCTCCATCTTTCTTTTTCCTTATATTTTTCCATTCTCTCGCTACCAAAGGTTCGCTCTCAGTCATGGGGGTCCTAGTCAAATTTTTCCAATTTTCTCTAAACCCCTACACCTTGGGTAGCCATCAGTGTTATATCTCCAAAATCCGCATAAGCCATACCACAACTCAGCCAATGGATCTTTCACTAGGGCAAGGTATCAACTACATTGTGATTCATTTACCCTTGCTAATATAAGATTGTATTGGGTGTGTAGATGGAAATCATACACCAATGGATTGGATCTGGAGGGAACACTTGGAACGGACTAGTGTTGGAGTAGTCATGCAAGGAACAAGATCGATGGCACAATTATGGATGGACAATGGAAGGCGCAATCTTGGCATTGGCAGCAATAGACTTCTTCTGTTCTCTCTTTCTTCTCTCTCCTCTTTTAGCTACCAAATAAAGCAGGATGTCAAATGTGTATAGTGTTCACTCTTGTTGTCATGAATACTAATTTTGTCATGTATTGTAATGATGATCCATTCACATGTCACCCCATTCACCATTAGTATCATTGAATTCAATAATCCCATACCTTTCCAATATTTTGTAAGGAACTTGAGGATGAGTTTTCATTCAGTCATGGGGGTATGATGAGCCGTGATATCACGTACACGATATCACTTCCTGCTGTAACATCTATAAATAAGAGGTAGCTTTCCTTGTTTTAGGCACTTAGACTTAGACCCTTAGCCAAACTATAGTAGTTTTACCATTCCAAAGTTAGAATAATTTCCATGTGCCCGCAGTAGGAGTCTTAAAGTGAATGGATCTTTATTCGAGCAAATTGTACCTGAGCACACATTTGTGTATGGCAATAAAGATGAACTTTTTGATAAACCTTGCAGCATGTGGACTAAGCTAAATAGGAATTAATTATTGTTAAATGTTTATTTTCTTTCCTAGATAATTAAATCTCTCTCAACCCTTGACTCTCCTAGTTAAGTGCACTCAGTACGACCGCTTCGAGCATGTGTGTAGTGCTTGGTAACCTAGTAACGATTAGCGTTTGGTAATCCCGGTAGTGTTACACTAGTTCAAGATGTGTGCGGCAAGTGGGAACA
>MNCI01024721.1:193962-228745 GCA_015680685.1 Gnetum montanum
AGGCAAATGGAGGGTGTGCATAGATTTCAGGCTACTGAATATGACAACATTCAAAGATCACTTTCCGTTTCCATTTGTTGACCAAGTATTAGACACCATCGCAAGGCATCACTACTATAGTTTTCTGGATGGATATAGCAAATATAATCAAATACAAATAGCCCTAGAAGACCAAGCCAAGACTACATTCACTAGTCCTTGGGGAACATTTGCATACAAATAGATTCTGTTTGGCTTGTGCAATGCCCCTGCAACATTTCAATGACTAGTTCTAAGCATCTTCCAACAGCAGATAGGAAATGGTGTGGAGGTCTTTATGGACAACTTATCCACTTATACAACAAACTTTGATTAAGCCTTGGACTGGTTGGAACAAGTGTTAAAAAGATGTGTAGAAACCAATTTGAGGCTCAACTGGCAAAAAAGCCATTTGATGGTCCTTGAGGGTGTAGTACTAGGGCACAAAATCTCACACACAGGGATAGAGGTAGACCCTGAGAAAATCAAAATTATCCAAAGAATTACCCATAAAGTGGAAACTATCAAAGATATTCGATCATTCCTTAGACATACTGGCTACCTCCATACACTATCCATGGCATGTGACCTCGACCTTGACCTTGATCTAGCACAAAAAAAATCATTAGTAACCCTTAACTTGCTAGATGAAAATTGACTAGTTGCCCTATCATCTAACAAATTGCACAAGGCATTCAATAAACAACGTCATGGCCTAAGGATGAGGAAAGTTAAATATCAACTAGGAGATAAGTTTCTCTACTGGAATCCCACACATGTGCCACAACATACTAAATTTCAAACACTATGGGAGGGACCTTATATTATTTATGCAACTTTTCCTTTAGGGGCCATGACAATATATAAACTCGAGAGCCCAGATAAGAAATTGTTGGTCAATGTACAATAAACCAAACCTTTCCATGAGCTTAGGACAGCCAGTACACATGCTACCTCTCTTGGTGGATAACCTTGCTCACTATTTTGGACCTATTCCTTCCAACTTAGTCATGGGGGAGATGGCCACCTATGCTAACTGTTCTAGGCCCTCAATTCTTTTTGAATTTTTTTTTTACACATTCTTTTAAATTTTCTTATTTTTGTTTTACACCATCATTCATGTTTTTACTATTTATTTGTTGGCTTGATTTAGTTTTATTTGTCATCTAATAAGTGCTCATGATGGTTGATTGAATTATATCATATTGATTTCTAGTGTTTGGTTTTTACCTTTGAATTATGATGTTGATATTAAGGTATGGTTCTTTTGGTAAAATAGGCAATGAGTCCACATCGTCCACTCATCCATACAACTCTATGGTCTCCTTTGGCTTGGAACTATACAGTCCCTCTTTTTCTAAGTAAACGTTTAATGAATTAGTGGCTGGGTATTTTTCAAACCAAGGAAAGACTCAAAGGATGAAAAGGGTGTGACTTGAAGGGGATTTGCTACATTTGTGCTGGCCATTCTCTTGGGTGCTTGGATGCTTTTTCTTGGGTTTTCCGCCATTATGACATTATTCAAAAATTAAGAAGCTGAGTGAATAAAAATAAGTCTTTACATGGTGTGGTTCTCACATAAAAAAGAAAAGAAAAGAAAAGAATGAGAATTCAAAGCACACCCCTTAGACATAATAAAGTAATATGGGCTACAAGCACTAGTTATGGTACTAGAAAGACACGTTACCCATGCCTAAAGGATCCCTCTAACTAAGGCCCTTTCTTGCTTCCTACTTCTCCATCTTGCTCTCCTCGAAATGGTGGTGACTCTTTGTGGAAGCATTCTTATTGCTTCAAGTGGATGGATTGGTCAAGTGTGTTGATGTGAGGTCATTGGATGTGGTTTGTTTGATCCTGGATTTGGGATGAGTTCTACTTAGTCACATTAACCATAAAATACACAAGGGGCTTTACACAATCTTGTTCTTGGGATTCCATTCCATTCTCTCCTCTCCATCTTTCTTCCCATTCTCCACCTCATTGCCAGTTTTATCATTAGTCCATTTTGGGTTGATGCATTATTTTTCTTTGGTGAATTCTTGTGGGTAAGTTTTTAACTCTTGCTTCCAAATGACATTCCTAAAGCCTACGGACTCTTTGGTTTGTGGGTTTGTCAGGGCATAAAAGGCATGAGCCTACTTTGGGGAGGACCCACTGGCATTTCTTTTTGGTGAAATTGTTAAGTTCTTTTCCTTAAACATTTCCTTCAATCAATCATCTTTTGTTTCATCCCCATCCATGACATCCCTTTTATTGGTGTTGCCGTTGTTATTTTTTCCCATCTTTCTTGTTCCTAATATTTTTCCATCTTATAGTTACTGGAGGTTCGCTCTTAGTCATGGGGGCCCTGGCACAAAGTTTTCAATTTTTTCCATTTTACTAATTGCCTAACCCCTACACCTTGGGTAGTTTCCAGTGATAAATCTCCGAACTAGTTTCTGCCATAACCACAACTTAGCCAATGTGCTTCATATCGAGGCAAGGTATCAACTACATTGTGGTTTATCTATCCTTGCTCATTTGTAGCTGTGTTGTGTGTGTAGATGGTGATGATACAAACAATAGACTGGGCTTGGAGGAAGCACTCAGGATGGACTGGAACTGGAGAATTTATGAAAGGGGAAAGTCTGGTGGCATGGTTATGGATAAAAAATAGAAGGCACAATCTTAGCATTGGCAGTAACACACTTTATTTTCTTTCTCTTTCTTTCTTTAAAAGTTGCCAAATAAAGGCTTGGATGTCATTTATGTACGAGTGTTTACCACAATGGTCATGAACACTAATGTTGTAATATGCTTATTGATCCATTCACTGGGCATGTTGAGTCTGTCATCCCATTCCACCGTCAATTGTCAATTAGGAAATAATCCCATACCTTCCCAATATTTTGTAAGGAACTTGAGGACAAGTTTTCATTTAGTCATGGAAGTTTCTCTAAAATTAGAGTGGTAGTTTTTCTAATTATTAGAGTAGTTTCTCCCAAGCCTATAAATACAGTGCCTAGGCGCAAAATTTAGGGAGGAAGTCTTGGAAGGAAGTCTTTCAAGGGAAGTCTTTTAGAAGTATTTTAGTAGTCAAGTAGCAAAAATTTTGTAGTTAGAATATTTTCCAAATGCCCGCAGTAGGAGGTCTAAGCGTGGATGGATCTTTATTCGAGCATTTTATACCTAAGCACACCTTGTGTACGGTAATAAAGATGAGCTGTTGGATTCATCCTTGCAGCACTTGAGATTTGTTTTCTTGCTCATTTCTTTTATTTTATTTTCTTCTGCATTTATTTTATTTTATTTTATGCACTTTACATTTTTGTTATTAGCACACACAGTACAATCACTTCGAGCATGCTTGTAACACTTGGTAACCTAGTAACGATTAGCGTTTGGTAATCCCAGTAGTGTTGTGCGGGTTCAAGATGTGTACAGCAAGTGAGAATGGATACTAGTGTTAGGATTAGTTTAAAGCCTAGTTAATTATTAGTTAAGTTAAATTAGGTAGTTAGTTATCTCTCTCTCTCCTCCTTTATTAGTAGTAGGACATAAAAACATAAAAGCTATAAAAATCATATGCCTCAAACTTACTTAACCATACAATCGTGACATATAAGTAAGTTTGGGAAGACAACGATCAACCAACCCATCCTTGTTCCATAAAGGCACATAGGCACTTAGTCCTTGGAATTCAACTGGATTGTGTGTGAAATGCTTGTATTCATATGGTTGAGCATAGGGGTACCTCGCTGCTCATCAATGAGCATCCTGGAGAATGCGTAGTTGATCCACATTAGGGATACACCAATGAACTAGGCTATCAGCACACACCTTGTAAAGGTGTTCATTGATTTCTATGAAGTGCTTTGCTTGATGAAAAAACTATTATTTCTTCCTAAAGTCTTAACCTTGTGGCATCTCTTGAGTGAGAAGGTAAGTGAGGATGCCATCGTACCATTTTGTTTCTATGGGCAGTTGGTCATTTATTGCTGTTATAAAGAGGAGTTCATCTGAAAAGTGATCAGAGAGTGTGTAAGCATGGCTCCCAAGGCATAATTAGATGCATTTGTCATTATATGAAATGGTCTAGATTAGTTTGGTGCTCGTAGAATTGGAGTTTCTACAAGTTTGTCCTTTAATTATTGAAATGCATGTTCATACTCATTAGTCTAGATAAATGAAGCATCTTTCTTTGTAAGCTTGACTAATAGCTTTGCAATCTTAGAGAAATTTTCTATGAACCATTGGTAGTAGCTAGTGTGTCCAAGGAATGATTAGATGTCTTTAATTGTCTCTACTTGACATGTGATTCCTTGGATGACCCTTATTTTTTTTGAGTCTACCTCAATCCCTGCTTGAGTAATTCTATGCCCCAATACTATGCCTTCTTAGACCATTAAATGGCTCTTCTGCCAATTGAGCCTAAGGTTTGTTTCAACACATATTTTTAGAACTTGCTTGAGGTGGTCCAAATCTTACTTAAATGTAACCCCATAGGTAGAGAAGTCATCCATGAAGACTTCTACCTCACTACTAATTTACTGTTGAAAAATACTAAGGACTAAGCATTGGAATGTTGCAGAAGTATTGCATAGACCAAACGACATCTTACAATATGCAAAAGTACCCTAGGAACTTGTGAATGTTGTCTTGGCCTGATCTTCTGGTGCAATTTGGATTTGGTTATAGCCACTATAGCCATCCAAGCAGGTATAATAACAATGCTTGAAGATAGTGTCCAACACTTGGTCCAAAAATGACAATGGAAAAAGATCTTTAAATGTTTCCATCTTTTTTTTAGCATAATTACAAGTGAACTAATCCACTCACTATCTATGATTGGATAGATGAACCTTGCCTTGAGGAGTTGTTCTATTTCCTCTTTAACGATCTGCTTCAATTTGGGATTTAGCTACCTTTGTGGCTGCCTTCTTGGCTTCATTGCTGGGTTGGTGTAAATTTGATGCTGGCATATCCTTGGATCAATTCTAGTCAGCTTCGGATATGAGGAAGCAAAGGTTGTTGACCATATGTTTACCACTTGCAATAACTTATCTTTTTTTTGGGAGCAAGATTAGCATTGATGATAATTGGCTTTCCATTGTTTGAAGATGCATACTTCTTGCCGATTGGTAGAGTTTTTAAGTCTAGAGGCTCCTACTTGAAATTATTAAGGATTTCCAACTCTCCCCAATAGGTATCATCATCTTCTTCATCAAAGACTTGGTAATGAACTTGTTTAAGTTCCTCCATGCCTTTTGACATAGGCACATTTCAAGCTCTCAAAGGATTTCATGCATAGTGTGTTGTTATCAGAGTTAGTTGTCAGTCATTGGGTTTCCTCCTATTTTGTGACTACTATGTACATGTACCTTTGGATGTTAGTTTCATTTGCACACTGATTACATGCTTTAATAAATATGCTTTTAATGAACTAGATTTTATGCACGCAATTTCATCCATTATCGTTGTATGTGATGCATGGAACATTAACAAGGAGATTTTCAAGGAGAGGTCCCTGATGTCCATTCATGCATTAACAATGCTTAACCAAGCCCTTCCCATAATGATGGGGAAGTCACCTTTGTAGTTCTTGACCTTGATCACCAGAAATCGATCAAATAGGACCACTCATAAACTGTGGTTATGATGTCCTCCACTAGTTCCAAGGGGATAGTGATTGACTAGTCTACAATTTCAAATAAATATTACTCTTCTTGAGAGATGGTAGGTTCCATGCCTTGTACATGTGATAAGAGATGAGATTGACACTAGAACTAGAATCGAGAAGAGCCTTGCATAGCCCATGTTCAGTGATCTGCAAGTAAATAAGAGGACTTCCTGCATCAAATATTTTCATGGAAACTTGAGCCAATTAGAAACAACATGAGTTAACATCATGGTATGGATCTGAGGTAGTGTTTGATTTGAAGGACACTCAAATGTGTTTGATGTAGAGGATGAGAGTGTTAGAGATATAAGGAAACTAGCCTTATTAGGTTGTTAGGGTTTTGAAGTATTATTAGGTAAACAAAATGATCATTTTCTGAATCAATTATTTAAACCACTTGGCTGGAAGGCTAGTTGTAAGTTTACAACCCTCATAGCATTTCATTGTTATGGCTGTGAAGGAATTTGACTTTGCATTGATAGAGCAAGAGGTAACTAGGTTGAGGGTAGAGGGATATGTGTAGATGGATGCAAAGGATGGTATGGATATGGGTGCTCCCTTGAAGTAGATGGTGAATGAGTTTAATGGTACTTTTGAGGGTAATAGTGATGTTGGAATGATGCATAGCTCGCAGAGCTTCATGGAGAAATGGGTTGCTAAACATAGTACTCAGATGGATCTGAATGCCTATAAGGGTATTGCTATCTTGGTGGTGGCATTTCTCATGATTGTTGTTGGTGCCACTATTGGTATTTCTCATAATGTTGTGGTGGAGCTCCACTTTGATAGTAAGCTTGTTGTTGTTGGTGGAATTGCCTTGGATTGCCTTGAGGATAAGGTAATCGTTTGGGTGCTTACCTATGTGCAAGTCAAGAATTCAGTGCATACATACTAGAATCTTATAAGTGTGACATCATAGGGAAACATCCCTTTAGATGTTCATATTGAAAAATGTGACAACTAGTATCATCATGAGAGTCTTTCTCCACAACGTCTTCTACTGTAGCAGCTTTGCCCTTACCTCTCTAGTAAGCACGTTCAGCTTCTTTCCACCTCTTGTAGTCATGATTACTATTATGCTATTTGGGTGCTTTACCAATCTTCATGGTAGTTTGGAATTTTTCATCCAAATAGTTCTATAGTTTATCTACCTTTGCCAAAATATTGGAAACAAAGTTTTGAATAGGCAAGGTTTTCTTGTTCACCACTTCATTGAGTGGTGACTCCTCGTTGTCACAGAATCAGACCTCCCTTTTTCTGATGGAAGGATCCCTATTATATTCTTCTACAATTTCCATTTTTCATAAGTCACTTTCTTCTTTTGCTACCTACTCTATCATTCTTTGTATCTGATGAGCTCTTAGTTCAAATAATCTCCCTTGGGCATAAACCCCAAGTGTTCTTCTCATTTTTATTCTAAGCCCATCTATGATGTGGCAAAGTTGTTCCCTCTGAGAATGACCATGGCTAGGGCATTAGTGTAAGAGAAAATAATATATGCCCATGGCAGCATCCAAGGGTTCATGTATTCCCTATTTCTAGACTTGGATTTGCCTTTTTAGATTAGACACTCTAGAGTATGTTTGGTATTTTTCACTAAATAGTTTTAACATAGTACTTCATCTACGAATGGATTCTAGCTTTAAGGACTAGTACTAGCTTTTAGCCTCTTTGATGAGTGTCATGGAAAAAATTTTGAGTTTTTGCCAATCATTTTCAATGTTCTGCAAGGCACCTACATTGTGGAATACTTGTAGATGTGTATGCGAATTAGAATTACATCCCCCCTCAAATCTTGGGATATGGTTCATGTCTAAGTGTTTGATCCAACTATCTTTCACATGTCTAGTTGGAATCTTAACTACCTTTTCAATGTTAAGCATGCTTCAAGTGGCCAACAAAGGCTCTTCATCATCATTATTGCATTGTTGTCAATGATGTCCTTTGTTACCCCTTCGTTCATTATGGGCTTAGTGATTAGTATTGTTGTCCCTTTAAGCACCTTCATCATAGTTATTCTTTTTACGATGTCTTTCAACATCAAAAGAAGAGAAAGAAGAGGATGCAAATGAAGAAGACAAAGAGGGAGGAGGATTGCCACCACCATGGTGTCTGCCAACTCCTCTTCGGTTGTCACAACCACATTTGTTAGATCTCTTATTATGTTGATGCTTGTCCAAGTCCTTGCCTTGATTGCCATCTTTGCCTAAACCCTGAATGTTAATAGTAGAATGTAGATTTAGGATCACAACTCATCATCAATATCTAGGGGTGGCAAATTTTCATGTTGAGAGCCTTTAGAGAAAGGGTTCTCATTATTGTCTTAGTTCATCAAGAACAAGGGATTGGTGAACCGTTTTTCCTTCACAAAGTCATGATGCTTCTCCTGATGTTGATCTCTCCTACATTGTGTGTCAATGGAATGGTAGTCTCGGAAGTCATAATCATGCATAATGTACTCCTCTTGAAGATCATGGATGCCTAACTTCTTAAGAGTTTGAAGTAGCATCATGGGCATAGATCGATTGGGGGTTATTACAATGTTGCCCTCCATATCACATCATCGCAATTGCTCATCCTAGTGTAGGATGAAGGTGAAATTAGACACATATTCATCTAGATGAGTATATTTCATCTTGCATTATTGTGGGATTGGTGGTTTAACATCTTCATGCCTATGAGAAGAGGACATTTTTCAAACAAATAAAATATCAGGGTGCTTTTGTAATTATATGTCATTTAGAGTGATGTTGGCCTTGGGTTCATCCAACAACATTAATAATGTTCGCTAATCCTAGATAGTGTACATTTCAAGAAACATAATCCCCAATAATGATGCCAATGATGAGTGGCAAGGGCACCCCTACGCCCAACCATATAAATCATGAAGCGTTCATGTGTGATCCTGTCAAATTTTGTGAACTCTATATTTTTCAATGCACTAGTCTTCTAGGAAGTGAACCTTTCCCTAAGGTTGTTCATTGTTTTCCTAATTACACTTATGATGTACAAAGATATGGTTAAGTGTAATCAAGGCATATGAATTTTATTGTTTTATGTTTTATGTTCTTTGATGCTTAGAGTAGAGAGATGAAGTAGTTTAATAACTAATCTATTTTAACCACTTAACTAGTCTCTAACTAATCCTAACATAAGCATCCGGTCCCACTTTCTGTACACATCCTGAACCCATGTATTCACTGCTGGGTTACCAAGTGCTACGCTACTAAGTGCACCAAGCAATAATGCTACTGAGATTACCAAGAAAATTCATGTTTATGCTCAAAGCAATCATACTTATGTACTTAATCTATTTAGCTTAATTGATTAACTAATCTCTTAAAGCCTAATTTGGCTTAATTAATTGCATATCTAATGAAAATAATAAATGCATGAATAAAACATTTAAACTATCTAGAATGCTACATGATTTATCAAGAAGCTCGTCTTTATTGCTGTACATATTGTCATGCTTAGGTACAAAAGTGCTTGAATAAAGATCTGTACACTCAATGACTCCTACTACGGGTAGTCAGGAAAATATTCTAACTTTCAAATGTAAAAGCTATAAGAGTTTGGCCACTACTATGACTTGCATCGGCATAAGCATGGTTGGAAGCTCGTATTTATAGTTTTTGCTATAGGACTGCATCGATAGGGCCCCGTAGACATAGCAAATGCTACGTCGATGTGGCCCCATGAATGAGGCAACACCACGTAAATGAGGTCTTGTCGATGATGCCCAATCAAAAGGGGCCTATCGACACAACACTTTGATGCTCATCATAAGGTTACCTAGTTATTGTGGCTAACCATTCTCCAATCTGACATGTCCTACATTTATATGACCATGATAATAACATGATAAGTTAGCAAAAATCCGATCCTCCATAATCCAACATAACTAAATAAACCAAAACCTTGAAATAGATTAGAAAGAATCATAGAATTATGAAAGTATATCATATAAAGGAGATCTTATATAATACTAATATGATATAACATGAGTAATATATAGAGCATTATACTAGCATTATTTTCAAATGGTGTTATGATGATCCAATGCCTAGCAACTCAAATGATCATAATGATTATTAAAATCATAATAAAAAGCACAAATAGATCAAATTAGAACTAACACTAAGAAAAGATGATGGAAGGTATAACATGTGAGAAAATGGTGGAAATGCAAAGAAAATATGAAAATGCAAGTATATACAAATGAAATGCATGAAGAATGAGAAGATAACATGCAGCTAAGGATCCACCAAGTGCCCACAAGAAACACCTAAGTAGAAAAACCTTAAGGAAAATGTATTAAAATTTCTATATAACTTGTATCCTTCCAAATTAGCAATTTTGTAGACATTGGGGCCAATGACATTTGTGACCTAATATGGGCTTGAGCACATAGGAGAAAACTTAGTTTAAGGACCTGTTTGAATAGATACCCTATCTTTATTAAGGACTTAATCACCCACTTGAAAAAAATTAGTTGCATACTTCTTATCAAACCATCTTTTAATAGTTTGTTGATGTTTAAATATGTTTTCAACTACTTTGACCCTTTTAAGTTCTAAATGCCAAAGATCATGTGTACATCAGGCTAGGTGTTCATCAACTAGTAAATAATCCAAGAAAAACTAATATGTATGAATTTGCAAATTTATTGGTAATATTGGTTCTTTTCCATATACTAAATCATAAGGTATAGTTTTGATTGATTCCTTATGATGAGTGGTGAAGTACCCCTATGCTCAATCGTATGAATCACTAAGTGTTCATGCATGATCCAGTCAAATTTTGTGGACTCTATGTCTTTTGGTACACTAGCTTGTAGGAAGTGAACTTACCCTAACAGTCATTTGTTATCTTCCCAATTACACTTGTGATGTACAAAGGTATGGTTAAGTGTAATCGATGCATATGACTTCTATTATTATATGATTTATGTTCCTAGTGCTTAAAATAGAGAAATGAAGTAATTTAATAGCTAATTTAATCTAACTAATTAATTAATCTCTAATTAATTCTAACATAAGTATCCAATCCCAATTTTTGTACACATCTTGAACCCACATATCCACCACTAGGATTACCAAATGCTATGCTACTAGGCAAACCAAGCAATAGCACTGCTAGAAATACCAAGCGAATACGTGTTTATGCTCAAAGTGGTTGTACTTACATGTTTAATCTATTTAGCTTAATTAAATAATCAATTGAAGTCTAATTTAGCTTAATTAATTGCATAATTAATAAAAATAATAAATGTAGAAATAAATCATTAATATATTCTAAGTGTTGTAAGGTTTGATCAAGAGGCTTATCTTTATTGCCATTCACACTAGTGTGCTTAAGTACATCAGTGCTTGAATAAAGATTCGTACACTTTCTAACTCTTGTTGCAAGCACTTAGAGAAATATTCTAACTCTTAAATGATAAAATTGCAAGAGCTCTGCTACAACTATGACTTGACCCTCATAAACACAATTGGTGAGCATGTATTTATAAAATTTATTGTGGAGCTACATCAACAGGGCCCCATAGACACAGAAAATGCTATGTCAATGAGGCAACACCAAGTAGATAGGTCTGCATTGGTGGGGGCCCATCAATGTGACACTTTGATGCTTCATCATACCCCCACAATTGAATGAAAACTCTTTCTTGAGTTCCTTCACAAAATTAGAAAGGTATGGGATTATTGATTGACTCTTGACATAACAAACTAACATAACAAAATTGAGTGCTTGAGTGTACAAATCAACACATGATAAAAAATTGATGGTATTCATGACACAAAATTAAACACCATAACATGAATACTCAAAATTGGACAACACATCCTTTGATAGCTTGAAGATGGTTGAGAAGATCAAACAGTCTTAGGTAATGGAGGTTCCTGAGGTTCTGAAGAACCTTCGTTAGCTTTGGATGTGCACGGTGGCTAAGGTGGCTATGGCTTTTCAACTATGATTGCAACCTCCATTAGAAGGTGAACGACATCTAGTAATGCATTTATCTTCTCCTCCTTGCTCCAGGGATCATTCACAATCCATGCAACATCACCAATGTGGGCTGGAATGGGGATATCCCATGGATAGGGCATTATTGGGAACAACTTTTGAACATTGACAAAGTAGGTAGCAAATTGTTTATGTTTGACATTGAACACCTTGACTATGTTTTTTAGCTCTTGGTAGTCATTCATTCTTTTGTTTGGGTTCTTGGCAGTAGATCTCTTATCAATGTATTTACCCTTGAGAACCTTGATTTTAGCATTTTTTACTACAAGCTTTTGGTTAGTGTCCTTGTGGTGATTAACTCAGCCTTGTAATACAAGTACAAGCTAGCCACTTACTTCTCTAGTTCTGACCATGGCTGTCTGGTAGTAGACATAGCCAGATTTGTGTACCAGAGATTGGTGAGCTCCATGTATTCCATCATTTCCTCTATCTGCAACTTGTTTAAGTGAATTTTTGCTTTATTATATTGATCAATCCCATCAATGATGGACTGCCATAATTCATGTCCTTGTTGGAGTTACTGGAGGGTCTTGTTCACCTTTTCCTTTGCTGCTTGAATATGTTTCTCATTTACTTCTTTTTGTAGGCTAACTTGGTCTCTGTAGTGATCCTTGACTCTTTCAAATTTGAGAGCCTCTGATTTCTAGGTAGCTACCTCTATTGTAATCTTTTGGCTAAGGGTATGGACCTCCTCCATGGGGAGGTTTCTATTCTTAGCTGCCAATCTCCTTAGCTTTGTGTTTACATTGGCTAGTTGCTCTTGCTGTTGATGGATAAAGTTGGTCAACTATTATTTATGCACATCAACATTTCACAACTGATGGTTCTCTGTGGTCAACTACACATTCCCTTGATGGGTTAGATCCAAGGCCTTCTAAATTTTGTGTTGGGTAACCTTTGCCAAGGATCCATAGAACACCATTATCTCCATCACACCTTCAAACCCTTTTAGCCTAGTGTGAAGTTATTTGAAAGGTTCATCTTGTGTCAATGTTGGGTTGAGAAATGCAAGGTCAACAATTTGAACCCTTAATTCAACAACTTCAATAGCCAAGGCTTCATTTAGCTCTTTGGCTATTTCGAGTTATCCTTTCAAGATAATGTTTTTGCCCCTTGCCTCTAGCAGCTATGGCTGGGTTGTAGAAATACTATCTGGAAGATCAAAGACATCTCAAAGAGGTTACCCAAATCTCATCGTTCAATCTAATAGTTCTTCATGCTGTGCTATGCTTGTTTTACTATTTATGATCCCTACGGACATATGCACATCTTTAAGTATAGTGACATTTGGTATAGACATTGTAGGCACATTGAGTGTTTCAGAAATTCTATTAGCAACCACCTTTGCTATTGTCTCTTTCCCTTAGTGCTACATTGCTAGTACTATTACCTCCTTACCTTCCTTCAAGTGCATTGAGAAGGTCATGGCATTCCCGAAAATCTCTAGGAGTGGTTGTTGTTCTATGAGAAATACCATTACCTCTCTAGCACTAGGATTCAACCTCATGGACAACTACATTTGTTGAGCTAAGAAAATGGATCCACCTTCTCCCATTAGGATAATTTTTTAGGCCACCTTATTTAGGTGACTCATCATTGGCTAGTACATAGGTGGGTCTTCATCACTCATGCTTGGTTGTTACTCTTGGTTGCTCAAGAGCCATTCTCGGTACTTATGAAACCATTATGATGTTATAGCTATGTCTGACACACTTGCTTGAGTGGCAAGTGAAGGTGGTGGCTACTACTCCTCTTCTTGAATAGTTGTTGTAGGCATCTTATCATTTATCATCTTTGCCCAATTTGTAGTCATAGTGTGTCTAATAGCATCAATTGTATAGCAGACTATCCCTCCTCTTCGATAGAGTTTTTTGATGAGGCATGGAAAGGGGAGTGCCTTCATTCCATGTTCATTTTTCTTAAACTGCTTCTCTATCTTCAGATAGATTAGCTCTAGAAGGTTAATAGGGAATCTCCCACTCAGAGCAACACATGTATGGGCAAAAAAGGTAGTGGACTTGTTAGGCCTCATCGCAGGGTTAAGATGAAGGGTTGAAATATTATAGTAAATTATTTCTACCAGTGTGAGTGTGTCATACTCATTGTAGTTGATACCATAGCATCATTGCATCCATTCCTTTTTTATGCTAAGGCCTACCTGCATTGGAATCTTGGTGATATTCACTCCAATTTTTGGCAACCCAAGTGCCTCATCAATGGCTTACATTGAGTAGGACACTGAAATATCCTTGATTTTGACTATTGAATTGGCTTTGCTATTGTTCCAAAATAAGAATGTCTCTCCCATATACAACTTCCCATTGAAAGTGATAATTGGTCACATGGGAGAGGTCTTCAGTTTGTCTTGTACCTCTTTAGATGCTTGCTCTAGGAAAGAGCCAAAGTTTAACTCTTGGAGCACTACGTTGTGGACCTTCCTTGATTTGATTTGATTCAGGCAAGCTTCTATCAAGGTCATCTCAAGGTTTTCTTGCTGTGCTAGTGCCTCATCTTAGTGGGAATGTTTTGTTGTTGCTACTAGTTTTGGAATTTGATGAATAGATTCCACTTCAACCTCTTCCCTAAGAGGATCCATGACATGGGTTGCAATTGGTTCTTCTTGGGTTTGTTCTTGGTCCCTTTCTATTCTTGGCTATTTCTCTCTTAGTTGATATGGTCCTCCTTCCTGAATGTGTTTGCCTTTTGATGCCATCTACAGTCAAAACACATCCATGAATTAGTAGATATAATGTGTAACTTTGAATATTTGAATACCTTATCTTGTTAGTTAGTTACACTTGGCTATAGTTGGACCATGGAAGATTGATTATTTTATTCTTATTTTATTAATTAATTTTTATTATAAGTATCATCAGAGCTTGTTGAAAGGGTTTAACTTTTGTAATTTGGTGTTTAAATGTTGATTTCTAGTCTAACCTTTGTGGGAGTTAGAAAAATGATGAATTTTTTTTTGTTAAAAATGGTATATTTGCGTCCCCCATGACTAAGAGCTTATCTCCAGGAGCTACAGGGTTGAAGAATGGAGTGATTTAGATAAACAGTTAGGAAGTTATGGGCTTTGGAAGGTTCTAGGCTCTAAAAATTTAAAAAACTCCCTTGGCATTTGTGAGAAAATGTGAAAATTTCAAAGGAGTCTCACACATATTTACTATTTTTATGCTATGTTGATGAGGCTACATATATGGGGCCTTGTATATGCATGGGCTTTGTTGATGGGGCTGCATATATAGGGCCTCATATGTGCATGGGTTCCATCAATGGGGCCTTGTTAATGGGGTCCGTAAACAAAATTTTCAATTTTGAATATTTCAAAAAATACAATGAATTTATGAATGAATTGGGAGTTCATGGAGTCCTAGAAAAGCTAAGAATATGGTGAAATCATTGAAGAGGGTCTTTAGAAGCTT
The DNA here is from genome assembly GCA_015680685.1 of Gnetum montanum. Classification (NCBI taxonomy): domain Eukaryota; kingdom Viridiplantae; phylum Streptophyta; class Gnetopsida; order Gnetales; family Gnetaceae; genus Gnetum; species Gnetum montanum. Next base: position 209,098 of record MNCI01024721.1, read on the forward strand.
AAAAATTCAAAAATTTGATGAAGAATGTGTCAATTAAAGAAAATATGTTAAGGAGCACATGGTTAGGTGTAGAAGATGGGTGTACGAAGGATTCTGATTGCAAGAATGCCTAAAGGTAAGGTGCTTAAGAAACCCAACCAAGGGATATGTAAGTGGTTCTTCCCATAGTACGCACATGCTTTATTTGTCTTTGCATAACATCAACCTAAGGAGCCTATGGACCCCATAGGTGATTAATGGTTGATGGAAGTTAAGGACGAAAACCTAAAAGATTCTACCAAAGAATTCAAGTACATCAAACAAAGATACCTAATCAAGAACATGGACACCGACAGTGAGGTGAGTTACATGTAGCATGGATAGATGATGGAGAAGCTAGAATGGAATTTTGAATTAAGGTCACAATAAGTCCCTAGTGGATTTATGTTTAAGTGACCTAAGAAGATCCATTCTTAGTCCAAACCAAAACTAATTGCTTTCAGTGACTTTGCATTATCACTCTAAGACTGATCCACCCCCTCAAGACACAAGAGTGCTCCCACAGAACAACCACTATTTCATAAAGAGAAGAAAAGAGAAGTAGAAAGTAAGAGAGGGCCTTAGCTAGAGGGGATCTTTAGGCATGGGTAACATGTCTTTCTAGTCTCATAACTAATGCTTTTAGCCCCTTTATTTGTATAAGGGGTGTGCTTTGAATTCCCATCATGTTTTCCTTTTATTTATTTTTAGTTTATTTTGTTTTATTTTTTTCTTTTTGGATGGGAACCACACCGTGCAAAGACTTATTCAACTTCTTGTTATTGGTCAACAAGAAATAGTAAGAATTCCATGAAAACACTCATGCACCTGAGTGTGACATCTGAAAATGTTGGTGGCTGGAACACTAAGACATCTATGGGCATATAGCCTAACCCTGAATCTGTGTGAGGGCTATGCTAAGGAAATGAAAAAAAGATGCCCTGAATGATTTGGTTGATCGAACAGGGACTTATGTGGTGTTAAAACCACCATTTGTAGGAAGAGTTTATGGAACATTACATGTGAACGCTAGGATAGCAAGCAAGAGCGTAATGGAGAGTCTTAGCCCAAAAATAGTGACATGAGTATGCAAATGTGTCTTGATGGTAGAGAAGTGAAAAAGTTATGCTTAATATTAGAAACAAATGCTTAGGAAAGAAATGAAACAAAAGCTTAAGGGTAAAGAAATGCACTGCCCCAAAATTAGGGAGCATAACTTTTGCTTTAATAGGAAATGAGAGTGGTATGTAGCATCAGGAAAGCATAGTGATAGCGTAGTAGTGTAGTCATAGTCTCTGGGACATTAGGGTCATGGAGCTAGCAGCTGCAAGGGAGGTTGAACCTATTGTGTCAGTTGTTACCACATTCTACTGGTGCAATGGTAGACTGCATTGCAATATTCACTAAGGTGCAAAGCTCGATTGCTCAGATGCAGGAGTGATAGGGATGCTCAAGAGACTTGAATTCTCAATGCTCTTCTGATTTTGCCAATCCCTAAAGTGCTGAACGTTAGGGTATTTATACAACGAGGTTTAGCATGAAATGTGGATCAGGTGCCATGTGGTGAGTGCCATGTGGCATGAGCGTAGATAGGGTTACACTAACATTTTACGCTCTCATGAGAGCAGCAAAATGTTACACTCTGAAGGACAATAATGGGTACCTAGAGATTGCTGAACTATGACCACACTACTTAGACTACATGTGCCAGAGTTTGAGAGACCACAATGTACCTACAAATAGTGTCAAAAAAATGCAACTTAGAGACTATGCTCAGGGACTACATCTTCCTCCTCTTCTGAGTAGGGCCAAGCATAGGAACAATTTTGAGGATCAATGGGGGATGTAAAAGAAATGTAAACCATTGATCTTGGCTATTAGAGGGACGTTGGAGTTGAGATGAAGGTCGATGTCAAGTTCTAGAGGCTTTTGGAGGTTGTTGGAGGCATTTTCCTAGTGTTAAGCTAGCTACACTCTAGAGCGTGGCACAACACTTAGTGAAATTTTGCAAAATTTTGGTTTCCCACATTGGTTATGTTGGCTACACTATAGAGTGTAGTAGAACATAGCTAGGACACTTTAACAAATTTTGATGAAATTTGCAACGTTCCTTCATGGCACATGGGCTACGCTTTGGGGCATAGTAGGATGGGCAACCTCGAAAGCGAAGAAATATGCCAAATGCATCTTCCATGTCGAACTAGCTTGATAGATCCTTGTCCAACATTTAGATAAAATTGGGCATTGAAAATTGGGTCACGCTTGCTACGCTGTGGAGTGTAGTAGAGCATGGAAGCCCAAAAGATAGAAAACTTGCCAAACTGTTTGATCCATCTTGAGCACTTTTAACAAACTCTAGCTTGGTACTTGTGCAAACTGGCAACGAGGACATGTGTCAAGCTAGGTATGTTGCGGAGCATAACAAGTTGATAGCCTCAGAGATAGAAAATTTGCCAAACTATTTGGTCCATCCCAAGAAACCCTTGACCACTTTCCGCTTAACACTTGTGCAGATTAGCCATGGGAGTGTGTGCTCGGTTGGCTACACTAGGGAGTGTAGTAGGCAGACTAGGAGCATAGCAGGACACTTAGAAAATTTTTTCAAAAAATAGGGCTCAATGATGCTACGCTATCAACACTATAGAGCGTAGCACCTAACTTAGAAAATTGTTTTCCAAGTTTTGACACTTAGACAAATTTGCTATTAAACCGCAAAAGCCCGAATTAGTGGTGTTTCATTGGTCCCTCTTTGGTGATGTCTGGAGGATTGACTTGATAAACATTGAAAAAGAATATGAAACATCATAATGAACATGACACTAACACCACTAATCAGTGCCCAATTAGACAATGCTTCACTATGCTTAAGAGTGCCAAAGGAATGAAGTATGTTAGGGAATAGGTTAGGGATATGAGTTAAGGGATAATAGATGGAGAGTATGTTCATTGTAGGTGGAGCTTTAGGATGCAACATTATAATGGCTTGTTGCCAAAGCATGATCCCTCGTTGGAGTGCTTGTAACAGAGTTAGCATGTAGGGATGACCTATGCTTAGGATTTTGACCTCTTGTCAGAGTGCTTATGAGATGGTTGATCCAGGGCTAGACTAGTTGCAAAATGGCGGCTATGCTATTTGACTTGGGTACTTGGCTTATCCCATTTTTCTTTTGTTTTTATTTTTCTTTTGCTTTTTTTTTCTTCTTTTATTTTTTTATATATACTTTCTCTTTTTATTTTTGCTTTTGCTTTCTTTTGTGTTGCTGGGTGAACTGTGCACCAATCAAAATTTGCTTAGAAGCAACTACATCGCATTTGTAGGATAAGTGTTTCCTCCCTAGGATGAGTTGTGTTACATCTATTTGGGGCTTCGACCAACCCACAAAGGATTCCCATGGGATGAGTTGCATTATGCCCATCATGGGTTTAATGGTTAACTATAGGAAAGGTTCCATGTGCATTGGGGAAGCTTGTAGGGAGTGTGGGAGAATGCAAGATCAAGCGGAGAGGGTTAATTGGCTAGAAGGATGGTAGGGATGTGCACTCTTAAGTAAATAGGCATGCTAAAGCAGATACATCAGAGTAGTGCAGTACCTTTCCATTGCGATGAAACACATCCTTGAACAACACCATCGAGGCCTCATCTTACAAATGCAACACAAAGAAAACAAGAAAAACAACCACCACGTGAGATGAAGGTGAAGTCCTGTTTGCAAGGGAATTGCAAGGGTTGCAAATGCTATGTTAGTTGTAAGTGCGTGCAATGTCCAAGGCAGGAATACTAGTGCAAGTGTGATAGTGGTTGACTCCAAAAGCTCTAGCAGTCACACTAGAAGTGAGCACCCAAGTGGCTAGAGGTGATGGTGATGTAGGTGCTCAGAAGTTCTCACCAAAGGAAAAAGCTAGGAAATCTAGCAGCATGGTGGAGAATGATGTTGCTAGATGCAATTCCAAGCTTAGGCAATGATGAGGGCCAAAGGATGGTAGTGTTGTGGCTGGGCCACAACACTTTTGGTTCTTTAAAAAATGATGTTGATGATGAGAGCTTTGACTAGGATGATTGGCGATGGTTGTGGTAGCTTCGAAAGGTCAGCAAGATGCCAAAAGGCATCTCCAGAAGATTAGCAAGATGCTGAGGATGGTGATGTTGCACATGCTCTAGAGAATTTTTCCTTGACGACGTGAACTTCATTCTGGAACTGCAATGCCCCACCCCATCTTGCTCGGGAGGTGTGGGCATGTGATGGAGGGTTGGAAGTATTCTTGCTCACTTTTTTGTAGAACTATGTGTGTTGAACTATTGATGTTGAACTGCAAACCTAGTTTTAGGTCTTGGTAGACCACATGTTGTGCTAGTTTAAGGTCCTAGCAGCCCATGATCCCATTTTAAGGTCTGGGTAGACTGTGATGTGCTAGTTTAAGGTCCGAGTAGATTGCTGTGGTAGTTTAACATCGTAGTGAATAGTGGATGGCTAGTTTACGGTCATAGTGGACCATGCTATTTGTGCCTACTTAATATCATAGCCCAAGGACATTCTGTGCCATTTCAATGTCATAACAGATGTTTGTGCTAGTTTAATGTTGTAGCAAACATCTATGCTAGTTTAACATCATAGTGTACATGCAGTTACCTTGCTTTGTCGTTGGCACGATACTACATACTAGGTGTAGTATGGCTTCAAGTATGAGTGGTTAATAGGATTGGAAAAATTATTGCCATCTAGATTAGTAAGCTTGAAGGCTCCATTGTCATATGCCATTATGACCATGAAAGGACCTTCCTAGTTAATTGAGAATTTATCTATGGGCTCGCAAACAACTTTGAGGACCAGGTCCCCCTTCTTGATCAAGTGTTGATGTTGATTGTGACAGTGCTTTTGTCATTGCTTTTCTTGGTACCACTCGATGCGATTGAGTGTTTGCACATGCTCCTCCTCTATAGAGTCGAGGTTTATGGTTTTCAACTCATTATTCTAAACCTCGTCAATGAAGCTCGAGAGGATCATGCAAAGAAATGGAACCTGCAGTTCAAGAGGCAACATTGGTTCAAATCTGTACATAAGACTATATGGTGTCTTAGTTTTTGTTGTTCTACATGTCTTATGATAGGGCCATAGAGCATAGACTAGTTGTTCATGCTATCGTCACTTACTGTTGTTAAGCATTCTCTCAAGAAGGTTGACGATGACCTTGTTTGTAGTCTCCGCTTGACCATTCACCTGTGGGTAGTATGATGATGAGAAGGAATGTTTAATGCCAAGGTTTTCGTAGAAGGCTTTAGTTTCTACACTACTAGATTGTGGCCCATTATTTATGACTATAGTCATGGGTAGACCAAATCAGGTCACTATGTTATCTAGGATGAATTTGTAAACCTGCTATGATGTTGTCTTCCTAAGAGAAATGGCTTCAACCCACTTTGTAAAATATTCAATTGTAGTAATGATGAAGCTATGTCCTATGGAAGACTTAGTCATTGTAGGCCCTATGATATCCAACCTCCAAGATTGGAATGGCCACGTGATCTGCTTAGTATGAAGTTTAGTGTGTGGCACATGCATTAGGTTACCGTGTCGCTGACATACCTCATATGTCTTAACCTTGGAGATGCAATCATGCTCCATGTAAGGCCAAAATAGTGTAGATGTTTGATTTTTGCTACCATTGCCTTGGGCTCTATGTGGCCCTCGCATAGTCCCTCATGGACTTGGTCGATGATCTTTTATGCTTCACTACCACTAACACAAGTTAACAGTATTTCATCATATGATTTGTGACACAAGGTGCTGTCACCTATAAGGACATACTACCACAATCACTTTCGTACCATGTCTTTTTAGGTAGAGGTTAGATCTTGCAAAGGCTCTTCTTATTGGAGGTATGCCTTAATATCATCATACCAGTCTTGGGCGTGAGCTGTATTCATTACTTTTATGGATGTGATGCTTGTTGTTTGAGTTATAGGTTTGGTGTAATCCACTATCGAAGCAAGCAAAGCAGAAAACATGTTTGGCACTATGCTTAAGGCTAATGTAGCTAATGCATCATCTATGGTTGTCATTTTCATTACAGAGGATATGTTGGACATCTACGGTTGTGAACGGTTGCAAATTGTTTGAGCAAGTGTTTCACCAAATCACAGTAAGGTTGTAGATGTTGTGCCTTACAAGTGTAAGCCTCTATGACTTGGTTGATGAATAGCTACAAATTACCTCAGACTACTATATTTTGGATTCCTAACACTTGAGCTACTAAGATACCTCTAAGGAGACCTTTATACTCTACCGTATTGTTTGTACAAGAAAATGTAAAGTGATATGTGAAGGGTTAGATCTCCCAAGAGGGGAACGTGATAATGGCAACGACACTACCACCTTGTGTGGTTGAAGCACCATCAAAGTGTAAAACTACCTCAAATTTTACGGGTACTGGACTTATGATGTTGACATGCTCATTCGAAAATTCCAGATCTATTGTTGCTTGATTGTCTATAGGTCAAGCCATGAGTTGTGTAGCTATTTCTTGACCTTTTATAGATTCTTGCACTATATAGTGCAGATCAAACTTTGTGGTTATTGCATTCCATCATGCTATTTGACTACTCTCATACATGTTCATTGTAATTTCTTGAAGTACGTTACTTTTGCAAATGATATAAATTAACTGCGAAAAAGGTAGTGTCTCCACTTTTTGAGTGCAAAGACTAAGGTGAGATAGTTCTTCTCCACATTGTTGTATTTCACCTCATGGGCCACTAGTGCATGGCTTAAGTAGTAGATAGGGACATCCAAGCCATTGTCTCGCTTTTGGCAAAGCAAAGAAGTGATAGACGTGTCTAAGGTTGTAAGGTAAATATAGAATGGTTTATCTCCTTGCAGAGGGTAGACTGTCGGAAGTTGAGCCAAATCCTTTTTGAGGTTGTCAAATGGCTCTTAGCATTGAGTTGTCCACTCAAAGTGGACTTCCTTTTTGAGCAAATGTTACATTGGCTGCAACTTGTCAGATAACCTTACGATAAACCTACATATGAATTGTAGTCTGCCTTGTAACCTACGTAGCTCCTTAAGGTTTGTTGGTGGTGCTAAGGTGATAGTCTTAACCTTGTCGAGGTCTACACGTATGCTTACTTTTGATACTACAAAGCCTAACATGTGATTGGTTTTGATGCCAAAGACACTTTTTGGGATTTAGCCTAAGTTCATTTTTAAGGCAACATTTGAGGACATGGTCCAAATCATCTACATGGTCATGAGCTAATTTGGACTTAATTGCTATATCATCAATGTATTCATTGAGAAAGTTTAATAGATAGTCACTAAAGATATACATCATCACATGTTGGTAGGTTGCTCCTGTGTTCTTTAGTCCAAAGGCCATTATTGTATAGCAAAATGTACCCTAGGGGATCATGAAAGTAGTGCTTAGTTGGTGCTTTGGGTTGATTTGGATTTGGTTTTATCCTAAAAACCAATCCATAAAGGACAATAAGGCATGATGAGTTGAAGTATCAATGAGTTGGTCAATACTAGGCAATGGGAAATCATCTTTGATGGTTGTCTTGTTTAGGTCTCGAAAGTCTATGAAAATGTGTATACTTCTATTTTTCTTAGGGACAACTATAATGTTTGAGACCCAGTTGGTGTAGTCAATGCCATAGATGAAACTTGCTTTGTAAAGCTTAGTGATTTCATCACGAACGATTAATGCCACCTCAGGCTTGACTTTACAAGCTTTTTGCTTAACTGGCTTTACACAAGGATCAAGAATAATGTTATGCTATATTATGTGAGGGTCTAAGCCCGACATGTCCTCATAGGATCATGCGAATGCCTTGAAATTATCGTTAAGGACTTTAGAGATGCTTTGTTTGATTTGAGGCTCTAAGAAGGAACTAAGTTTCAATGTCTTCACCTCATCTTTACTCATTACTACAAGGACTTCCATGAGGTGATCCTTGGTTATGTCACTTGCCTCTAAGTCTAGAGCTCTGACTAGATGGTCTGGCTAGTCTAGAGATGTCTCTAGGGATGCTACATTTGTGTCATAAGTGAATGGCTCGGAGTCTAGAAGCTTAATGTTTATGCATCTCGTGGAACCACCGTAAGGTCTAGTCAACACTAAGGGCAAATGAAGACTTTCGTATGCATTCATTTTGCAATCTTGCTGAAGCGGCCCTGCAAAATGACTAGAAAAATGTGAAGTGGCACCCACCTTAATAAAGCAAAATGCATAAAATAAGGAAGACAATGTTATGAAAATTCAGCTAATTGTGCAGTGTGTGAAGTAATTTTTTGGGGCCTTAATCGACCATAAAATTACTAATTTAAGGTCATAGCAGATCATAATTTATGTGAGAGACATGGATTTAAGCAAGGCTTAAAAGGTTTGAAATGTGGGGTTAAGTTGGATGTTTATTGGGCAATAAAAAAATGTAAAACATTTTCTAAGTATAGGGATGCTGGAAAAGTTGAAAAATTTTTACAAGTATAGGGATGCTGGAAGAGTTGAAAAATTTTTCTAACTCTGGGTGTTATGCTTGTCTTGCATCACGTGCGGGACACAGAATGTCCTAGGAGGGTGATGTGTCCTTTAACCCTGAGGGGTATAAATAAGGATTTTACCATGGTAAACCTATCATTTTCAACATTAGAGCCAACAATTATCTAGGTGTAGTGCGGTCAAGGCAGAGCATAACAATGATACAGGAAAGCTAGAGCATGACAAGAAGAAAGCTAGAGTGTAGTAGCCAACCATGATGTGCTGAAGTGAACGCAAACATCCTAGCCTCACTAACGTCAATGAAGGAGAGTGTATCCTGAGGCACCTTCCCAGGGTGCACATAGAGGACCGTAGGGAGACACCATTGGCTAGGTAAGGCATTTCGTTCTACCTTTGTGCTTTTCTTTCCTTGCTTTTTCTTGCACGTTTTTGGTTTTTTGGGCTTTGAGGGTATCCTATCGTGGGTATGGATCGTCACTATGGCCATGACCATCATGAGTTGTGGCCAGGGAAGGGAGTGCACATGATGCTTGTAAAAATGTAAGTGTTAGTGCTGTGCTCCGTTGGGAACTAGGCATGTTAGATGGGTATGCCGACATCCCTTTCCCATGATGCTTGGTGGAAGGCTAATCATGTTAAATGTAATTTTTTATGCATTTTTTTTAAATTTTTCCAATGTTAACATTTTCCTCTTACTGCTATTGTGGCATTGTAGGGTGTTGCTGAAACCTGTCCTCATTGTAGCTGAATTGGTGGGCATTTTATGTTGTATGAGAAATCTTGTATTGAATGTGCCCATACTAGACACACGAGTGGGACACCAGGTAGTTTGGTTTAGGTGAGGCGTGCAAGAATTCCTAAAATTTTTACTTTGCCACTTTAGTGTGATAATTTGGTCACACTTGTTAGCCAAAGCAGCAGGCATCATAATAGAGACATTATTGCCTAGGGTGAATCAAGGCATTTTGAGGTTTATGTTTGATGAGCTTGCTGATGACGAAGAGGTAGGGAGCTTGAGCCAATGCTAAAAAGGATTTAGGCTTTTGTCTAGGATCTGGGAAATGCCTAAGTTCCAATGCTACAACAAGAATAACACCATGTTCATTGCCCAACTCGTACACACTATTTTCTAGAACCCACCTAGGTTAGTCTATTACGTTGGAGGGTGAGCCTTGTTGTGATTTCTTATACTGCCTATATTTTATGACTTAGGATGCTAACTGCTCATGTCTATTGCCAGGTTTTTTGTTGATATAGATGGCCTCCATGATGAAGAGGGGGCACTAAACTCGACCAATATTACCCTATAAGAATTGTCATTTTCTGAAAATATTTGTACAAGAATTATTGGGCAAATCAGGGAAGATTTGGTGGAATACCCTCACAGGAATTCCAAATCTTATGAGAGGTGTCAGGCTCTTGATTGGTTGGATGTTAAGTGGGAAACTGGTATACTAAGTGTGGAGGAGGTTTCAGTCCCACTACTACCATCATATATACCATTTGTGCCACATAAGCCATATCACTTATTTTCATGCACTTTTAGCTTTATTTTTCATCATGAAGCTAATTTTACCTTTGCTTATTGCAGCTGTAGCTAAGTCAAGAGAGGTCACGGTGGTTGCTTTAGGGCACACTGAGGCCACTCTCCTCTTTAAATATGGTGAGATTGAAAGCTCACAATGTTGGTTGTGCTATGAGGCCTCAATGGAAGTAGCAAGGAACCTTTAACAAGTTGGGCTCATGGACCTCTTCTTGGTTATGAACCCAAACATCTTAATGATCGAGATGATTGTCCTAATCAATTCCTTCACTGAGAATGCTAACTGCTTTTACAAACAGGTCTATAATGTACGGGTGGTCTTCAAAATCATAGATGAACTCTTTATGGACATTTTCAGTATCCCCTTTGAAGGTCTACTAGTAGCAGAAAAGACCACCAAGGACCTAGACCATAGAGGGAACATTGAGGAGTGGTTGGACACTCAAAAGGGCCATAAAGGTATACCCATGAAGATGCTGCAAGTACTCGTGGTTCACCATCTCTACCCAATCTTCCAAGCTTGTGTGTTCCCAAGGCTGCTTTCCTAAGGAAAGATCCTTGGGTTTGAGTAAGCTTGGGTCATGAGATACATGATAGAGGAGGGGACATGGTACAACTCAACAAACTACCTCGTCAATGGCCTGTGGGATAAAATCATTAAGTTGTGCAGAAACCTCCAAGCATGATCACACATGCATTTTGCTTTCTTTGTATCATGCCGGGAAAGTTTTGTGGAACTTTTGGTGGTTTGCGAGAATGGGCAATGCATGGTGCAAGACTGCACTCAAATCTCCAGGCTGTGGATCTACCACTTGTTCTACACCACATGGTCGTAGGACCCTCTGGAGATAATTGGCGAGTCATTCTTGGTAATGACTAAAGGCCATGTGGGGCAATGTTATCGCACATGTGATAGTGCTGGTGAGGCTCCACTAACCAACACTGGAAATGCAACGAGAGGAGCATGAATCATAGTCGAGAAAGTGAGGTCATTAAGAATAAAGATTAATAAACCTTGCCCTATGGAGGAGCTTGTGCATGAGGAGGGTGCCGGGGAGGGGGGTGGGGGGGTGCAAGAAGTTGCAATTCAAGCTCCACGATGTGCGTTCTGAAATAGAAAATAAGTATGCATTATTTAATGTTGCTGTAAAGTGTCATGCTATCTTATATTCATTATTGGACATTCTAATTCAAACTTTTGTAACACAGGTAAGAGGGCTCCTATAACAATGGAGAAGCCTATGGAGGACGACGTCCCTTAACTCGAGGAACACATGAAAAATGATGATGAGTAGGAAGCTGCTAAAGTATTAAGGCAACTTGAGGAAGAAGGGTTGTAGTTTGAAGATGGTGAGTTTGAGCATTTCTTTGACAATGTGTAGATGGATGATCCTCCCCCTCTTACACCTGAGGGCTTGTTGGGTAGGAGCTTTGCACCGCCCTCTTTTTTTGTGGTTTCTTTGGTTGTTGTTTGTTTGATCACCACAAAGTGTGTTATGTTGCAGCAACTGGTGCTTTCAATGAACGTTCAACATCAACATCCACCTTCTGTACACAATCGTGGATGGAAACTTTAGATAAGTTCACTTTTATGCAAGGTGTGGTGCATGACATGATAGACCACATCAAACAAATAGATCCTAAGATTGGTACATTTATTTTATTATTATTATATTTTTTTCTCCTTTTTTCTTTTTCTACTGATTTTCTTATTTGTTTTGTGACTAATGTTATCTCATGTATCATGGAATGACAGGCTCACAACTTAAATGGGAGTTGAAAAGAGTGGCCCAAGTTAATGTAGTACCTAAGTTCCCCCTGAAGTGGAGTAGGTGCCTGGTCATGCATATGACAAGGCAAGCAAGTGCACACTGTACTTTGCATGAGCGTTGTGGGAGTCCAGGGGTGTAAAAGAGCACCTGTGGAGACAGGTGCAAGAGCTTCAAGAAAAGGGGATGAACCAGGAGGTAAGACTAGACGACTTATGGTCATGCTACGACTTCCTAGAAGCATGTGACAAGCCAAACGATAGCTGGCCCATGGCTGAAATTGGTTATGCTAGGTACTGGTTGACTATTTAGGGCAAAAATGAGGCCACCTGCAAGGTTATTAAGCAATGGTTATAGATGGACCTCTTGGCGAGGAAAAGCCAAGACTAGAAGGACTATAGTGGAAAGGTGTATCAATGGGGATAGACACAAAAGAATCATAAACACCACTACAAGCAAGAGCGTGAAGCTTACTACAAGAAGTATAGAGATGAGTCTATGGAGCATCGATGCAAAGAGATATACCTTGACACAATCAACATAAAATAGGCTTACAAACTGTTTGTGAGCAATGTAGTGGTTATTGGGTCCCTAGAAAGACAAATCATTGTACCTTCTAGAGAGGTGACTTCTGTAATGTTTTCACCAGGGTTGCCCACATGGATGGTAATAGAAAAAGGAAAAACCATCGCAGGCATTGACCTTGGTGAGGAGGACTGGACACCTATGTTGGAGGATGAAATCCTCCAACACTTAGAGGCTAGCCTTGATAGGATGCCCCCAGACATGGATACAGGCCCTTCTCAGGTTGGTTTAGCTTTCTTTATTTTTATTTACTTTATCATAATTTTGCATGTCACCTCGATTATTAACTAATTTATTTTTTTATTTTTATTTAACATAGGTTCTAGGTGAGGGTGCAGGACCCAATGGAGTAGTGAATGAGAAGGAAGGGGAAGAGCCTTAGCCCCCATCACACACTGTAGGCTGAAATGCTTAAAATGTAGTCCTACTATTAGGCAACTTTGTGCTTTTTAGATATTTCATGTAATCTTGCACTATGTATCTTATTGATGATTCAATGAAAACACAATAGTTATTTGCTTTTCATTTTTTATCTTTTCATGTAATATTATTATAATTTTAACTTATGATTTGGTTGATGCAATTAGGACCCTTGTGGGCCCCATGCCAGTTTAAGGCCATGGTGACAGGGCCATTGCTTAGTTTAAGGCTATTTCGGGCCATTGCTAGTTTAAGGCCATTTTGAGCCATCGCTTAAAAGGAAGTTGGTTGCCAGTTTTAGGCCTTGGTAGGCCATGCGATAGTTGAAGGCCTTTTTGGATCACATTTCTTTTGGAAATAAAGAGAGCTAAACAAAATTGTAACTAATGTGAAGTGTAAACAATAACACAAATCATAACTATACAGGCAAAGANGTAGCCCAACTACAAGCTATTTCTTCACCCATTCACCAAGACATCCACTTACCCTACGAGGGTGGGGAGGTGGTAATCTTTGGTGATAATGTAGCCCCGTCAACCATTAACAACGTAGATACCGAATAAGGATCAAAGGTAGAGTTCTCTAAAGATGCACCACTGACGCGTAATGAAAGTCAATGTTGTTCAGCTGATTTTAAAAAGCCAACCAAGATAAGTCACCTCCATGAGGAAGCTCTATAGGCAAAATTTTCCTTCTTCACAATAGACGAGGGTCTAGGGGAATACTATCTTGTGCCTCCTAGGCCTTACACACCACCTAACCCCCATTGAGTTAAAAAAGCACCTATGCAACTAGGGCATGCCCTTAGTTCGCTTACATGTTTAACTTACCCTTTGTTCTTTGCCTGTATAGTTATGATTTGTGTTATTGTTTACACTTCACATTAGTTACAATTTTGTTTAGCTCTCTTTATTTCCAAAAGAAATGTGATCCAAAAAGGCCTTCAACTATCGCATGGCCTACCAAGGCCTAAAACTGGCAACTAACTTCCTTTTAAGCGATGGCTCAAAATGGCCTTAAACTAGCAATGGCCCGAAATAGCCTTAAACTAAGCAATGGCCCTGTCACCATGGCCTTAAACTGGCATGGGGCCCACAAGGGTCCTAATTGCATCAACCAAATCATAAGTTAAAATTNATCATGATTAAGTTGTATAAGCTCAAAGTTGTATTTTTCTATTTTAGAGCCTGCTTAAATTATGCCAGTGCATCTAAAAACTCTTTTCCACCATTTGTTGTTTTGGTGGTCTTTACCTCCTCCATGCATGTTTGTTGACTATTCATGTTTGTGTTGGTGGCCTGAAATGATGAGGCCATGGGAATGAAAAATAAGGGGATGGGCTTAGGAGGACCTAGCTCCATACGCTCCCTAGTCATCTTGTTAGCTAGACGCTCATCATGTCTCTTTGGGAGAGTAGGTCGTGATGCAATTCTCATCATCGGACCCTAGGTAGATGGGGGTCAACATGTTTTGGCACCTTAATGACAAAAGGTGTCTAGGTTGCTATCATCGCAATGTGCTATGGGGCCCTAACCATAAAGGGTCTCATCGGTGCCTAAGGTGGTGCCTTGATGATGAAAGGGGGCAACGGTCTAGTTGATGTTGAGGCCCAAGTGTCACTAGAGGGCACACAAACCACAAATGGTTCATGTGCTAGTTTTGCATTGTCATTAAGGCTAATAACATTGATGATGTAACCTGCACCACTGGCATTGAGTGGACCCTTATAGACCTTCATGGACTAGTTCTTTAGCTAGATAGGATTGCTCTCATCAAGGACTAGTTTGCCTTAATCAATCATGTGTTGAATGTCATCTTTCAACACCAAGTAGTAGTCTATGTCATGGCCATGCAACTGATGATAGTTGTAAAATCAGTCCAATATAAAGATCTTAGGTGCTAGAGGCTCATTTGGCATAGTTTTAGAAGGGTTTCTAAGGACCTCATAGTACCTCTTGTGGTGTTTTCATGCATCCTCAAACATTTGTTTGTGTTGAATGCACCCAACAATAAGCAGTTGGTCTAATAGCTCTAAGAGCTTAATAGGCAAGGGGGTGTACTTTAAGTGATCCTTGCACTCAAAGTTTGGCCTTTGGGAAGCTTGCCTCATGGTCACTAATGATGTAGGTTGGTTGGTTCCCATAGTGCCAGAATGCAATGCCTTATTGTTGTTGGCTAGGGCTTTAGGCATCTTGGCCACTAGCTTGTTGTTGTTGGATTTGGCTTCATCAACCACAACTACAACAGTTGTTGTGGTCTTCCCCTTTTCTTTGTCCTTTTTTATATATGCATTTTTGTAGACCACATAGGCTGGGTCCCTACTAGCTTTCACTGCATCTTGTATGCTCTTTGTTTAAGCAAAAACTTGGTTGAGAAAACGTGAGGCTAAGTAGTACAACTTCGATTTGATAAAATCATTTATTGGATCCTTGAAGATAGCCAGTAGGTTTATTTTGGCTATTAGCTCAAGAATTTCATTGAGGGAAGCACTCCAATGTTGTATGAGTTTTTGCACTGGTTCTAGTGCCCCTTGTTCAACATTCATTAGTTGGTCTAGCATGGTTTTGGGCTTCAAGTTATACTTGATGTAGGTTACCAACTAGCTTAGTAGATCCTCTAAAGTTGAAATGGAGGCTCTAGGGAGCACATGATACCAATCAAGAGCCTTGCTGATTAGGGACATGACAAAGACACAGATGATTGCATGTGATCATGCTTACAATAGTAAGCACTCAAAACAGAAAGTTACTAAGTGGGTGTTGGGGTCACCGTTAGCGTTGTATTTTATGAATTGGGGTAGTTGGACCCTAGGGGGTAGTGTTAGTGGAGGGACTGTAGGACTGATGGGATTATCTTGATAGAAGTACATTACATGGACCATTTCTGAGTTGGTCGCTTTAAGTCGCCTGACCTCCTTAATGAGGGTTTGAATGAGTTGAAAAGCTTGGTCCAAACTCAGATATGTTGTGGAGGGTTGCATTGGCTGTGCTACTAGTGGTATTGTTGGAGTAGCCCATAGCCTTGTTGTGGATTTTACCACCACATGTGACGCTTGATGAGTCTATTGTTGTGTGTACTGTGGCATGTGTAATAGCTGTACTGTGGGTATAGAAGTTGCAACCCACCATGCAGTTGAGGTTTGGGCTATTGTTGGTGGCACTACTAACATGGCTAGGATAAAGGGCATGTGGCTCATCTGTGGCTATGATATGGGCATGGTGTGCACATGTGGCAGTGTTGACATCATGGATGCCGGCTAGGAAGGTTGAACAGATTACAAGGAGATGACAAAGGAAAAAGAAGCAGAAGGTCCCACACTCTATTACACAGGCAAGACTTTGTGGCTAGCTACCATTAGTGGGGACTAAGGCTGCAGAAGTGTCATAGTTGCCTCAAAGAAGGCATAAGATTGTAACTAGTGTGACATAAAAATGAAGGAAGGTTGTTGGACTAATACGTAGAATAGGACACCACTATCAGAATAGGATTCAAACTCTTCTTGCCCATCTTGCAGGGGCTCATCGTAGTTTGATATCACATCTTGCTCTTTCGGCCCTCTCACCCTAGTTTATGGAATGTTACGTGTGAACATCGGGAAAATAAGTAGGAGTGTAACAGAGAGTCATAGCCCAAAAAAAGTGACATAAGCATGCAAATGTGTATTGACAGTAGAAAAATGCAAAAGTTATGCTTAATATTAAAAACAAATGCTTAGAAAAGAAATGAAACAAAAGCTTGAGGGTAAAGAAATGCACTTCCCCAAAATCGAGGAGCATAACTTTTTCTTTAATAGGAAATGAGAGTGGTACATGGCATTAGGTAGGAACAGTGGTACCGTAGCAGTGTGGTCACAATCTCTGGGATGTCAAGGTTGTGGAGCTAGTAGTTGCAAGGGAGGTTGAACCTGCTGGGTTTGCTGTTGCTACATTCTGTTCGTGCAATGGTAGACTGTGTTGTAGTATTCACTAAGGTGTGAAGCTCGGTTGCTCAAATGCGGGAGTGATGGGGATTCTTAGGAGGTTCAAATTCTCAATGCTCTTTTGATTTTGCCAACTCCTAAGGTGCTGAATGTCAGGGTATTTGTAGAGCTAGGTTTAACATGAAATGCGGATTGGGTGCCATGTGGCATGGGTACCACATGGCATTAGCATAGACAGGGTTACGCTGACATGTTATGCTCTCATGAGAGTAGAAAATTGTTATGCTGTAAAGGATAGTAATGGGTACCTAAAGACTATCAAAATATAACCAAACTACCTAGAACACATGTGCTAGAGTTTGAGAGACCACAATGTACCTATAAGTAGTGTCAAAATAATGCAACTTAGAGACTACACTCCAGGACTATGTCTTCCCCCTTCTTTGAGTAGGGCCAAGCATAGGAATAATTTTGGGGATCAATGGGGGATGGAAAATAAATGCAAACCATTGATCTTAGCTATCAGAGGGATGTCAAAGTTGAGAAGAAGGTCAATGCTGAGTTTTGGAGGCTTTTGGAGGTTGTTAGAGGCATTTTCCCATTGTCAAGCTAGCTATGCTCTAGAGTGTAGTACAACACTTAGTGAAATTTTGCAAAATTTTGATTTGCCACATTGGTTACGCTGGCTACATTGCAGAGTGTAGTAGGGACACTTTGACAAATTTTGATGAAATTTAAAATGTTCCTTCATGGCACACATGCTATGCTTTGGGGCATAGTAGGATGGGTAGCCTTGGAAGCCAAGAAATGTGTCAAATGAATCTTCCATGTCAAACTAGCTTGACAGATCCTTTTCCAACAGTTAGGCAAAATTAGCCACTAAAACTTGGGTCATACTTGCTACATAGTGGAGTGTAGCAAAGTGTGGTAGCTTGAAAGATAGAAAACTTGCCAAATTTTTTCATCCATCTTAAGCACTTTTGACAAACTCTAGCTTGGTACTTGGGTGAATTGGCAACTAGGACATGTGTCAAGCTGGGTATGTTGGGGAGCATAGTAAGCTTGATAGCCTAGGAGATAGAAAATTTGTCAAACTATTTGATCCATTTGAAGCAACACTTGATCACTTCTAGCTTGACACTTGTGCAGATTGGCCATGGAAGTGTGTGCTACGTTGGCTACACTAGGGGTGTAGCAGGTAGATTGGGAGCGTAGCAAGACACTTAGAAAATTTTTGCAAAAGATAGGGCTTAATGGTGCTATGCTGTGTACACTGCAAAGTGTAGCACCAGTCTTAGAAAAAATTTGCCCAAGTTTTGACACTTAGACAAATCTGTTGTTGAACCACGAAAGCTCGAATTGGTGGTGTTTCATCAAGTATGTAGAAGAATACAAAGAGCGTTGAGTCCCCTTGAAGTCACACCTTGTGCAAACCTTTGAATCCTTCTCAATTATAGAAACTACCAAGGTCATAAATTTATTAAAAGTTTATTTAATGAAAGGGATATCATACTTCCAAAATAAGAAAAATCATAGAGTTTGTGGATCGGTAGATGTGATGGAATTATTACCTATTCCATGAAAAAGAAATCATGCCTTAGCCATTAGTACAAAAATTTAAAAATAGAAACTAAACATTAGCAAACAAAACATTAAGTACAAACCACCATAAGCAATAGCTACAACACTACTGTGTCCTGTTGGCACAAAGCACATTTATTAACAAAAATTATAAAATCACACTAAAATAAAATAAAATATATAAGATAGTGTAGAATATTCAAGAAAAATATAAATTTGCTAAAAATGGTTTAAAACAAAAAATGTTGTAATTAAAAAATCAAAAAGCTGTAAAATAAACAAGTTGTAAAAATAAAAATGTCTAAAACAAAAAATTAGAAAATTTAAGAAGCCACGTATATGATTAGCATTGGTGGTCATCTTTCCCATGATTGAGTTGGAAGGAGGAGATTTAAGAATTTGAGCATGGTTTTTCATCCATTGAGGTATTTGTTGCATTAGCATGCTTGGGCTCATGGAAAGGCTTTATTTGTTGGATGTTGACCAACTGCTTTTTGTTTGGGCTTTTAGGTTTGCATATGATCATGGCCCTAGAAGGAAAGGTTTCATCAATTATATAAGGCCACTCCCACAACATTTAAAATTTGGTTTTTTGCAATACATGTGCGGGATTCCAATAGAGAACTTTATCTTCTGGTTGAAATTTTACTTTCTATATTCTACGATCATGATGTTGTTTGTTGAATGCCTTGTGTCATTCATTCCAAGATAGGGCTACTAATCAATTTTCTTCTAGCATGTTTAGGTTGATCAATCTTTCTTTTTATGCTAGACTTAGATCAAGATCCAGATCATAGGTCATTAAGAGTGTATGAAGCTTGGATTGAATTAGGAGCATCGAAAGTTTTTCATACACCAACTTGTAGGAAGAGTAGCTAATAGGAAGTTTCCATGTTGGGTAGTAGGTCCAAAGGGCATCATTGAGTTTTGTGCTACAATCTCTCCTATATTTGCTAATATTTCTTGCTAGAATCTTTGTGAACTCCCTGTTAGTCACCTATGCTTGACTGTTGGCTTGGGTGTGATAGGGTGTTGTTAATTTATGTTCAACCCCCAAGTGTTGCATGAGTTTTCAAAAAGTAGCACCAGTAAAATGGGTTCCATTTTCAGAAATTAGTTCATGTGTGATGAGTGACGAGGTACCCCTACACTCAACCATATGAATACAAGCGTGTACACGCGATCCGGTCGAACTCTGCAGACTAAATGCCTTAATGCCACAAGAAACACTTGGGATTAATCGTTTGTTGTCTTCCTAGGCTTGCTTGTATGTGTTACGGTGTATGGTTAAGCAAGTCTGAGGTATGTGATTTTTTT
>MNCI01024721.1:235008-409344 GCA_015680685.1 Gnetum montanum
GATATCGCGGCACTATGCATGTTGCGTCTCATCAATGTGGCACCCCAAACCTATTCACAACATTTCGTTGTATAAATTGAGCAGTAGTGGATGATGTATAGTTGGTGACGGTTGCTGCTTTTGCCCATTTTGTGTAGTAATCAACAATGATGATTATATATGCCTTTCCATTGGACATGGATGTGATGGAACCTATGAAATCTATGCCCCATATGTCAAAGGGTTCTAGTGTTTGAATCCACTATTGAGGACCCTCCATACATGTGGTGATCCCACCATCTCATTGACAACGTTCGTAGGATTGGACTAATTGATGGACATCCTTCAAGATTGTGGGCCAATAGTATCCTACCATCATGATTTTTATGGATGTGCATCTTCTAGCATAGTGGCCTCCACAAGGACCTTTGTGAACATCTTGGAGAATATACAATTGATCTACATCAGGTACACACCAATGAACCAGGCCATCCACACACACCTTGTAAAGGTGTTCAATGATTTCCATGGAGTGCTCAATCTGATAAACAAATTGTTATTTCTTCTTGTAGTCTAGGCCTTTTGGCATCTTCTTAGTGAGAATATAAGTGAGAATGCCATCATACCATTTTGGTTCTATGGGCATTTGGTTATTTATTACACCCGCAAAGAGGAGTTCATCAGGAAATTGATCAAAGAGCTGGCTCTCCTCCTCTTTGCTATCCCATTGTAACTAAGACAAATGATTAGTGACCACATTCTCAATTCCCTTTTGATTTACCATTATAATATTGAATTATTGTAAGATCATTAACCACCATATGACATGGGGGTTCACTGTTGGCTTGTTCATGAGAAAGCAGATGACGTTGTGATCAGTGTGCATAAACACTTTATATCCAAGCACATAGTTCCTAAACTTCTCTAGAGCATGCACCGTTGCCATTAGTTCTTTTTCCATTGTGGTGTAATTCAGTTGCACACCAGCAATGATTTGACTTGCAAAATGGATGTAATATGGACATTTCTTATCCTCCAATTGCATAAGCACAACCCCCAAGGTGTAGTTTGATGCATCTATCATGACATGGAATGGTCTGGACTAGTTAGGTGCTTGTAGAATTGGAGTATCTATGAGCTTTTACTTGAGGCTTTGGAATGCATTTTTTCATTCCTTGGTCCAAATGAAGGGAACATCTTTCTTTGTTAGCTTGACCAATGGTTTCACGATCTTAGAGAAATTATCTATAAATCATTGGTAGTAGTGAGTGTGTCCAAGGAATGATTAGACATCTTTTACAGTTTCTGGTTGATGGGTGATTTATTGGATGATCTTTGTCTTTTTGGGGTCTACCTCGATTGCTTCCTATGAAATTCTATCCCAATATAATGTTTTCTTGGACCATGAGATGGCTATTTTTCCAATTGAGCTACACATTTATTTCCACACATCTTTTTAGTACTTGCTCAAGGCTGTCCAAGACTTGCTCGAATGTAGCCCCATAAGTAGAGAAGTCATCCATGAAGACTTTTACTCCACTACTTATTTGTTGCTAAAAGATGCTTAAGACTAGACGTTGGAAAGTGGCAGGAACATTACATAGACCAAAAGGCATATTGTGATATGCAAAGGTTCACTAGGGACATGTGAATGTTATTTTGGCCTAATTTTTTAGTGCAATTTGGATTTGGTTATAGCCACTATAACTATCCAAAAAAATGTAATAGTAGTGCCCAAATATGGTGTTCAACACTTGATCAACAAATGATAATGGAAAATGATCTTTGAATGTTGCCATGTTTAACAGCCTAAAGTTGATACAAAACCACCATTTGCCACCTTTCTTTGCCACTATCATGAGTAGACTAACCCACTTGCTATCCACAATGGGGTAGATAAACCCTGCCTTAAGGAGTTGCTCAATATCCTCTTTGACAATTTGCTTCACTTTTGGGTTCAATCACTATTGTGGTTGCCTACTTGGCTTCATGGATAGATCAGTGTAAATGTGGTGTTGGCATATTCACAGATCAATTCTAGTGAGTTTAGGATATGACCAAGCAAAGGATGTTGACCATGTATTGACCATTTTCAACAATTTTTCTTTCTGCTTAGAAGCAAGTTTGGCATTAAGTATGATTGGCTTGCCATTTCTTAAGAATGCATATTCCAGGTTAGTGGGTAGATTTTTCAACTCTAGGGGCTTTTATTTGAAATTCTCAGGGATCTCTAGCTCTCCCCAATTAGTATAACCATTTTCATTATCAGAGAGTTGGTGATGAACTTACTCTAGTTAATCCATGCCTATGACATATGTGCATGTTAGGCTCTCAGTAGGTTCCATGCACATTATGCTGCTATTAGAATTAGCAGTCAACCACTAGGTACCCTCTTATTTTGTGGCTACTGTATAGAGACACTTTTGAATATCTGCCTCATGTGCACATTGCCTACATGTGGAAATAGATGCTTGTTTCATGGACTAAAGTTTCTACATGCAATTACACCTTGTATTATTATACATAATGCATGAAACTTGTCTCTTCTTGATCTTTCCAAATGCATTTTTCTTTGATATCTCTAAGGAAATATTTTTTATGCCCATTCTTGCATCAATAGTGCTCAGCCTTGCCCTTCCCATAATGATTGGGAGGTCCCTCTTACAGTTCTAAATCTTGATTTTTAGGAAATCAATAAGATAAGACCACCCACAGACAGTGGTCATAATGTCTTCGATCAATCCCAATGAAATAGTAATGGATTGATCTACCAATTCTAATCTAATATTTCTCTTCTTAAGAGATGGCAGGTTCTAGGTAGTATACAGCTCATGAGAAATCAAGTTCACACCAAAACTTGAATCAAGAAGGGCTTTACATGGTTCATTCTTAGGAATTCATAAATAGATAAGGGGACTCCCAGGATTAGCTAATTTCTTAAGAAAGTTGTTAGCTTGAATCCAATTAGATATAACATGAGTGAGCATAACAATATGGATTTTTGGTGGCATTTGGTTTGAAGGGGACTCAATGGAATGATTTGCAGATGATGAGATAAGAGTAGGATGACCAACTTCTTAAGTCTGTGAAGACTTAGTAGGGCTGTTGGTTTGGAAGAATGATCTTTTACAAGAATGAGGTTCCTAACCCCTTAGTTGATGAGTTAGTTGTAGATTGATGGCCTTGGTAGCGTTGCATTACTATGGCTAGGTTGAAAGTTCACGTTGCATGGATGGAGTAAGTGGTAGTTGTGTTGAGGGTGGAGAAATAGGTGTAGGAATAGGAGGAGGATAAGGATAAAATGTGGTATCCCTCTTGGAATGTGGAGAATGAGCTTTGTAGTATTCTAGAGGATAGTAGTAATGTTGGAAAGGAGAAACGTGATTGGAAGAGTCATGTGGAGATAGGGGTTATTGAATGTAATACCCATATGGATCTGGTTGCTTGTAAGGGTATTGTTGCCCTGGTGGTAGCATCCCCCATGATTGTGGTTGTTGTCATTATTGATATTGCTCATACAGTTGTAGTGGAGCTCCACTTGGATAATATTATTGTTGTTGATGGAACTATTTGGGATTACCTCATGGGATAATATTATTGTTGTTGATGGATAATATCATGATTGTGTTTTCCTTTTTGCTAGTCATGGATTTAGAGCATACACCCCAAGCTCTTGTAAGTGTGACATGATGGGGTAACATCCTTTAGGATGTTCATATTGGTAGATGTCACATCCACCATCATCATCTGATTCAATTTTTGCAACTTCATCTATTGTAGCGATTTTGCCCTTACCTCTTTCATAGGCATGTTTAGCTTCTTTTCATCTTTTGCAGTCATGATCATTACTCTACTCTCTTGATTATTTGGTGATTTTAAGAGTAGTTTGGAATTTTTTATTTAATGAATCCCACATTTTATCTACCTTGGTAGAAACTTTAGACATAGATTTTTGAATTGACGAGGTATTTCTATTGACCACCTCATCAAGTGGTGATTCTTCCTCACTATCACAAAATCATACCTCCCTCTTTTTGATGGAAGGATCTCTATTGTATTCTTCAACATTTTTCCATTCCTAATTCTCCTTCTTATTTATCTACTTGCTCAATTAACTTTTGAATTTGATGGGCTTTAAGTTTTGATAGTCTCCCTTGGGCATAGACCCCAAGAGTCCTTCTTATTTTTTATCTAAGTCCATCTATGATATGGCAAAGTTGTTTCTACTAAGAATAACCATGGCTAGGGCATTGATGCATGAGAGAATAGTATTTGCCCATGGCGGTGTCCAAGGCTTCATGGTTTCCTTACTTTAATCCTTGGAGTTGCCTTCTTAGATTAGACACTCTGGAGTACATCTGATACTTATCATTAAATATCTCTAGCATTGTACTCCACTTGTAGATAAATTCTAGCTCTAAGTACTAGTACTAGATTTCTGCTTCCTTGATGAGTGTCCTGGAAAATAGCTTTAATTTTTGCTAATCATTTTCAATATTTTGTAAGGCACAGGCATCGTGGAAAGCTTTAAGATGTGTTTGTGGATTAGAGTTATATCCCTCCTCAAATATGGGAATATTGTTCATATCAAGTTGTCTGATCTGACTATCTTTCACATGTTTGGTTGGAATTTTTATGACCTCTGCAATATTTAACATACTTCAAGTTGCCAGCAAAGGCTTATCATCATCATTATTTCATTAACATTGATGATGTCTTCTACTATTCCTTTGTTCCTGATGGATCCATCAATCATCATTGTTGTCCCACTATTCACCTTCATCACAAGTGTTCTTTTTGTGATGTTTGTTAGAACCATAAGAGGAAGAAAAATATGCAGATGAAGAGGGAGAAGAGGGAGGAGGACTACCACCACCATGGTGTCTGCCGACTCCCCTTTAGTTGTCGCGGTTATGTTCGTCAATTTTTTTATCATCTTAATGCTTGTCCAAGCCCTTGCCTTGACTTCCATTTTTACCTAAACCTAGACTATTAATAGTGGATAATAGATTTAGAGCCACACCCTCATCACCAATAACAAGGAGTGGAGAATCTTCATGTTGAGAATCCTTAGAGGGAGGATCCTCATTGTCATTTTAGTTTAGCAAGAATACAAGATTGGTGAATCATTTCCCCTTCATAAATTCATGGTGCTTCTCTTGGTGTCAATATCTTCTTCATTGTGTTTTAGTGGGACAATAGTCTCGGTAGTCATAATCATGCATAATGTACTCAAATTGAAGATCTTTGATGCCCAACCTCCTAAAGATTTGAAGTAGCATCCTAGGCACAAATTGATCAAGAGTTATTACAATGTTGCCTTCCATATCTTGCCATTGAAGTTGTTCATCTTAATGTAGGATGAAGATAAAGTCAGGTACATACTCATCTAGATGAGTATACACCACCTTGCATTCTTGAGGAATTAGTGATTTAGTATCATCACACTTGTAAGAAGAAGACATTTTACAATACAAATAGGATATCGGTGTGCTTATGTGATTATATTATTTGTGAGAATGATTTTGAACTTAGGGTTTATCTAATGATGTTAATGATGTTCACTAAACCTAGATAGCACGTGTTTCAAATAAAAAGAGTCCCTAGTAATGGCGCTAATGATGAGCCGTGGAAGGTACCCCTACACTCAACCATATGAATCACAAAGCGTTCACGTGCGATTTGATCGAATTCCATGGAATCTATGTCTTCTGGTACACTAGTCTCCCAGGAAGTGAACTTTGTCCTAACAATCATTTGTTATCTTCCCAATTACACTTGTGATGCACAAAGGTATGGTTAAGTGTAATCGAGGCATATGATTTTTATTATTTTATGTTTTATTTTTTTGATGCTTTAAGATAGAGAAATGAAGTAATTTTAATAGCTAATTTAATTTAACTAATTAACTAATCTCTAACTAGTCCTAACATAAGCATTCGGTCCCACTTTCTATACATATCTTGAACCCACGTATCCACTATTGAGAGTACCAAGAGATATGCTACTAGCTGAACCAAGAAATAACGCTATTGGGATTACTAAGCGAATACATGTTTAGGCTTGAAGTGGTCATACGTATGTGGTTAATCTATTTAGCTTAATTAATTAACTAATCACTTGAAGTCTAATTTAGTTTAATTAATTGCATAATTAATGAAAATAATAAATGTACAAATAAATCATGAATCTATTCCAAGTGTTGCAAGGTTTGATTAAAATGCTCATCTTTATTACCATTCACATTGATGTGTTCAGGTATAACAGTGCTCGAATAAAGATCCATACACTTTTTGACTCCTGTTGTGGGCACTCAAAGAAATCTTCTAACTCTCAAATGATAAAATTGTAAGAGCTCTGTAATAACTATGACTTGACATCCATAAACATAGTTGGTGAATATGTATTTATAGATTTTATTGAAGAGATACATTGATGGGACCCCATAGATGTAGCAAGCACTATGTTGATGCAACCATGTTGATGAGGCAACACCACATAAATGAGGCTGCGTCAATGAGGCCATGTCAATGGGGGCTTGTCGACTGGGCCACATTAATTAGGCCACGTTAATAGGGGCCTATCAATGTAACACAATGACAATTCATCAACCATTAATAATATACAAGGATTCATTATGCCTATGGTAAGATACCTCATGTCTCAATTTTAGCAATCATTTTTTTAGTCCATCTCACGTCATTGTATATTTAATCATAACTTGTGGTTTTGTATGATATAGCATTATTTTTCCAATATGGTGATACTAACATGTCTGTTTTGCTAGATAGGCAAGTCTTACATTCGACTCCTTGAGTGCCTAAGGACACTTTTAGGCGTGGTTATACAAAGGCATTAAGGGCTAGAGCCTCCTTTGGAAAGGACCCACTTGTATAACTTTTGTATTTCATACTTCACAAGCAATTCCACATCATATTGTGCCTTCCAAGATAATTTAGAGTTAATAAACTTTCCTCAACATCTAATAATCTATTTGTACATAAAAAATTCATTATCCATTTCTTATCCATACCATAAACTTTCATTACTTAAGATTCCTTCTTCATGAACCTTGAGCACTAACTTATTGAAAACCATGCATCATTCATGGCCTGTGATCCTCTAGACAAGCTTTATATCTTTCAGAAATTTCATTTGACTCATTTCGTTTCCAAGAAAAATCAATGAAAATCTTGAATTTTTTAATGATGACGTCGTAGTCAAGATGTTGTACGCACCTACAATGTTGTATCTACTATGTATCATCTATGATGTTGTGCATATAAAAATAGTATATATATATATATGTGTGTGGGAGTCAGTGAAATTTTTCATCTCTCATTTGTAGTAAGAGAATTTTTTGTAGTATTTCCTTAGCCCTCTGACACACTAGCTTCGAAAGGCCATAACTTCACCCTCGTAGCTTCGATTTTCAAAATTGTTAAATTTTGTTGATCCCAAAGCACTTAACTTAGTCATGGGGGTGCATGCATGATATAAGCAAAAATTTGAAAATTTGAGCTAAAAATTCATAACACCCAGGAGATATTATAAAGGGTAAGTACAAAGGGATAATAAGAATCTTAAATTTAATCAATCAAACTAAGGCCAAAAAAATTTAGATAATGCTCTTAATAGATCATACCAACCTTTTTAGTCCATAATAAGTAAGAAAAAACAATAGAAGGTCATAAGTAACTAAAAGATATAACACCTAAGGGGTTCCATTTTTTTGCAAATTTTTCTAACTCTATAATCATAATATGACAAAAACATGATCTAACCAAGGGTATGAGTAAGGTAGAAAAGTAGTAAGAACTGATAAGAACACACTAATAATTTCAAACCCTTCTTGATTGCAGATGATCCCAAAGAGACCACTAGAAGGAGGACCTTCACAATATGGAAGTTGTAAAGATGCAACTTCAAGCATCTCCTTTATGGCCTATACTAACCAATAATGGAGAATGGTACTTAGGAGAAATGTACCAATTTTGATAAAATATACAGGCCGATGCAAAAATTAAAATCAAGAGAGTCTTTGTGTCATACTTAGTAGAGGGAGAAGATGGAAAAGAAGACAAGGACAGAAAAGGAAAAAATTTAGGTGCTCTTGAACAAATATCAATTCTAGAATCCTGACAACAAAGGGAAGAAGTAAATGGAAGAGCCACCATCACCTGAAATATGAACTACATTGAGCCACCTTAAATCTTGTTATTGTTTTGTCATGTAACTATGTCATTTTTTGTACACACCACTATGACACTCAAAGTCAATTAGTAGTTAGAGTTAATTAATAATCCCATACCTTCCTAGTTTTTGTAAAGAATTTTTTCCTTCTTTTGTTCACTCGAGGATGAGTTTTCATTTAGTTATGGGGGTATGATGAATTGTATTTTGCTTAGGCGTTGATACTGGATCACATGCTACATTATCGGATATCCGATATTGTGGGATGTGTGCTTGCCTATAAATATAGCACTTGGGTGCACAATCTAAAGAAGTGTCATTCCATCCTTAGATAGACTTCATTCCCAATTATGTTTATCACTAGGAGTAACAAGGCCTAACAACATCAATTATCATATGCCTCACTTCAGATTAAATCATACATGACAAAGCTAGCACTAGTTTGAGTGGGAAGACAACATCCTGCGATCAATGCTTAACAATCTAGATGCCACAACTAGTCCCATCCACACAATTTGATTGGATTGTGCATGAATGCTTGTAATTCGTATGGTTGGGGGTAAGGGAATTTGCCACTCATAAAAAATGCAAGGATGTGACCATAAGAAAATGGATACTTTTTTATCCATCAAGAGGAAAATGAAGAATAAAGGAAGTTACAAAATGTTTGCCATGCTATAAAAAATGTACCATCTATGTTACAAGAACCATGTAAAATTTGAATAGAATCTTAAATGTGTTGTACTACTAAGGCAACAAAAATACAATAGTATACAATTGTTTTTTATGTCATTATCATGTGATGTTGCTCATTAGGTAATTTCCTTAGGAAACATCTAGATAAAAATTTTAAAAGATAAATCTGAGTATGGATATTCCCAGTCTATTGTAATCCTAAGTTGCTAAGGAACACGCAACACTTTTGATGAAAAATAAATTCTGATTAAGTTTGAGAAAATCTAAGTGCTAGTAATTATAATATTTAATTATTTTAATTTACATTTCTAGGTTGTTTTGTACTTATTAGCCATTAGAAAAGCTAATGAATCCTCTCAACTCTATGTTTTTTTGGTTTATTGATTTATTTTCTTGGCACATAAGCCAACCACAAATCAAATAACACCTATAATGAAAATGCATACTCCTCCATGTGAAAGATGCATATTCATTATTGGAGCTTTTTGGTAGTAGTTGCAGTCCTAATTTCATTACTTGAGCAAAGTAGGTAGGACATGGAAGGCTCAAATTTACTTACTTGGGCTCTATTGGTGTAGGGCCTAATGAGTCCAATTTCAAAACGAGAGGGGAAAAGGGGCACACACTATTCTTGTAACTTCATGATTGTGGTCAAAGAGCTTAGCATTTTCTTTGAAATAATGTGTTTGCTAACCTATTGTGCACATGGTTATTAGTAATATGTATTTGTTTCTCAAATACTAAGATAGATTCAAACCTAACCTTAACTACTTGAAAAAAGATTAGACTTTGACTCATCTATTAATCCAAAACTCAAAATCCGCTTGTTAAAAAGAGTATTAGACCATCGATGATAACCCTTTATTACATATTGGATGTAATGATTACATAACATATGCATTATTCATGCTTTGAAAAGAAAATGATGATTAATATACAACTAATGATTATTTTTACAAGTGAAGTGCCCATTTACCATGAGTTGATGATGAACTTTGTCATACAATAGTGTATGGAAATGAAAAAAATAGGCACTTAGTCACTTTACATTGATTTGCTAATAAACATTGAAAGTGAAATAATTACCTAGGGATACATCAAAGATTGTTTAGGAAACTTTTTAGAGTTTTGGTTTTTAATATGATTGGTTAGCCATAAGATGATACTTTATTTTAGCATGGGATGTGAATAACTTAACAATATTTTTCTCTTGGAGTTGATTTATAAAAATTGCCAACTTTTTTATGCATAATGCAAAGTTGCTCACTAAAATTAGATCTATAACCTAGGTTTCCAGGTTAAAAGTTTCACCATTAACACCTTGTTGTACAAGATTTACAAATAGTTTTGATATTGTCTTAAATAAATGCATGTTCTTATCATTAATGATAATTGTATATGCTTAATGTTGTTTAGAAAGCTACCATTGAGTTGTGAATATAAAGGTACTTTATATTTATTTGTTTGTTTTTTTTATTTTCTGGTTTTTCTTTTTTAAAATTATTGTTGATAGTTAATTTTTCATGGTATACTTTGTCATGATGAATAATGAGATTTGAATTATTTAGTTGTAATATGTTAAAAGAGAACAAAGTTATAGATTTGCTAAAGAATGGTAAAGGTACAATCGATGTTACTATTATTGATTTTCATATGTTTGAAATAGATGGTTTCGAAGTTTTGAAATATGATGAATACAATAGATATACTATTGTTAATGGCATTGGCCCCTTTTCCCTATATTAGCTATATATTTTTATTACTTAGATCAAGATTTAAATTTAAGCTTTAAAGGATTGAAAATAAGGATAAGACAAAAAGCATTAAATCACATGGT
Organism: Gnetum montanum; assembly: GCA_015680685.1. Classification (NCBI taxonomy): domain Eukaryota; kingdom Viridiplantae; phylum Streptophyta; class Gnetopsida; order Gnetales; family Gnetaceae; genus Gnetum; species Gnetum montanum. The sequence continues at coordinate 245,714 of MNCI01024721.1, forward strand.
AATAACCATGTAGAAAAAGGCAATTTTATTTGCAACAAATCAAACTAAGATCCTTAATAGAAATGCTAACTTATTTATCTGGATAAATCTTCAAGACCTATCATGATCATATCAAGGCCTTGTAAAATTCTTTTTGTGTGCTATAGACCCTTTGTTGTTTCATAATAATGTAATTAAGCATTTTCATTTACATTTTCATTTCTACTTAAAATTTGCTATGTGAATTACATAATTATTTGTTCAACCTTTGGTTTCTTGTTAATGCCTATGATGTTCATAAGCAATTTATTATTATGCAAGGAGTGATGCTCAAAGAATGAGAGTATTTGTTCAAGCTCATCCATTTAAAAGATGCAAAGAAATATGTGTATAGGAAGAAATTCCAGTGGAAAGGAGAATCTAATAAAATGATGGAGAAATATAAAAGTAAATTAACAACACATGAATAGTATAAAGAGTATTTTGGTCTAAATAGTTTCATGAATAATTTCTTTATGTTATTGAGTTTTTCTAGAGTGATTATGAAGTTTTTCATCATTATCACTTTCTTAAGCTTATTCCAACTACATGAGGTTGACAATATGGCTTCTTTTATGTTGTTTTCTTCTAATAAGAGCCTAATTAAGCAAACATTAATATTCAAATATTAGATGTCTTTCATAATGCAAGCAAACCAAGTATGTTTTGGTCTACCCCTTTGATTCCACTTAACTTTAATAAGGTAACCTCTTGTAATATGAGCATTCTCTACTTTTTTTTAACACATGACCAAACCTTCTAAGACAATGTTTCTTAATATTCTCAAAATTTTCCTAATAAGAGAGTTGTGGATTTGTTTTTTTCAAGTCACATTCATCATCTACATTAGCATACACTTTTCTCTCACAAGCACATGTTGTGCCTAATGTATTTTGATAAGCTAGCATTCTACACCATAAGGGATTGTAGCTCTAATAGTAATTTTATAGAAGTTACTAGTAATACCCCTAATAATTATAAAATCATATAAATAACTAATAGAAGTACTATGAAACCCAAGGATTTTGATTTAATCTTGATTTAACTAAATTAGAAATTAAATATTTAATGATTAAAAATCATAACTATAATGTACTTTACGACACTTTGCAAAGTCTTAATTTTTTCATAAAATGCTTAGGGAGTATGGTTTTAACATTTTGGTGATTGCATTGAAGGTAAAAAAAACAAAAAATTTACATTTATTTTATGGAAAATAAATGTAGATTTAACAAAGAGGCTAAGTAATAGGATTATATTAGACAAATACTATATTCATTTTATGAAATAAAGATACCGGTTAATAAAGTGGTTAAGCAACATTGTCCAGAAAATAAATATATAATAAAAAAAGTGGCTTAAACAAAGGTTCACCAACATGGCTAAGTAATGGCTAAGTAACATTGCAAAGAAATAAATATATACTCAGCAAAGTAACTGTTTGAAAAAATAGATAATAAAACAAAGTTACTATGGAAAAAAATAGACAATACAACAAAAACTAAGATATAGATCCAATGCCTTTGGGTTTAATTGCCAATGCTCGTAGGTTTGAGCTTCACACGAATATCACTTATTTCACTGATATTCCTCGAACAATGGATGAGAGACTGAGATAAGTCTTCCTCGAACACTCAAAGAGTACCCTCTTTTTGTAGCCAGTCAGAATGATATCTTCTGATGCAGTTCATTCTCCACAAATGCAGCGATACCTCCTTGAATTCCCAACATCGACTTTACATCGACTTTTGTTTGATTTGTTTGGGGAATGCCCTGACTAGAGATATCTCCATCTGCAAATTAGAGCATTGCTGTCTGCTATCCACGGACTTTCAAGATTTTTTAGCTGTAATATTATGTCCATTGCATCTTCAGGCAAGCCACCACATTTAGACAATCCTAACCACTTTAAACTTCTCAAATTTGCGAAACCCTGAGGCAGAGCTTTTACTTTAATGTTTTCACAGCTTAACGCTTCTAAGTTAGTTAACATGCAAAGGTCATTGGGCAGACTTACCAACTCAACACAATTAACTATACTCAATTCTTGTAGATTCTGACGAGAAGAACAGAACATTGACGGAAACTCCATGATGGGAATTTCATTCAAGTCTAGGCTCACCAAATTACTGAGATTCCCAGGTAAGCTGCTTACTCCAGTTTCACTGATGCTGAGTTCTGACAATGTTGATAACATATCTATGTCTTCAGGCAGACTTGTTAGCTTGGGGCAATGCTTTAAATGTAATTTTTGTAATGCTGATAATATAGTTATGCTTTGGGGCAGATTCTTCAGACCAGGGCAGATGTTGAGCTGTAACGTTTTCGTTTTAAATAACATACTTAAGTTGTCTTGCAGGTTCTTCAGAGCAATTTACGAGCAATTTACTAACTCTAACTCCTCTAGATGGACTAGACAAAAGCACAACTGAGGTGTGAAGTCTGTAAAGCCAATTGCTTTCAATGTGGACAAACTTGTCGGAGTTTGAAAAGTTGCAGAATGAACTCTTATTTGGGGACAAGAAGAAAAATCCAATTTCTGTAGCTTAGTCAACAAACTAATTTCATTCGATAAACTTTTTAACATACCGCAATAATTTAAGTGCAGTTTCTTTAAATTTGTAGCATACAAGCATATTTGACCTGGCAACTTGGTGAGATTATGGCACCAAAACAACCCTAGCTTTTCAAAATTCTGCAACTTACCGAAATCACCTTCCAATGTCCTCAACTGCCTCCCACCAGACAAAACAAGTTTCTTCAGGGATGAGGCCGATGGAAACTTAAAAGGAATCTTCTTCTTCACTTGATAGGAATTCCAGATAACACTCCTCTAAATAAGTCAAATTGGCCAAATCGATGGGGAACCTCATATCAGGGCACGAAAGATATTCAGAAATTTTAAATGCTGTGGCATGTTAGTTTCCTCTAACAAACCCTTTAAGTTCCAACACGAAGAAATGGCCAGCATGTTTAAGGGGGTGAGACTTCTCAAATCACTGGGAAAACTGACCAGCTATGAACAGTTTTGTACAATCAGGATTCTTAAGCATCTCAAGCATTTCAATGAACATATGCCAGACGAATGTTCTGTCAATTCAGAGCACTTGTTCGTTGTAAAGTGGCAAGATTGGTAAAGCCCTCTAAACTTGTGAATGGCAGTGCAGAAGACACCACGCTCAGCCCTCGGAGTTCAACAAGCATTTATTTCTTACACGTGAACAACGGTCAATGAGGAGGACTCGTAAGGAAAAATGCAGCAAATCCAGATCTTCACAATCTACTTCGCTTCCCCATCTGTTTGCCACGTACCTTTCGATTCCCTTGATGGCCTTTATACCAAAACACAGATCACGAGGTTAAAAAAAGTCAGTCCAACGGGCTCTGAAATTCAAGAAAAAATAAATGAAATTAAGCAGGACCGGTCATGATCCTTTTAAAGGCAATTACGGGGATAAATACACAAAGTTAAAGTTTCCAAACCTTTTTATTTGCAATATTCGAAATAGAATATTTGATGGTTTCATCTAAAATCACTATCTTCAGAATATCATGACCTATCAGTTCTTTATCCTTTTTCTGTACAAGACCCTTCTTCAACAAGTTTTCCAATGCATTTTCTCCGAACGTCGGACCAACAATCTCCCGAGTCCTTAATTGTCTCTGTTTCCTGGGGAGGAAAAAATGCTTCCACAGATCGCTGCACATATCTAAAAATGCAATTTGCAAATCAGCATTTATTTTTTTGTAAGTGAATAGTAAAATATCAAGGATACACTTGTAATGGTATGAATAAGAAGCAAGAGCTCCCCTGTTCAAAGCCAGCGCAGTTAACAAAAGCCAAAATGGTGTCCCATTGACTTTGCATTCCAAACCCTATCTATATATGTATTATAGTAATTAACAAACTAGTGAAAACAACCTAACTAGTTGAAATTTATTTGTTTATTTAAAAAAAAATGCAAAGAGACATAGGAGATCATGTCAGTTTCATAAAGAGAGACTTACTTGGAGATCATGGATCCCTCAAGGTAGTCACAACAGAGTATACAGTCCTTCAAAACTATTTGTAAAGCATTCTTCAAAACATCTTTGTTGATGTGATGAAAATAGTTCCTCATATCTATGAGGCTTATAACAGTGGTGCCCATCATAGCCAAAAGTTTTAAACATTTTTCCTCCTTTGGGTTCACTGTAAGAATACTTTCCAATGCCACTCCCACAAAAAGCAATGCACATAAAACTGAGTTGAAAGTACCCATGACCACTCCCACAAAAAGCAGTGCACATAAAACTGAGTTGGAAGTACCAATGATTTTGAGAGCTTCTGATACTATCTTGGTTAGATCCTAGAGAACAAAGAGCAAAACTCTGGATCTAGCAACATTCAATGTCTATATACAAGAACGAGGAAACTCAAATTGAAACTAAAACTTTATGGTATTAATAGATCCTATATGCTGTAAGGTTTTTAGTAGTATTCCATCTCCGTCTAATGTAATTGAAATATTGCAAATATTAAACCAACTTACCTTGTCTATAGCCATGTTCCTTAATGTTGGCACCCATGGCTTAGCTCTCTCTAGACAGGTTGGTTTTGTGCCAGGCTGACCCTGAATCGCAGGATTCGTACAGATAATAATATTTTTTAAAATGTAAAAATAAAAAATTGATAAGATTGACCACACCATGCGAATAGCTTAAGCTGAATAAAATACACAGATCGAGGAGCAGAAAGGAAGTTTTTACCTTACTTGTGTTTTGGTTGGGGCTGGGAAATTTGGAGCGAAAGAAATGGATAAGCTGCTCCTCTGCATTATCTGGCAAATCTTGGAGCAATAATCGTAACTGGCGAAGATCTTCTCCATGAATATTGGAAGAAGAAGAAGAAGATCCACAAAAAGAAATTGCACATCCAATGACGAGAAACCATTAGCAACTAAGGTAGAGGCAGGGCTTGAAGCAAACACACAGACAGACAGACAGCACCAGATAAACAAGAAAAGAAGCACAACCACAAGAAGGTATGCACTACTACTGTGAAAGAAAAATAATATGATGCAAAGCAATTATCTCTGAAATACGCGTTTATGCGTAGTGAACAAGCGTTGAATTCATGAACAATACACAGTGAAGACAAAAGCATGTACTGTGGTAGAAACTAATGCATTTATGGCCGACTGAAAGGTCTCCTGTGCACAATATGGAAAATATCCTACCATAGCATACCACCAAAATTAAAACATTAAAATATTAAACATTCAATATTTTAACTGGGATGCTGGGTCAATTTGGTGCAACTCTTCTCAACAGGTACTATATTGATGAGGATAGCCAAAGTTTTCACACTGTTTCAGTGACAGGAAGGCCAATCCTTGTGCAACAACTGTTTTTGGATCAGAGAAATATATAAAAATTCATAAACGATACAAACTGGTCTCCTTTGCATACTTTCAAAAGTCTTCTAGATAACTACACATTCTGGAACTTGTTCTGAAAAGCATTTTGTTGTTCCTTAACATTTTCACATTTTCATCTCCCTTGATGCATAGCTTTTCAGCCACTGGGGTCTTTACAAGTTTTTCCGATCACTGATCCCTCAAGCTGCTTGGTTCTTGTTTGAATTCTACCTGTTAAAGGTGCAGGTTGCTTTCCAAGCACTGACCTTTGAAACTGTTTTGTCATTGTTGGTGTGTTTCTTTTATGGGCACCCACCTCTCAAACGGCTCAAGGTGTGAATAAGCATACACGGTTGCATAACACTTTGATTTTTCTAGGCATAAGCTAGGTCCATCCTGCCATGATTTATGGCCCTGTACATACTCCGGAAACTTAAGTTAACCAAAGCTAGTACAAAGTAGGTAGCTTTTTTTTTTTTTTTTAAGATTTAGAATTTCAAATTCGGAACATGGCATGCCTCATGTCTTCAATGTGGCTGCCTTGTTGAGCAGAAAATTTCATTTTGGCCACTTCATTATTTGGGCAGTGATACAGCCATTCATGGTTTTTGTTTTCCCCTTTTAGCACAAGGTTAGAAGATATTTTTCGATCTATTGCATCAATATCAGCATTCTTTTTACTTCTCTCATCATTAAACACTCAAAACGATTCTTCTTTAAGAGTGGAAGGAACCTAACCTCCATTTACCCCTGGTAAGCTTCCACTGCATGACATCATTAAGCTCCTGTTTGCTTATATGTGGGTTGGGACTTCTCTTCCGAATCGATTGCGGAAGTTCAACTCTGTAGAATTTGTCAAGCTCCACCAGTTTTGGATTGGCCAGACTGCATTGTGTGACAGTAATTTGATAGATGTTTCTGCGACATTGCCCTGTCCTTGCACTTGAAATTCATTGTTGTGCACACCTTTGACACAGCAAATTTGCAACAAGTGATGTTCCCGCCTTTTGCTTTTGTTGCAGAAAACGATCTCTCGTCCAAAAATCCTGCAAAGACCGTCACTGACTTGCGCTCTTGGGGTGCATGGCCTTGTGACTTAACAAGTGCAACTCTTTAGAGATGTGTTATCTTTTTACTTTTTCAAACCTTTTTTATTTATTTTACACGATCATGCCACTTGCATATGGGAACACTCTCTACAAAACGATCACATGCATTCATGGGAGTAGGATAAGGGTTAGGATACTCACCTCTCACAATTATGGTGTAACAACAATAACCTTGTGATGGGATACTTTTATAATGTGTTACATTGGTGCTTGTTAGTCCTAAGTTTTCCACAGTTAAATGGTAGGTTACATTGGGGATACACCTGTTGATGCGTAAATTTTGGACACGCCACCAACACCTGTGAAAACTCGTTTTAGGAGACTATTGTCTAGGGCACCTCCCGTATGGGTACGGAAACCCGGGAATAGTCTCAGCTGGAAAAGGCTATGTGACAAAACAATAATAATAATATTTTTAAGCAAAATATTAAAAACTTAAATTTAATAAGAATATTGAAAAGTTAAATAATTTGTGCAATTTAAAAGGATACAATAAATAATTCAAAATAAAATGCAAATAATAATATTGAAAACTGTAAAAGTTATTTACCATCGCGGTTGCTTCTTCGCTTGGAGATGGCAGAGAGAAAAATCTGTCCTGTTGTTTGAAAACAAATAAATAAAGAACAAAACGATGTGCATACAACCTGTCTTTGCCAAGTTTCTTTATAGGCAAAAAGAAAGAGTTCTACTGACACTCCTCACAGTGTCCACGTTGGCACCACTACTGTTGGGCATTGGTCTCTGCCACGTGGGCAGAAAAGAAAAAGAAAAGAAAATAAAACATGTTTGTTTCTGTCTAAGAAAATAGAAAATCGTCGTTCAACAATTGCTACTGCAGGGTAAGCACACTGTCATCTGCAATTTTCCTACAACTGCTGTTGATGTTCACCATGCGTTTCATGCTCCTGCCATGTTCTACCGCCTGCCGATAGAAGAGAGAAGATTGCCGAAAATGCCTCCGCTGTCAGTGTTGCCTGCCAGCAAAACAAAAAATGGTTGCTGCAGACTCTCTGGCTCCTCCCCCGTTTATGTGAATTGACAGGGTATTTATAGGGTTGGATCGGGCTCAGGCACAAAATTCAAGAATGGAATCAACGGCTGTGAGATGAGAGGAAAGCAGATCTAGCGACATGTGTCCCATGGATAGTTGGCACGAGTTGGATGTGTGTTGGATAGTTGTATTCTTTGACCAGGTTCAATGTATCTCTGTTAGATAGTTGTGCACGAGTTAGATGTGTATTGGATAGTTGCATTATTTGACCAGGTACATTGCATTTTACAATTTATGGATTATTCAAGCCCATGAAAGTACATTTAATTAAGACCATGAAGGCTTGACATGTCAATATTGTACGACTTCTGATTTTTTGTGATATTAAACTTGTTCAAACAAGGCCCTATGCCTAGCATGGGTGAGGTTGGCCTTAACACTTAGCCCCCAAACGATAGATTGCATGCAAGTGTAAGAACTAGAAAATTCTAAATGAAAATGCAACAGATGGGAAAACAAAAACAACATGAAACAAGAAATGCAAACTTGAAAGTAAATTATAATGTTCTAAACATGATCAAAATAACCAAATAATCGAAAGAGACACCGACATAGGTAATCCAAACAACCATTAAAATCTAAAAATATAATTTATTATGATTTTAACTAAGATTTATAGATATATATGTGTAATTATATATATATATGTAGATATGTGCTTAAGCTCTCATTCTTAATATTCTCACAAGGTAACAGTAAAAGTATGTAAACTATTTTGAGCAAGTGATTTATACAAAACTTAAAGAGGAGGATGAGCTAAAACTCATGTTAGATCATAGTAAGCCACAACTTTTAGATTTTTTCTTAGTTTTTTTTCTTGTTTTTTGCTTCTTTTTTTTTAAAAAAAGAAACATAAAAGGAAAATAAAGAAAAAGTTGAGAAATTACCCTCCTTCTAGTGTCAAAAAGGAGTTGATGCGTAAATTTTGGACATGCCGCCAACACTTGTGAAAACTGGTTTTAGGAGACTATCGCTTAGGGCACCTCCCGTATGGGTATGGAAACCCGTGAATAGTCTCAGTTGGAAAGGGCTATGTGACAAAACAATAATAATAATATTTTTAAGCAAAATATTAAAAACTTAAATTTAATAAGAATATTGAAAAGTTAAATAATTTGTGCAATTTAAAAAAGTACAATAAATAATTCAAAATAAAATGCAAATAATAATATTGAAAACTGTAAAAGTTATCTGCCACCACGACTGCTTCTTTGCTTGGAGATGGGAAAGAGAAAAATCTGTCATGTTGTTTGAAAGCAAATAAATAAAGAACAAAACGATGTGCATACAACTTGTCTCTGCTAGGTTTCTGTTTATAGGCAAAAAGAAAGACTTCTACTGACACCCCTCACGGTGTCTGCATTGGCACCACCACTGTTGGGCGCTGGTCTCTATCGCGTGGGCAGAAAAGAAAAAAGAAAAGAAAAAAAAATGTGTTTGTTTATGTCTGAGAAAACAGAAAACCATCGTTCAACAATTGCTATTGCAGGGTAAGCACACTGTCATTTGCAATGTGCCTGCAACTGCTGTTGATGTTCACCGCACGTTTCACGCTCTTGCCATGTTTTGCTGCTTGCCGGTAGAAGAGAAGACTGCCGAAAATGCCTCCGCTGTCGATGTTGCCTGCCTGCAGAATAGAAAATGGTTGCTGTAGACTCTCTGGCTCCTCCCCCGTTTATGTGAATTCATAGGGTATTTATAGGGTTGGACTGAGCTCGGGCACGAAATTCAAGAATGGAATCAACGGCTGTGAGATGAGAGGAAAGCAGATCTAGCGACATGTGTCCCATGGATAGTTGGCACGAGTTGGATGTGTGTTGGATAGTTGCATTCTTTGACCAGGTTCGATGTATCTGTGTTAGATAGTTGTGCACAAGTTGGATGTGTGTTGAATAGTTGCATTCTTCAACCAGGTACATTGCATTTTACAATTTATGGGTTATCCAAGCCCATGAAAGTACATTTAATTAAGACCATGAGGGCTTGACATGTCAATACTGTACGACTTCTGATTTTTTGTGATATTAAACTTGTTCAAACAAGGCCCTATGCCTAGCATGGGTGAGGTTGGCCTCAACAACACCTTAGCCTCTTGTGTTTGAGAATGTTTTTGAGATGTTTTAGACAATGTGTGATAACGTCGAATTTAAGGAACTCTTAAAAAGAAAATGCCAAATGCAACTTAGAGTTTCTAGTGGTTTACTAGTCAAACATCTTTAAGGCTTGAAACATCTTGATCAAAGCAACAAAGACATCTTCATTGGAGATGTCTTAACATTCTCAGATGTCTTGACTATTGATTGCTGAGCTTCAAGCTAGACATATTGGTAGTGATGAATCAAACTTCTTCTAAAGATGTCTTAAATGACATAGCAAATTGGGAAAATTTGAATTAGCCATGAAGAAAGCTCAAAAGACACCATGGAAAGATGAAAGTTTAACCAAAAGAGTATAAATTGGAAGGCTGGGGTCTAAATTTGAGACATGAAAGAATATATGAAATTGAGAGGTACTTGAGGGAGAAAGTAGCCTAGGAAGAGGTGAAAGAATCTCCTATGAGGGCTATCTTGTCTTCTTGAGTGCATGAGTCTTGTGAGCTCTTTTGTGAGCCAAACATGAGTGAGAGTTAAGAGGGATCATTAAAGACATGTGTTTACCTCCAAGTGCTAGGTTGGTTATGAATTGAGCTTTGCTTCTTCTTGTTGCTATATTTCTTGATTGAGATCAATATAATTAAGAGATAAATACTCCATTTCTTTGCATTCTTGCTTTCTCTAAGGTAATTCAGCTTGGAAGTATGTGGAATTAGACATTTTAGGATCTTGTAGGATCTAGATCCTTACCACATTGAATTAGAGTATTGGTTTTGGAGGCATCTACATCTTATTATGAAGAATATGATATGCTTTGTACATATTACAATTTGAATTAATAAAAATTGGTGAGAATTTTATTTGATCTTGATGGGATCATATTACTTTTTTAATAATTAAACACTTAATTTCTTGAAAAGGCTAGGGTTTGAAGTGAATATTTTTAAATTTATGATTTTATACTAAATCATACTGTTACTTAGTTTAAATTGAAGAAATATGATTATGGATATTTTTTAATTTTACACAGCTTTGATTATTTTTTGTGTGGGTATTACCTTTGTTACTTTGAGAACTTAAGTATAGACTTGTTGAAGCTATGATTCCAAAGAAGAAGACTACATAAGAGCTTGGACAAGAGATTAATGAACTTAAGGATACTTTCAAGTATTTTGAAGTTGAAATGCAATAAGGTGTTCTAAGGTTGATAACTAATAGACATCAAGACTTTGAAAAAGAACTTATAAGACCTAAAGTGAAGATTATTGATGAATCACTGTTTGATGTTGGCTGCAATGTTGGGTACACAACATTACGGCTGCGACGTCGCGTATGTGATTTTAAGGTATATACCCTGAGTCTATAAATACCGTGCCTAGGCTCTAGTTTTGAAGGCAATTCATTTAGCTAGTTTTCAGTTTTCAAGCAAGGTAGCGAAGCTCTTGCTATTTCTTCTTCCTAAAGTTAGAATATTTTTTGAGTGCTTGCAAAAGGAGTCTAAAGTGTGTATAGTTCTTTGTTTGAGCACTGATGTAGGTGAGTGTAGCAGTGTGATGGGAATAAAATGAATTCTCTTGACAATCCTTGCAGCAGTAAGAATAGCTTAATATTTTCTTTAATGCATTCTACTTTTTTGTTCTTTACTTTAATGCATTTAATTAAGCAATTTATTTTCAGCAATTAATAAACATGAGCACGACCACTTCGAGCATTCATATAGTACTTGGCAACCCAAAAATGCTTAATGTTTGGTAGCCTAGTAGTGCTATATGTGTTTAAGAAAGTGGGGCGATTACTTGTGTTAGGCTAGCTAGGCAATAGACACTAGTATTCAATCTACTTTACCCTTATTCTTGTTGTAGGCGATTACATCCATAAAATATAAAAATGATAAAAATTCATATATCTTAGTTACACTTAAACCATACTTTTGAGCCTCAAAAGTGTAGTTGGAAAAACAACAAACTTTCTCAACGCTGTTTCACTTCCTAGAGGAACTAGTATATGAGATAACTATAGGTTCATGAAATTTAACCAGATCATACATAATGCCTTAGTGATTCGTATGGTTGGGATGATGTTGCTAGGGACCTTTTTGTTGTTTTGTGTGCTATCTAGGACCCAGTGAAAAGTATTTAAATCATTGGAATGAACTTGAGAGTCCTATCTTATTTCAAAATTACTACAACAAATTATTAGAGCACACTGTGATTTTTATTTTGCTAACTAAAAATATCCTCTTCTCACAGGAGCGCTTCTTTGCCCAAGCCTAACAATGTTCATCCATCAAAGCCTTAATAGTATCAAATTACATTTACTCATCTTGATGAGTATGTGCCAAACTTCACCTTCATCCTACACTAGGATGAACAACTGTAGTGGCGTGACATGGAGGACAACATTGTGTTGCTACCCGATTGTGTTGCTCTTGCAATGCTTTATCAAATGCTTGCACAATGTGGTTTTTAAGACTACCATGGGGAATATATCATGGAAGATGTTGATGCTAGAGATTATCATCCCACCGAAGCATAACGCTTGCGAGATTGACAGCTACAGTAGTACTATGAACTTTTGAAGGGAAAAGGACTTAATAATTTTCCATTCCTATTGTACCAACAAACTAGTGGGGATCTTTGACTTAATAACTCTCCCCTCTTTAACTTCAATGATGAAGGTCAAAACCAAAATTTTCACTCCATAGTTCACAAAACTGATTCTGGTAACAAGGGATCCAATGACAAAGCAGGATCTGGAAGTGCAAGTCAAGATAGGGATGTAGGTAAGAAGCAAGATTGTGATTGTGGTCGCAATCATCGAAGAGGTAGTAGTAGGCACTGTGATGATGCTAGTTCTCCTTCCTCTTCCGCTTCATCATCATCATCTTCTTCTAGCTCTGATTGTGATTGCAGAAGGTAAGATCGTGATGGAGGCAATCGAAATGAGCACAATGATTGATGGGATCACAAGAACCAAAGGGACCACTAAGATAGGAAAAATCAAGGATGTAGACATTCAAGAGAAGCACATCACCATGAATGAAGGGTTAGTAGAGGGCATCATAGGCACCATGATCAAGGCCTTGATGAGCCTATATTTGCTACCTAAAGTATGCTTAACATTACATAGGCAATCCGAATCCCAACAAGGCATGTGAAAGATAGTCGGATCAAACGGTTAGACATGAAAAATATTTCTTAATTTGAAGGAGGACATAACTTTGATCTGCAGAACCATCGTTAAGCTCTTCAAGATGCATGTGCCTTGCAAAACATAGAGAACGAGTGGCAAAAATTAAATATGTTTTCCAAGACACTCATCAAAGAAGCAAAGAACTAGTACTGGTTCTTAGAATTAGAATCTATTAGATGATGGAGTACCATGCTTAAAATATTTAATGATAAGTATCAAACATACTTCCAAGTGTCCAACTTAAGGAAGTAGATTCAAGGGTGGAAATAGGGAGCACATGAACCTTTGGATGCTGCCATTGGCTAATACTATATGATGAACAAATGCCATCAACATGGTTATTCTCAATTGGCTCAACTCCACCACATTGTGGATGAGCTTTGTAATGAAATGAGGAAAAGACTTGGTGTCTATGTCCAAGGGAGATTATTAGAATTAACTACTTGTCAGGTACAAAGGTTAATAGGAACAGGTAGCTAAAGAGGAGGATGAACTTAGAAAAAGAGAAAGTGCAGAGGAGTACAACCGTGATCATTCCATCTGCAAGTGGAGGTTCGATTCTATGACAGCGAGGATGAATTTGTATTTAATTAGGGGATGCATAAAAAAGCCTTTCCACTTCAACAAGTCCAATTTGAACTTATGGCCAAGGTTGATCAGTTAAGAGATTCCATGGATAGCTAATTTCAATTTTTCCTCAAAATTGCTGAAGAGTCCTAAGAATAAGGTAGTGATCATGAGCATAGGAGGTGCAAAGAAGCTGAACATGAATATTACAAAGGTAAGGGTAAAATTGCTACAATAGGAGAGGTTATAGACAGTGAATCAGATGATGATCGTGGATGTGATATCTGCCAGTATGAACTTGCTAAGGGATGTTGCCCCATTGTGTCACATCTTTAGGAGTCTGGGGTGTATGCCTTACATCCGTGACTTACACAAAGGCAAACATCTAGAAGGTTGCCTTATACTTAAGGTAATCTCTAGTAGTTCCACTAGCAAAAACTGTATTATCCAAGCAAAGCTCCACCACAATCATACAAACAATACCAATAATGGCAGCAACCATAATCATGGATGCTTGAACTGCCAAGGCAAAAATACCCTTACTGATAGCCTTATCCATATGGTTATCATGTTCAGCAACCCATGTCTCCACGTGACTCTTCTAGTCATGTCTCTAATATTCAACCTTACTATCATCCTTATGATTATTATCAAACTCCTTCTCCACATGAAAGAAGGGATACCACCTCCTATCCTTATCCTCCTCCTATCCCTGCACATACTCCTCCTCTAGTTGCATAGCTATCATCTACTCCACCAATGTAGGGTGAACTGCCCACTCAACTACAACAACACAATGCTATGAAGGTTGTTAATTTGCAACCCAATCATCAATTGGAGGGGTTGATTGCTGATCAAAGAAAAAACCTTTCTTTTGACCTTGTAGTCCACCTAAGCCTTCACCTACACCTGTGGTTGAAAAACTTGCTCTTACCTCTTCCTCCATATCCAATTCCTTTGGGCCTCCTTTAAACCAAACTCTACCAAGGATCCATACTGTAATGCTTACTCACACCCTGTTTGATTGGATTCATGCAGGAAACCTTCCTAGGAAATTAGCTAATCTTGGAAGTCCTCTAATTTATTTGCAAATTGTTGGGAAAAAACTGTGTAAGGCTCTTCTCGATTCAAGTTCTAATGTTAATTTGATTTCTCATGAGATGCACAGTGCTTGGAACCTACCTCCTCTTAAGAAGAGCAACATCAAATTAGAATTGGCAGACCAATCCATCACCATTCCATTAGGACTAGTAGAAGACACTGCGACCACTATTTGTGGGTGGTCTTATCCTACCAACTTCCTAGTAATCAAAGTGGAGAACTGCAAAGGGGACTTCCAAATCATCATGGGAAGAGCATGGTTGAGCATTGTAGATGCAAGAATGGGCATTAGAGATCTTTATTTGGAAATCTCTAAAGAAAATGCATTTGGAAAGATTGAGAAGAAGAGAGTTCCATGCATCGCATACAATGATAGTGGGTGCAATTATGTGCAAAAACTTTGGGCCATAAATTAAGCATCTATCTTTGGATGCAAATAGTGTGTGCTAAAAATAGAAATTCAAAGGTGTTTATATGTAGTAGCCACAAAATAGGAGGGCACTGAGTAGCTAACTGCTAATTTAGAAAGCAACATACTTTACATGGAATTAGTTGAGAGCCTGACATATGAATATGTCATGAGCATGAATAAACTTAAGCAAGTTCATCATTAACTCTCTGATGATACCTATTGGGGAGAGTTGGAGATTCTTGAGAACTTCAAGCAATAGCCCCTTGAACTAAAAACATTACTGGCTAGAATGAAGTATGTATTTTTGAAAAATAAGAAGTTAGTTATAATCAATGCAAGACTTGCTTCGGAACAAAAAGAGATGCTGTTGAAAGTAGTTGAAAGATGGTTAGCAAATTTTGCTTGGTCATGTCCTGAACTCATAGGGATTGATCCTAGGATATGCTAGCATTGCATTTACACCAACTTGCCTGTGAAGCCAAAACAACAGTCATAAAGGCAGTTGAACCCCAAATTGAAGCAAATTATCAAGAAGGAAATCAAGCAACTCCTTAAGATAAGGTTCATCTATCCCATTGCAGATAGCAAGTGGATTAGCCCACTTGTAATTATGTCAAAGAAAGGTGTCCAATGGTGGGTTTTCATTAATTTTAGGCTGCTGAATATGGCAACATTAAATGATCACTTTTTGTTGCCATTTGTTGACTAGGTGCTTGACACAATATCAGGGCATTACTACTACAGCTTCCTAGATGGTTATAATGGTCATAACCAAATTCATATTACATTAAAGAACCAAGCAAAGACAATGTTCACAAGTCCCTAGGGGACTTTTGCATATTGTAAGATACCGTTTGGTCTATGCAATGTCCCTAATACATTTCAATGCCTGGTCTTGAGCATCTTTGAATAGTAGATTGGTAGTGGTGTAGAAGTCTTCATGGATGACTTCTCCACCTATGAAGCTACATTTGAGTAAACCTTGGATTACCTTGAGCAAGTGCTGAAACAATGTGTCAAAACTAACTTGTAGCTCAATTAGCAAAAAAGTCACCTCATGATCTAGGAGGGCTTTATATTGGGGCACAAAATTTGGCAAGCAGGAATTGAAGTGGACCTTGAACAAATAAGGGTCATCCAAGGAATAACTTACCAGCCAGAAATAATTAAAGATGTTCGATCATTCCTTGGACACATTGGCTACTACTAGCGTTTCATAAAGAATTTCTCTAAAATCACAAAACTATTGGTCAAGTTAACAAAGAAAGATGCTCTCTTTGTCTAGACCACAGAGTGTGAGAAAGCATTCCAACAACTAAAGTAAAAGCTTGTAGCAACCCTAATTCTACAAGCATCTGACTAGTCTAGACCATTTCATATCATGAAAAATGTATTGAATTATGCTTTGGGAGCTATGCTAACATAGTTAGATGACAAGAAATGTCCATACTACATCCATTGTGCTAGGCAAAGCATTGTGGATGCACAATTGAACTACACCACTATAGAAAAAGAATTGATGGTAGTGGTGTTTGCTCTAGAAAATTTTAAGCACTATGTGCTTGGATATAAGATGTTTGTGCACATAGACCATGGTGCCATCCGCTTCCTAATAAACAAGCCAACAGTAAGCCCCATGTCATACTGTGGTTGGTGATCTTGCAAGAATTCGATCTTACAATGGTAGATCGAAAGGGTCTTGAGAATGTGATTATTGATCACTTGTCTTGGTTGCAATGGGATGATAAAGAGGAAGAAAGCTCATTATCTGATATGTTTCTTGATGAACTCCTCTTTGCTAAAGCAATAACTAGACAAATGTCCAATCAACCAAAATGGTATGATAACATTCTTACCTATCTTCTCACTCAGGAGATACCATAAGGGTTGGACGACTAGAGAAAACAACAGTTTCTTCACTAGGTAAAGTACTTCATGGAGATCAACGGACACCTCTATAAGGTGTGCACTGATGGCCTAGTTCATTGGTGTGTCCTTGATCCTGATCAATTGGGTATGCTCCAAGATGCTCATGAAGGTCCTTGTAGAGGACATTATACTAGGAGATGCATGGTCATTAAAATCTTGATGGCAGGGTACTATTAGCCAACACTCTTCAAGGATGCTCATCATTTCATCCACTCTTGTGAACAATGCCAATGGGATGGTGGAATGACTACTCGAATGGAGAAACCTCAATAATGGATTCAACCATTAGAACCATTAGACATTTGGGGCATTGATTTCATGGGTCCCATCATGCCCATGTCAAATGGAAAGGCGTACATTATAGTTTTTGCTGACTATTGTACAAAATGAGTAGAAGAAGCAACCATCATTGATTATACATCCTCTATAGTTGCTTAGATTGTACAACAAAATGTTGTAAAAAGGTTTGGTGTACCATGTGCATTGATTTTTGACAATGGAACTCATTTTATAGGCACTACTTTTTGGAAGCTCATGTAATACTTAGGGGTTGAACAAAAACTCACAGCATCTTACCATCCCCAAGTTAATGATCAAGATGATGTTACCAATAGGGAAATCACAAGGATACTAACAAGAACTATTAGCAAGTATAGGAAGGATTGAAGCACAAAACTGAACGGTGCCCTTTGGGCCTACTGCTCAATGTCGAAACATCTTATAAGCTACTCTCCTTATGAACTTGTCTATGACAAACTACGAACACTTCCTATTCAATCTAAACATTGTACACTTTCAACGACTTGTGATCTTGACCTTGACTTAAGTCTAGCCCAAAAATAAAGATTAATGAATCTCAACCTACTAGACAAAAACTGATTAGTGGCCTTATCATCTAATGAGTTGCACAAGGCTTATAACAAAAAATGTCATGACCTAAAAATTAGAAAAGTTAAATTTCAACTAGCACATAAGGTTCTCTACTGGAACCCCACACACGTACCTCAACGAACCAAGTTCCAAATGTTGTGGGAAGGACCTTATATCATTTATGAAACTTTTTCTTTAGGGGCCATGATGATCTATAAACCTAAGAGCCCAAGCAAGAAATAGCTAGTCAACATCCAACAAATTAAGCCTTTTCATGAGCATACACTAGCTAACACAACAAGCATCTTATTTGATGGACAACCACACTCCATATTTCAGATCTCCTCCTTTCAACTTAGTTGTGGGGGAGATGGCCAACCATGCTAACCATCCAAGCAGCTTAGATTTTTCAACTTTTTTATTTTACACGTTTTTCATTTTACAACTTTTTGTTTTACATGTTCATTGTTTTACATCTTTTGTTTTTCTATTATTAATCTCTTCTAATTTTTGTTTTACATCATCATTAGTACATTTGATATTTCTTGAATAATTTATACTTTCTCCTATATTTTATTTTATTTTTTGTGATTTTCTAACTTTTTTTTAATAAGTGCTAGGTACATTGGTAATGTGTTACTTGATGGTGGTATGTATCGGATTTGTCATTCGATTGTTGGTGTCTAGTTTCTAGCTTTGAATTTCATTATGGATAATTAAGACGGTTTCTTTTTCATGTAACAAATAGTGAGTTCACAACATCCACCCATCCACACACTCTATGGTTTTCCTTGTTTTGGAAATGTGTAGTCCTTGCACTAATAAAACTTTAATAAATTTGTGACTTTGGTAGTTTCTAGAATTAGGAAGGATTCAAAGGTTTGAATAGGGTGTGGCTTCAAGGGGATTCATTATTTTTTGTGCTTTTCTATTTTCCTAGGTGCATGTATGTTTCCATGAATTTCTTACCATTTCGTGCCAAGCAATAAATGAAGTTGAATAAGTCCTTACATGGTGTGGTTCTCATTAGAAAAAAAAAACCCAAACGATGGGAATTCAAAGCACCTCCCTTGGACAAAATAAATGCATACGTCCTTGCATGGTGTGGTTCTCATAAAAAAGAGAGAAAGAAAAAAGAGATGAGAATTCAAAGCACACCCCTTGGACAAAATAAATGCATGTGTCTTTGCATGCTGTGGTTCTCATTTAAAAAGAAAAAATAATGGAAATTCCAAGCACACCCCTTAGACAAAATAAATGGACTACAAGCACTAGTTATGGGACTCGTCTCATCTAACTAAGGCCCTTCCTCACTTCCTACTTCTTTTCTAATTTGGAATAGTGGTTGTTCTGAAGTGCTCTTGTGTCTTAGGGGATGGATTGGTCTTAGAATGTCGATGCAAAGTCATTGAAAGAAGTTGGTTTTGGTCTGGACTCAGGATGGATCCTATCAAGTCATTTAACCACAAAATCCACAAGGGACTTCATGTGACCATAATTAGGAGCTCCATTCCACTTTCTCTCTCTTATCCATCTATGGTTTTTGTGTTCCATCTCATTGTCAGTTTCATGTTTTAGTTTAATGTCCTCGTTTGATGTGTATGAACTCTTAGTTAGTTACTTTCAGGTTTTTGTACTTAATCTTTTGTAATCATTAATCATCCATGGAGTTGGCAAACTCTTTGGTTTGAAGTTATGCAAGTGCATAAAAGGCTTGTGCTTGCTTTGGGAAGGACCCACTTGCATATCGTTTGGTTAGATTAGTTAAGTTCTTTACCTCTAGACATTTTTACAATCAAATTTCTTCTATTTACTCCACCAATGACATCCAATTGTACACTTCTTCAAAATATTTTTTAGTGAACTCTTCTTTTCATTGTTGTGAATTCTTATATCCTCTTCAAATATTTCCTTATATTGAACTTTTTCAAATTTAATGGACCACTTAATTTAATTAACCCTATCTATTAGCCTTCCTACTAACACTACTTAAGGAACTAATCAACCATAATCACAACCTAGTTGAGTGTAATCATTGATACGACAAGGCATTTAATAGTTATGTGTTACATATTGCATACTAATTCATGATCCTATTATGATTATTATGGGAAGCATGGATTGGAAGTGAGCCTATCTTCACCAAGGATGATGTAGTAATACCACACAATGAGGACCATTTGTGATTGAAGGATCTCTTCTCTCTCTCTCGTTCTCCTACTGCTAAGAGTTGTTGTATGTCAATATTCTCCAAGGTGTTCACTCCTCTTCTCATGAACACCCAATGTTGTAAAAATTGTAATTTCATACACTTGGGCACTTAGAGTCTATATATCTATTTCATTTGAGTTAGTTAATAATCCCATACCTACCCAATATGTTATGTTATAAAGAGCTTGTTCCTCCTCTTCTTCACTTGAGGATGAGTTTTCATTTAGTCATGGGGGTATGATGAATCATTGTTTGATGTCGGTCATGATGTTGGGTATGCAACGTTGGGGCCACAACATTGGGTATGTGATGTTGAGGCTTGGATCTGACATTAATTTTTTGACATGAAGGTATATACCTTGAGTCTATAAATATTGCACTTGGTCTCTAGTTTTGAAGGTGATTCGTTTAGCCAGTTTTTAGTTTTCAATCAAGGTAGCAAAGCTCTTACTATTTCTTCTTCCTAGAGTTAGAATATTTTCTGAGTGGTGATAGAAGGAGTCTAAAGTGTGTATGGTTCTTTGTTTGAGCATTGATGTACCTAAGCATAGCAGTGTGATGGGAATAAAACGAACTCTTTTGACAATCCTTGCAACACTAAGAATAACTTAATATTTTCTTTAATGCAATCTACTTTCTTGTTCTTTACTTTAATGCATTTGATTAAATAATTTATTTCCAACAATTAATGAACATGAGCATGACCACTTTGAGCATTCATATAGTACTTGGTAACCTAGTAACGCTTAATGTTTGGTAGCCTAGCAGTGCTATATGTGTTCAAGATGTGTCCAAGAAAGTGGGATGGTTACTTGTGTTAGGCTAGTCAGGCAATAGGCACTAGTTTTCAATCTACTCTACCCTTATTCTTGTTGTAGGTGATTACATCCATAAAATATAAAAATGATAAAAATTCATATATCTCAATTACACTTAACCATACTCTTGAGCCTCACAAGTGTAGTTGGAAAGACAATGAACATTCTTAACGCTAGTTAACTTCCTAGAGGAACTAGTGTATGAGATAATTATAGGTCGACAAAATTTGACCAGATTACACGTAAAGCCTTAGTAATTTGTATGGTTGGGCATAGGGGTACCTCGTTGCTCATCAATTATGAAAGAAGAAAATCCTTTGCATCTATGAGTGGATTAAGAAGAGAAAGTAATCCATGGGTTTTATAAGAAGAGAATAATCCAAACCTTAAATGTATGAACCAAGGTCCCATTCCATTTATGCTAATGTATAAGAGAATAAAAAGGATGTAATTATTAGAAATTTGAGAACCATTTTAAGAGTCCCTTATGTTAACATTCCTATTTTCAAGGGCATTAAGGGTACAAATTTTTTCTATTTTGCTTGATGTTTATGAATAAATATTTCCTTGTTAAACAAATTACTAATAAATCCATGATCAATATTGTTGAGAGCTATATGATTCTCCTACTTAACTTAATTCTTGTTGATAAGAGTTTGCTAATTTCTCTTATTATAATTTGTATGTATGAGCTATGTTGATTTGTATGGTGATTCTAAGCTTTAAACTACTTTTTAGGCTATTTCTATATCTCTAGCTGTGCATGATCTTTCTCTTGTTCAAGCTTACTCTATGAGCTCTTCCAATTTCAAAAAGGCAGAGATTGTTATGTGTTTTAAGCTTGGTTGTAGGTTTGGATTTATAGTGGAGCTTTCGTTACATGTGGAATTGAGCTTTCATCTTATCTTTTACAAGTGTTTGTTTGCCACATCAACACATAGAACCATTTTTCAATTGTACTTAGCTTGTTCATAATGACTCTACTAGCTTAGCATCATGTGTGCTTGGATAGTTTTTTAAATTCACCTTAGCTCTTTGTTCTAGTTGTATAAAAAGAGGCCAAATTGGTTCTATTATGTCAGTTTTTATTAATGGGATTTAGTGGGGCCAGGGTAAAAAATTTTAAAAGCATGTACGCAAAAGAATTTTAATTCAACTTAGCTTGTAAAATCAACTCATAGAATCATATTTTACTTCTACAAAGGGATGAAAAATAGCTCTTTCATGTCAGCTCAAAAAGAAAGCACTAAAACAAAATTAACTTGTAGAACCATTTTTGATTCTATGAAGTGCTGCTTCAATTGGCTCTACCATGTCAGCTTCTAAAGTAAGCTAGTAGTTAGAATCAACTCTAGAACCACTTCTTGGTTCTACAAAAGCTTATTAAGAGTAGTTCAACAACAATAGCATTTCTCTTCTTCCACACATTCTAGCTTGATTTAAATGCTTGTCTCTTTTCGAAAAAGCTTCAAAACCAAATTTTGGTTCTATTGGATGCCTTGCCACAACAACTCATAGAACCAACCTTTAGAACTAGTTTTTGGTTCTATAAAGCTTTTTCAAAATAGCTTTATAACATCAACTCCTTTTACTATAGGCACAATGAAGCTTATTTTTTAAATAAATAGAAAAATGATGAGAATAAAAAAAGATTCAGATTTTCTTTATAGAGTTCATTACCATGTCAACCCAAGTGGAAGGAAAGCCCATAACAAAGAAGATAAGTTACCTTTAATAGCTATCTTAAAGCTAGGACTAGATTTTGATTCTATACAAGCTACTCCAGAAAAACGATGTCACATTAGTAGAAATAAAAGGGGTATTATAAGTTGATATTAAGGAGAGCTATTATACAAAAAGCTAGAGCCTGTACTACTATGAAAGAAAGCTAAACTTCATTAATGAAAAGATAGGAGTTATTAGTTGAAGCTTAAAGAGCTGTTATCTCCAATACAAGTAAAGCTTATTATTTCCATGGGAAGTAAAAGGACTATTGGTGCCAAAAATGAAATGATAGATTTCTTCCTTCTTTACTAAGCTTTTAATGCTCACCTCAAACTCATGCCAAATGCAATAATAGAAGCTAAGATGTAATGGATATAACTTCTTCTTCTTCAGCTATTCTACCCAATGGATTGGTAACAGTTATAGCTTACTTCTTCTCATGCATCTCTAGCATATTAGTAATGGGTTAAAGAATAGCTCTAAAAGGGCTAAAAATAATGTTGGCTATAAATTGAAGCTCTTTAGCTTAGCTTTGTAATTCTAGCTTTTGGCCTTGTGCTTAAACTAGAATTTCTTCTTTTGTTCTTCTTCTTTTCTTTTTAATCCCTTCTTTTGTAAAAGCTCTATTTTTTTCTCAAAAAGCTTGGAAACTCTTGAGTCTTTATGCTGAGACAAGGTAGAGTATTTATCTCTTCCTCTATGCTAAGAGAGCAAATTTCTATGACTTGGAGCTTGGTGGTTGTGTTTAGTCCAGAATTGTAAAAGAAGCCCTATAAATTTTTTTCATTAATAGAATTACTTTGGCCCCTAGGATCTAGGGAGAGTGTTATGATGGAGGTAGGTTAGCCAATCTAGTAGTTGAACCACCTTAAAAGCTCGATGTTTGTTTACTCTTTTTTGCTTAGGTGTTCTGTTTTCTATATTAAGTTAATTTGTAGCTTTCTACATGTTTGTCTGCTAGTCTCCATTTAACTTAAAATTTTTATAAGGTCCTAATTCACCTCTCCTCCCCTCCCTTCATCTTAGTGTCTTTAGTTGCATTTAGCAAATAACAGTTTAGACTTGTCAAACTTGTACTAGCATTTAGCTATAGATTAAAAAATCACATGGGATTGGAAAATTGGCAATAATTTTTATAAATCCAAATAAATTGTATAAAAATCAACAATATTAGCAGAAAAGAGAATTATATTCACTCATGTTCATTATGCATTTTCCATTTTTTTCATCTAAGAGCTTAATTAGAGTGGAAAATCAAATATAGAATTTTTAATTTTTACCTAAATTCGCAATAAAAAATATATTAGAATTAAAAATCAATAAAATATAACACTATTCATATGATTAAATATCTTATCTCATTTTGAATTGGCTTGCGATTAAATACAAGATTCCACAAATTAGGCATTTAGCTATGTTATATGTACCTCATGAATTTAACATGGAGAGATTCATTTTTAAATTAAGAAATAAAATTTCTTTTTATGGGGTAAGTGATGGTAAGGTGCTCATTTTGTAGGTCAAAACAAATAGGGTCAAGCTTAAACATAATCATTTAAAAAGGTTATTCTTTTGTTCATTAACAAACCTCTTGAAATCTCTAAATCTACTTGATCAAATGAATATTAAGGCTTTAAATGATTAATTATTTTCTACTAATACAAAGTTATACCCTTATAGAGTAGTCATAATCCTAGGTAGGTAATTGTTTTTTATGAACATAAAGTTATACCCCAAAAATTACTCCATTTCTATAATGCACATTAAAATAAAAATAAATTTACTAATTTTGGATAAAGATATTAAGCATGTATGTTTATCTTCTTAAATGACAAGGCCTATGTGCAAGTTATAGGAATCCTACTGGTTTTCACTAATGGGATTTATAATACATAATGTAGTGTGATTTAGTTGTAAGCTTCGAAGACGATGTTGAGTGAGTAGCCAAGAACACTCATATATATCATTTCATTCAAGAAATATAAAAAATGATATGATACATATAATACACTAAATAACTATGTTGCCATGATAAGGAAATTAAGAGAATATTTATAATTTTATAATTTATAATTTTTATGTCATTTATGAATATGAGAATAAAACAATAATAAACACACATGCATCATAATCCCTTGTAGGGATAAGTGCAATGCTTACAAACACTCACATATGTCACAATCCCTTATGGAATAGGTGTAAAACTACACACGAAAAGGAATAAATGGCTCTTATTCATAACCTTAATTGCACAACACCATACCATACAATTATGACCTCTTTGAATAAGGATGAATCATTACACCTTGATGAAATGACAATTAAATAAATATTATTAATATTTGAATGTTTAAGGTACCGATTATAGAAAAGGGAAAATCATGATATTTATTCATTGTGTAAAACCTAGACTCCACATTGACCAAACGATTATGGGCTACGTAAGCAAGGTTGCACTTTGATAGAGTTTAGCCACACCTGTGAAAAAAATGACTCAAAAAACATATAAAACAAGTAAGTAATCAACTTACCCAAGGGAGGAAGAGCTCTTCATTTAAATCAAACACTAAAAACCCAAATAAAATGTCTAAGTTATAAATGACATATGTGAGAGTTCATCTTGAGTATTTATAGTTTTCACAATCTAATGGCAAAGGTTCATTAATGCCTAGGAGCTAACAGAGGTTCATCAACACAACCCTAGCTAATCATGTCATACTTTTGTCACTTGGACCAAAACCTAGGCAAGCTAGGGTTGCATTGACAAAGTGAGATTAGTGTAGGAGGATGCTTTGATGTAGAGCAGTTAGTGCCTTCCCCTCCTCCCCCTAGTAGGAAACCTAGATTAATTCTAGATGAAATCTAGAATTCAAAGGAACATGTTAGAAGGACCTTAGGATGTTTGAATAGGTTCAAAAACATCTTAAAGAGCTTGAGAAATGCGTATAAACCAAAGTGTGATACAACAGGTAAGGGATCACACTTATGAGACACAAACCATAATCAAACACATTAGACTATAAACATAGGATGTGCAAAATACTTCCCAAATCCAAGACTAATATACATATAAAATACCACTAAATGACTTACCATTCCTCCATGATTGAGTAAAACTTGTCCCATAACTTTCAAATTCAAGACATAAAAATAAGAACTAGAGATAAGAAAAGGTCAATGTGGAGGAATTATAAATGTACAATCTAGACCATGATTATGTTACAATACAAGCCACCTCACAAAGAAGTACCAAGGAGTAATGGTCCAAGATAGAGTCTTCCTTACATGCTTGCATGAAATAGGAATAAGTTAAAATTACAAGATGTGGACATGTGAAATATTTTTAGCTATACCTTAAGGCCCATCACCCTCACCTCATGGATGGATCTCTACTATATATTACTGATGCCTTCTTCCACATCATCCATCTTCAAATCATCTCCTGCTAACTCCTCTGGTGCTTGTTTGAAAGATCTTGCTAGGCACATGCTTAGCCTAAAGATCTAAAGATTCTCTACCTATGGATCTCTCTCTAGAAAAATATGTATTGGATTTAGTTATTGATGTTGTTCTTCCTCTTCTTTTAGAACATTTAGTTATCTTGCAGTGCAATTACCTAAACATGATGAGTTGTTAAATTACTAAAAATCAGGTAAGATTTTAAATGCATTATGTTATCATTGTAAAAAAGGCCATAGAAATAATGATAAGTATAACCCTTAAGGGCCATGAGAAACATAATCATAACTATGGAATCAAGGCATGCATGGGTATGTAAAAATAAGGCAGAAATAACCTAAATAACCATTAAATTACAAAGTACATACCTGAATTGATGCCTCTCCCCCACAACTAAGTCACAAGATACTTGACTTGATCCACATGACAAATGGAAACACGAAGAATGAGAAGAATAAATGCTCAAGAAAATTCCAAGAATCCAATCTTTGGAAAATATCAAACTTGTTGAAATGCCAAGGATTGAACCAAACAAATCACAAAAAGAGAAAGAAGACTAAAACATTAGAATCCTAACTTGGATGACATTCAAACCCATGGGATTTGAATCATAATAGTAAATATACTCATTCCCATGATTCAAGGACTAAGAAAGGAAGGGATTAAAGAAATGGGGGATAAACAAAGTATCCTTAGATTAAAAAAATAGGGACAAATGAGGTAAGGTGGAAACAACTATCATAATGAAACCTTAAAGCTTGTAGAGTCAACACTCATACAAGTGAAAGGCCAATTAAGTGATTTATGTCATGCAGTCACTACCATCATTAGAAGGTAAGCTTGAGCTCACTCACTTACAATGTCAAACCACAAAGGATTCATAATCGAGGCCTCCCTATAGAAGCCACCTACCTTTCTTACCCTTGTGAAACTCTTTGATGAGATACTTGTGGACTTCAAACAACTAGTGAGACATCAACATCAAATGTGAGTCTATCCTTTTGGATGACCAAATCTCATCCTTTGCCTTCTTTGATCAACTTCTTACCATACACAACAATGCACAATATGGAAAGGAAGAGATGGAAACTAAATTATGTCTAATAGAGAGAAGGTACGAGTGTAACTTTTCTAGATCCCTAGCCAACCATTTAATTAGTTCATAGGAGTAAATGATCATGGCTTACACATTGCAAGGGATCCATTGTTGTGTCCCTTTACTGCTATTCATCCACATAGTAGGGATAGACCTCCAAGGCTCCCTTCTAAGAGTAAGGTCTCACTTGCCACTACTAGTTTCATCTAGCCTCGATTGTTTTGCAATCTAACCAATGGTATAACTAAACGAAGATAAAATGCCACAGATCATCTAGCAGTTGAGGTTTGGCTTTTCGCCATCTATGCACATATACATAGTAGGTTCCCCAAATATGGATTTACTAGAAACCTCTTGTCAATCCCTTTGGCTACATCAATTGGTCACAACTGCAATAGTAATTATAATATCATGACCAAGTAATGATGGGTATAATCATGGCTTGGGTCCTAATCTTGATCCTTAGGAATAAATAAATTCAAAAATTGGATGGAAGCAAAATTTTATGTTACCAAAGTTCACTAAGAGAGAGATTTCTAGGCCTTCATGGCCATGGGTAAGGATGATGCAAGATATTATCTTAGATCATTACATTCTAGAAGTTAAGTTATTTAGATAATAGGTTGAATATGATAATAAATTTCATGGGGTATTAGTCCAATGACTCATTTTGATTTTAATTGAGTAATTATAAGATCTATCTAGGATGGTAAGAATACCAATTTGTCTACACTAATAAGGTTGGTATTGTATTGCTCTTTCCATCACCTCATCTTCTCATCATCATTATTATATTAATTTTTTTCTTTTCTTTCTTATCTTCTTTTATTTTTAATTAATTTTTCTTTCTTTTATGAGAAAATGATTTCTAATGTTGATGAGAACTAGGGAAATGATTAAATTGCTAATTTACCTCTTAGATTCTTTGACTTGCATGATGATGAGAATTCTTCCCTCATTGCATGGCTTGCACAAGTACATAAGATCACAAACCTCTTCTATCTGAGATGATTAGGAATGATAAGTGCATATACCTTAATCCAATCTCATTGATGTAACGACAGAAAACATTGGTTGCTGGAAACACCAAGAGGATTTCCATGTACATAGTTCCAACCTTGGATTCGTGAGAGGGCCATGCTGGAGAAAACGAATCCGAGGTGCCTTGAGTGGTCTTGCCAATCGGACAGAGACTTACTTAGTCAGTAAACTTGTTAACGATGGTGTAACGAGGTAATAATTTAATGTGAGAATATAATGTCGATTGACGAGAAAACGAGATTTGCTCCAAGATCAGATCTTGAAGGTAATGACAACGATGTAAACTATGCAAAATGACTGTAAAATCAATGTAAATAAGGTGCAATGAATTGAATTTGGAGAATGTACGATCCTGAGATCTAGGATTTATCTTATAAACAAATATGATGAATACAACGGGATTTGCAAGCAGACTCCGGTTTGGATGAAGTATCTGCCACCAACAAGAAGCTATTTAGAGATTAAATAAGCAAAAGCCAATCTACCTTGTTCACTAGCCAATCTGGGTGCAAGGGAGTCAGGCTTGAAGCAAAATGTTTTCTAACTTGAAATCTCTGACCAAAAGTGAAACACCCTAAATTTCAAGACCTTAATGATTCAGCAAAGTCTTAGAGCTTAGGCAAAAGATTTCCACAAGTGGCGCAGCTTAGCAAATTCCCTTTTTGGCTAAGGGCCTATTATGCTACGATACGCAGTGTAGTGTAATAGACTCCAGAAGATAGAACAAAACAAAGGGTGCATAGTGGCAACGCTTCAACTTTGCAAGTGAGCTATGTTTCAAAAATCTTAACTTTTGGCATATTACACTGCGTTACGCAATGTAGCGTAACGCAAGAAGATGGTCAATTTAGTCACAACGATGGAGATAGCAAAATTCAAGCATTAGCGGTTCTTACGCCACGATACGCTCCCTAGCGTATTGTAGCGTAATCACGGCACAATTTGTTACCGAAGCCCTGAAAATCCTGCAGCACTAAAGACAAGGGTAGATTACGCCATACTATGCTTCAGAGTGTAGTGCAGCGTAACACTACAAACTTCAGCAATAGCACATCAGGTCAATGGTATTTTGTGGGCCCAGGAAACACATCATCTAAACTGCATTATTCTGCTAAACCTAATCTTATAAATACCCCTGTTAAAAATGATCAAAGGGTTGGCAATTCTCTGGGTGGGTAGCTATTGGTAATTGTTGGCAATTTTGGCAAAGGATTGGCGAGAGAACAAAAGAGAATCAGAAATTGAAAGAACATAAACGGTGGTGGAGAGAAGCCTTTGGTTAAAGATTTTAAGTCAGTAGACATTTTGCTTCGAGTCAGACTCCCTTGTGCCTAGATTGGTTAGAACACGGTAGATTTGGCCTTTGCTTGTTTCATCTCTGAATAGCTGCTTGTTCTTGGCATGCGTTTCATCTAAACCGAAGATCGCTTACAATCATTGTATTCAACTTATTTGCTTATAAATTAAATCCCGGATCTCGGGATTTCACATCCTCCAAATTTAATTTATTGCATCTTATTTACATTAATTGCATAATTGTTTTGCATCGTTTACACCATCATCACTGCCTTCAAGATTTGATCTTAGAGTAGATCTTGTTTTTCCCATCAACCAGTATCATATTCTCTCATCAAAATCATTATCTCATGATTCGATCATTACAAAATTTACTGATTAAGTAAGTCCCTGCCTAATTGACAAGACCATTCAGGGCACCTTGGATTCATTTTCTCCAGCATGGCCCTCACACGAATCCAAGGTTGGAACTGTGTACACGAAATTTCATTCGGTATTTCCAGCGCCTGACGATTATGTCGTTACAGTTTTCTGGCTCTAAAAGGAGGGTTGAACCTTCGATCTATGCTTCACAGGTAGTCCTATAAGCTATCTGTACCCATTGTAGACTGACGTAAACGTAATACCTCCATGGTTGTTTATGAGATCATGTGGTATAGATCGGTCGCTTCGACGATTCCTTTGGTATCCTGCAGGATAGAAAGCCCATTATTTTTTCTCCTTAGCTTGCCTTTACCCTTGTGATCTTTATCCTTGTTGTCATTACTCTTGAGCCACATAGAGAATGACCGTATCAACCACCGCTGTTGACACTGCTAACCTCGAAAACCCTTGGATGCTGCAAGTTATAGCTCCTGTTGTCGAGCCGCCAACTGGTCCAGTGCGACCACGCCGATCCCTCAGACTCCAAAATAAAGAGCCTGAGGGACACGCTCAGTGTAAGGAACATTACAATTTCCTCTACCCTAAACTTGTGGTAAATTTTCCTATGTATCCACAAGAACTTGAAGAAAAACGTGAATACGAGTTCATATACTGTAATGGGAAGGAATTTATTCCTTCACCTAACGCCACTATACCTTTGAAGGACCAACAACAGTGGATCTTAGATCAACTGTTGATGGCTAGGGCGTCAATAGAACAAAGAGAGGAGTTGTTCCGTGATGAAGCACTTCATGATGGGCAGGAGGATCTAGATTCCCATTCTGAGGGAGGTAGTCACGCTAGCTTTGCTGTGGCCCCTCCATCCATGGCGTCCCATGTAAATCCACTGTTCATGGTCACTACACCCTTGTCATTATCTAATGCTAACTACATCCCACACTTTCCCCGACCACATTTTTTTCCTTCGGCTACCCTTCTGGGTGGTGTCTCTTCACAAATCATTCCTCTGCAGGCACAATTAGCTAATCCATCTCATCGTATACTTGTGCTTGCATCACCGTATGTGCACACAGGGCCTACTTCGCAATTACATGTACTGCCTACATTCATCCCAGCTTACACGACAGGACATGCCACTACTATGTGGTAGGTTCTAAACACATCATCCCTTGTTGCATAGCCTACGAAAATGTTCCATATTCACCACCATCAGCGCCAAGTCCCATAGATGCTAAACCCCACTATAGGATCATTTTCTGTGCCCTCGGCCACACAAATAGCATATCCCATGGCACAGTCGACAGTGGTTGCCCCATCTGCACCATCTATCGGGTGGTGGATGTCACAAATGGCACCGCCTACAAGGATGGTTTCGATAAAATCACACATAGGCCAAGCTGCCACCCCTATCCCACCACCTAGCATGGCTCCACCTGCCATTTCACAACCCACCTCTTCGTCCACAGGTCTGGATTAAGCCTTCTAGGTTATTTAGACCCTCACTGAGGAAGTTAAACGTCTCAAGGTTGCCGGCTATGATACAATACAGGTCATGGATTTTTACCATAAAGATCCTATTAGTCCTGCAATACCTTTTTTGTTGTTACCTCTTGGGAGGCCACTCCCTCATTTTACAAAATACAATGGGGAAGGCGATCCCAACACCCATCTAGTTACTTTCAGGTCAGAGTCATTGTTACTGCAACAATGGCCACACACCATGATCCATGTCTTTGCGATGTCCCTAATGGGTAAAGCTTTAGATTGGTATCGTGAACTTCCATGCTCTTCCATCTCAACCTTGCAAGAGTTGTTAACTCAGTTTGTGACTCGTTTCAAATACAACTTGAAACCAGAAGTCACACTAGATCAACTCATGGGAGTCAAGCAAGATCTGCTCGAGCCAATCCAAAAGTTTATACTATGGTGGAGCACTACCTTGAATGAAATCCGTGAACCTATTGTGGAGGCCCATCTATTGGAAATCTTCAATGGGGTAGTCAATGACTTCATTAAGTCCAAACTGTATTACTTTGCTCCCCGCTCCCTCAGCCAAGCCTTCACTCAAACTAAGAGTATTCAAGAAGCGGCAGAGGCTAGTAAAGACCGAGCGTATGTGGTCTACAAAAATGCCCACAACAAGGGCAAAGAAAAAGGAAAAGCTACAACAATGACCATAGCAGTGGTGGCCGAAGGGGCCAAGAAGAAAAATAACAACAAGAAAGTATCTATGGTGCCTGTTGAGGCTGCAACTAGCTCAAACAGCGTCGATCAGGAAACATCACCTACCCTTGAGGCATCCCTACAGCCAAAGCCTAATTTTGAGCATAAAGATCGCTCAAAATACACGGCTCTACTTGTAAAGCCTTTAGAACTTCTAAAGCAACTGCTAGGAACTGGCCACATTCAACATAAGAAGGTATCTGAGGAGGGTCTGAAATATCACAGATGGCATTGTGAGCTGCTCAAGAACCCCTCCTTGGCCCTGCCTAATGAACTGCCAGTTCCCAAAAACTTTAGGCTGGACTATTTCTATGACTATCACTAGTTGTGTGGTCATGACATGGATTACTGCTGGACATTGAAAGATGACATTCAATGCATGATCGATCAAGGTAAACTGATCTTAGACAGCAGTAGTCTGGTCCATCTGGAAAACCAGTCCATGCATGTGTACCAAGACCTATTAAATGCAAATAATGCAGGGTACACTATCAACGTAGTGGGCACAGAGGGAGATAGCCAGGAATAGCCAAATCAATCCTTTGTGTTGCATGTACCTCCTCACCCACCTCAGATGAAAAGCTCATCAACATCGATGAGTGTGGCTCAAGGAAAACCTTTTGTCCTTCGAGTCTTGTCTCAAACCTTCATTCCACAGCCCACTGCTAGTAAAGCCGAGGCCCAGCCTACACCCACACCTAGGGCACCCTTTGTCATCAGGGTGCCAAAGCCGTCAGTTGCTCCTGCTATGCAGGGGAAAATCTCTAAGCCAACGTCCCAATCACAACCTAACAGGAAGGGAGAAGGATGTACGATGGATAACATAGCCAAGGACCGACTTAAGCTAGGGTTTCCCAAGTCCACACCCCTTGCCTCGGCACCCTTGGCCCAACCCTCTGACAAAGACGATGTCAAGCAAATGTGACCATCTTCTCCCAACCCAAGAAAATGCAATCCTTAACCAGAAACTATTCCTCCTCAGGAGATTTGTCTCTTAGGACGAATGAAAGAAGGGAAGGGTAGCAAACAATTTTATCGTGGGCATGATCTCCTCAATGCTTTTACGTAAATCAAGTAGGCTCTTAAATAAAAAAATACAATGCTATGCCTCTATGACATGTTGATGACATCACAAAAGCATTGTGAAGCCATGGTTCACATGTTAATGTCCATACCTTTGGATGAGAGCTTGCCTGTAGAAGAAGAAGTAATCCATTCGATTATGCTTCCTTCCACTATTAAACAGCCATGGTCTCCCCAATTGAAATTTCATGAAGAATCCATTAAGGATGACCTAGAAAAGATTCAGGTGACAACAACGTTCATGTTCATCACTATCCGGGTCGGCCAGTACAGAATTCGGAGAGAACACGTAGATGACAGGGCTGCTGCCAATGTCATTTAATACCCCATAGTGGATAAATTGGGTTTGATCAACCAGATCAGTCCTATGTCAACATCATGTTTGAAGTCATTCAATGGGGCACAAGTGCAAGTTAAGGAAATGGTACACATCAACTTTGTAGTGGGGGATCAATTCCCCACAGATGCAGTGTTTATCGTCATCGAGGAGATGCCTAGTTTCAACCTAATCTTGGGGAGGTCTTGGTTGGCTCAACTAAGGGTTGTCTCATCACCCATTCATTAAGAGATCCACTTGCCCTATGCAGGAGGGGAAGTAATCATCCATGGTGATAAGATGATCCCTCAAGCTATTAACAACGTAGAAATGGAATAGGGTTCAGAGATTGAGATCCTCGAAGATCAGTCTCCTATCCCAACACTTGAATAGGCCAATACAGTGGCTGATGATAGCTTGACTTGGGCTAAACTACCCTTCCAGGGAGAAGATGGCAACATAGAGGAATGAAGTAATAAACCTCCTCATCCATATGCATTACCAAGTGTAAAAATGATCAAGAAGCGGTTGCAAGGCTAATTGATAAACATGTTAGTGTAACATGTCATATTAGTGTACATTGCTTATTGTCACGTAGTTCACATTCTTTTATGCCACATCATTATCATTATGCTTTTAAACTATTCTTGGCCCGAAATGGCCTTAAACAAATTAAGGCCCAAAATGGCCTTAAACTAATTATGGCCCAAAATGACCTTAAACTAATTATGGCCCGCTATGGCCTAAAACTGGCAATCCTGTTCACTCTTTTATGCTTACAATGGTGCAACCCGAAATGGCCTTAAACTATTAACGACCTGTAGTGGCCTAAAACACATAACCTTTTTGACGATACGTTTCCTTTCACAAAAAATAAATAAATAAAATTTGTTTTATGATCACATTGATCCAAGAATGCTACTCTTTATTCCTGTTCATTATGACAAGATGTTTGGGCTAATATCGCTATGCTACACATCCCCTTTGCTACCACTTCCATTTGCATCGTTTAACCCCACCTTCGCCTCATGAGGGTCATCTTTGTAAGGACCTTCTTTGCATGGTGTTTCTTCATGTGGACGATCCTCTTCATGGGACTCCGCCTCATGGGAACCTTCTTCATGAGTGCCATCGCCTTCATCACACTCCTCCTCATGGGGACATTCTTCATGAGCACCATCGCCTTCATCACGCTCCTCTTCATTAGGAGCCTTCTTGTGTCGATCCGATGATTTGACATGAAAAAAATGTTAGCATCACCACTGAAACTACATAACAAAAGTACAACACTTGTACAACTTACCATTGATAGTCCTGCATCAGCCGCGAAAGGAATTTGTTCCAAGCCGACCCACAAGCGTCGCATGATCTCGTCCTTGGTGAGCTCAGACCAAACGCCATCTCCTAGATTAGTTCCAGCCTTAACCTTTCCCTTTTCTACAGGAGTTCATCGGGGTGGTTTAGGAAAGAAGGAAGGGATAGTGGTCTCCTCGCCAGGGAGAGTCATTTCTCTCTCAGGGGAGGCACTTACTGTCACTTGCTCCTGGAACTTTTTGCACGCTTTAGAGGCACCGATGACATCAAGGAACAACCGGAGGGACCAGGCTTCAACAATAGAATCCTTGTAATGTTGGTAGTAGGCAACACTTTCTCGCTTATACATGTGCTTATGGTCTTTCTGTGCCTGCCCCCATGCTTGGACCCTCGCATTGAAATCCTTCCAGTCTTGGCTCTTCTAGGCTAGGAGATCCATTTGCATCTGTTGCTCAATGAGCTCACGGCTGGCTTGGACACTGTTTCTGATGACCATCCAATAACAGATGTAGTCAATCACAACTGTCTGCTAATTCTCATCATTGGTCTTCCGAGCTTGCAGAAATTCATTTCGGGACTCTAGGTCCTCAACCCTATCAGTTAGGGTCATTTTCTCCTTTTTTGTTTTCTACAACCTCCTCCAAAGATCTTCGTTGACATTCTAACACTCCCATAAAGAGCGGGCTGAGCGTAACGCACATTTGCACATCTCATCGTAAAGAATGCATGGCACTCCAGTCACCTCTGGTGAGGGTTCGGGGGTAGTGTCTAGGTCAATGGGCTCTTTGGGGTCCCATCTAAGGCAAGACCTTGTAACAGAAGAAATAACAATTAGATGTAACAAAATAATGCAATGTCACAATGCCAACAATCCCTGCGCAATAACAATGATGTACCAATCTCAGGATCAATTCGCTCTAGGCGACTGATTATATTGTTCATGATGCCCTCCATGAAGGTAAATTTATTAGGAGTCTCACCCCAATGCTGAGTTTGGGTTACTAACAAAGGTACGCCACTATTACCAGAAGTGCCTACTATGCGAACAAAATGAGTTAGACATAGCATGGTAGACATAAAGGCAATTGAGACGTTACGATAACACAAAGCTTAATTCAACAAAACCCTTAGGGGTAGTAGCGGGAGGTTTGCCCTCTAGAGAAAAGTCAAACTCACCAGTGACAAACCGCTTCTCCTTTTCCAACTCATCTGAAAGGACCTCAACGTCCTCTATGCCCTTCTCTCCTTCAGGCATAAGAACCTGTGTGCCGCCTACGTTACTAACAAGGGCCTCCTTTTCCAAAACTAGGGCCCCTTCTCCACGCCGTAAAACTATGGCCCCTATTTCAGGGGTCAACTCATCTACATCTTTTCCTTTGTCTGTTAAACAACATAGTTAGCCAAAACAAAAATTTATTTACTTTTTACAAGCACTACACGACGCAATGAAATCTATACGTAGCGTAATACGTCTTCTACTTACTAGCCGGAGGATCGTTTCAGTGAAATTTAATTCGTAGTTTCCTTCCCTCTTCTCTAGTCAGGCTGAAAGACTCCACGGCTAGACGATGTTTTTTTTGCTGAATTGACGAATCCACTATTTCTGCTATAAGGCATTTCCCCCTTGATGCATTGCCAATGTAAGAAGGAGGTGCCCCACCCACGCTATCTTGGACTCACACACGAGGCACCACCAGATCCTTAGTCATTAGTGAAAATGACTCTCTGATACCTTCAAGAGGATCTTGGGATTAGATGGTGCAGAAGACCTAGGAAATCCATGGTTTGGAAATCTAGTTATAGTCTTGCTGCATCTAGACTCCATCCCTGAGAACCACCAGGAATTCAAAAAAATGCCGAAAGCAAGTTATGAAAAAGGAAAAATTCATGTTGAAAGGAGACTCAAGCTTCTTGTGAAGTTTGACCATTTCAGCCTATAGGCCTTTAACAAGGTAACTGGCCCAATTATACCATGTCCCCTCCTCCATAACCTCTTGCATGATCCGGGCCTGCTCTATGGTAAGGATTCTTCCCTGGGAGAGCAGCTTGGGGAAGGCGCGAGCCCGAAATAGGGGATAAATAATATTAGCCACCTCTAGCTTAATCTTATCAGTGAGAATGCCTTTTGGTTCCTTTTTAACCCCTAGCCACTCCTCTATGTCCTTCTGATACGTAGAACTCCTCTTTGATGTTTCTTCTATTGGAAGACCATTAGAAGGAATGCCAAAAAAGTTGATGAACAGTTAAGCATTAATATCAAAACTCACACCCATGTTACGCATGTGCATGTGAAGATGCTCATCGTCTTTGCTGAAAGAGTCGACTAGGGTTACCATTTCCATTGTAGTGACATCGGGGATTACAGCCAAAAATAGCTCCATCAATCCAGCTTCCTAGAGGTTATTGGTTATGGTGACTAGGGTCGCTCTGTGGCAGAGCCAACATTGCACTTCTTTTATGTTACCATAACGGAAGAAGAGACTGCTTGCCTCGTGCCCACAAGCTATTACTGTGACCTCCCGTAATTCCTTAACTGTGAACATAAAATAATGGTTTAGACAACATAGCGAAAGAATATAATTTCATACACTGTTCCCATCCCGTAAGATTATATAGTTGACAACCATAGCATAATTTACCTCATCTAAAAGATGAAGGAAACAGTGGAATTTTCTCCTGCACGTCCTCAACGGTGATAGGACAATCCAAAGTCCACTCGTTGTCTAGCCATCTGAAGTATTTACACTTGGCAAAGAATTTGACATAGCAGACAAGGTAGTGTGGGATTTCAAATCCTAGTTGTCCTAGGACACTAGCACACACGTTGCTAATGGAAGTGAATTCCTTTATGATCGTCTCGGCCATAGATAACATGTTTGTATCACCTTGAAGACCATTTGCTTCGATGAAAAACCTACATCATAGAATGTAAACAATTGTTTATACTTGACACAAAATCAAACAATAGTTAGCACATCATAACACCGTGAAAACACTTACCCACCAGTATAATACACGATGCCAGGTGGATTCTGGAAATAGGTCATGAGATGATGAGCCATGAACAGCGTGTTGTAGGCGTGCTAACAATCAAACCTGGGCATCTTCTAGATCCAAGATAAATGCCTCAAACCCCTGGTGCTTTATTCATGGTCTTGCCCTGTCACGATCTTGATTGAGTTGTCCACCAGAAACATTAAGTTGCTTTGCATTGACCCAACCAGTAGCGTCTCCAAAATGGTGGTGGCAGTGTCGGTTGATAGATGCGACTAGATAATTACGTTGAAAGTATGTAGCAAAAACTGCAAAAACTCCCATGCACCTTTTTGGAACCAAACCGCCTCCTCTCCTACACGAGCATGAGGAGGAGGAACATTGGCCATAAGGACATGTAAACAGCACAGAACGCCCACAATGTCCAAGACAATCAGGACAGGCTTTAGCATAATCCTTTACAATGAAGCACACTACCATTAGGAAAAATAATTTAGACATACTAACAACGTTAGAACCACCAAATCAAATCAAAAAAGGCTTATGAAAATCCATTACGCAACACTAGGGTTCTCATTATCTTGACTCTCAGAAAATTAATTGTTACGCTAGAGATGCACTACCAAAATTGCCCAAACCATTGTGACGGTGCAAGGTCTATCTCTGACAACGACGATAAAGGTAACACTGCATGTTACTCCAGCATAACATGTAACCATCACGGGTGAGACAACGAAACCCTATCTATACTTCACAAGGGTACAATACCTAGACTCCTGATTAGTTATAAGTGGTGTTTGCATAATATTACCCAAGATCACCCAAACCCTTGCGATGGCGCAAGTTATGTCTCTGACAATAGCAATAGGGGTAAATATTACAAACCATAATAGCTTAGCTTGCAAAGGCAGGTATCAACATCCAACACAATGCACATCTTTGGAACAAATACAATTACAATGCCGTGACAATGAAAACAATAATTGTGTAGGAAAGGTAAAAAACGATTTACCAGGCGAGTAGAGTAGCCTCTCGAGTTTTGACTTGGGCCTTTGAAATCTACTCCAAACTCTCCTGCACTTCATCGATCTTCACCAATTTGGCATGTTTGCCTTTGGTCTTCGGTGCCATGGTTATGCCTGAACTATCTTCGCAAAATCGTTTACTTAAGCTTTCTTTCTGCTTTAACCTAGCTCAACCTCGTGATGTTTACAGTATTACTCTCAGGACAAACCATCTGCTTATAAGCATGATGGTGAAAACTTGTTGTTTTTCATATCCAATCAATGCAAAGTTTCCCAAAAGGAAGACATGTTAGTTTGACATGAAGCATGAAGATCGCAACATTAATCTCGTAGATGTCGCATTGATTGCTTAGCTAAACTAATGCATAGCTTATTGTCTCGTAATCTGGTCACATTAATTATGGTCTGCACAAAATTCTAAATTAGCTATATTGACATGCTAGACATGCCATGGTATACCTTTCATCATAGTTCGTAGAAACCTTACGCTAATAGCTAGGAGACCTGGCTTGTTGTTTTCTTACAAAATGTGTATATTGTAACAGTTTGCTAAGACTTTAAAATGGCATCCTTTTAACATGCACCTCTAANCGAGGTCCCTGTTGTTAAGCACAAAGGAGAAGGTAAAACTCTGAAATTTAGTTCTCTCCTTGACCAACAAATGTAGAGCACAATATCTCAAGTGCTCCAAAATAACATTGCCGCATTCGCATGATCGTACAAAGACATGCCGGGTTTAGACCCAAGAGTAATACAACACAACATAGTTTTAGACCCTCGTATCAAAGCAGTTAAATAGAAAGCAGGGAAGATTAAGCCCGAAATTGTGTTGGTAGTGTGTGATGAAATCACTAAACTATATCAGGATGGTTTCATCCGCACGTTCAATTATTCAAATTGGGTATCTAACATCGTTGTTGTTTCTAAGAAAATAGGAGGAATACACATCTATATAGACTTCCGTGATCTAAACAAAGTAACAATTAAAGATAAGTTCCCATTACTGAGTATTGACTAGCTTATCAATACAACAACTGGACACGCCTTGCTATCCTTTATGGATGGGTTTTTGGGCTATAATCAAATCCGTATTAACCCAGAACATCAACTGACTACAATGTTCATGACCCCCTGGGGAACTTTCTGCTACACCGTGATGCCTTTCGGGTTAAACAATGTTGGAGCAACTTATCAATGTGCCATGACATATATCTTTAGCGATTACATCTTAGAGAGATTGAATGACTACGTAGATGACATAGCTGTCAAATCTAAGAAGTTAGAAGATCACCCAGAAGACCTAGAGTTAATCCTTAAATGATGTCTCAGGCACAACCTATGGCTCAACCCAAGAAAATGCATGTTCGGAGTTAAAACTAGATGCATGTTGGGGTTTGTGGTATCGGAGGCTGGCATACAAGTTGACCTCGATAGGGTTAAGGCCATCGTTAGCTTAGGACCACCTACAAACCTCAAAGAACTACGCGGGTTGTAGGGTAGGTTGCAGTTTATTAGGAGGTTCATCTCGAAGTTAATGGACAAATTACATCCTATGCAACATTTGCTTAAGAAGGGTGTTAACTTTGAATGGACCAAGGACTGCCAGTGTGCGTTCGACAACCTGAAGAAAGAGCTGCTACACTTGCCAACGGTTTTCCCACCACAAAGGGTTCTGGCTTTCTACATCTACCTGGAAAGCTCGGATGTGTCTATAATTGTGTTGTTATGTCAAAAGATGGATGAAGGGTCGAATATCCCTATCTATTATCTAAGTCATGCTCTATTTGCATACGAAACAAGGTATAATGAAGTAGAGCGTAACTGTTTGGCATTGGTTTTTGTGCTCAAGAAATGTAGACACTATCTTTTTCGTAGCCAAGTTAACATAATTTGTAAGAATAACATTCTGCAAGCCATCACAAAAAATTTATACGAGAGCAGTAGGATAGCCTACTGGAAAGCCATCACAGTGGAATTTGACTTACACTATGTTGGCCAATCTTCCACGAAAGGCCAAGCGATAGCCAACCAACTTGTAACATCACCTATTGATGATCAAGTTATGATAGAACCAAAGTTTTCTAATGAACACGTACATAGTTTAGGCCCTATACAAATAGGCCTTGAAGCGACATTATACTTCGATGGAGCCTGAACTACTAGAGGCTGTAGTGCTATCGTCGTCATTACGCTCTTCCCTGAGGATGTTCACCCATTGGCTTATCGCCTGGCATTTCCTTGTATGAACAATGTGGCAGAGTACGAGGGGCTCCTCAGGGGACTGTTAACAGCCAAGGAACTCAATGTTCAACACCTAGCAATCCAAGGTTATTTGATGCTCATTATCAATCAAATCACAGGAGTCTACGCCTGCAAAGCTATGCATCTATAGCCCGATTGCGATATGGCTAAAGATCTCCTGAAATGATTCACAACGACTGACGTTTGACACGTGCCATGTAGTGAGAACACTGTAGCTGACGCATTAGCTATGCTCACTTTAAATGTGCCATCACATCTGTTTGTCACCTTGCCCGCATTAATGATGGAATGTACAAACCCCATCATTCAAGCGATGCAAATCTCTTCCTTAACTGCAGAAGGGACGCTAGAATGGTACGATAACATTAAAACCTACCTTCTACATGGCGAACCACCGCACGAGTTGACATCTACACAAAAGGATGCAATCCACAAGTGTGCTAGGTAATACGTCATCATTGGAGATAGTGCTCTATGTAGGCACTCTTTTGATGGGGTATTGTTAACCTGTGTTAACAACGACCAAGTGCGAAAGATAGTTAGCGAAGCCCATGAGGGACTACGTGGAGGACATATAGGCCCGCGAGCCATGGCCGCTAAAATCAGACACTTAGGGTATTACTGGCCATACATGGAATGAGACTGCCTTGCCAAGGTTAAGACATGTGATACATGCCAGCGTTACGAGAATCTAATACATGTGTCACGAACTGAGTTGCATACTACACAACTCACTTGGCCATTCCAACGATGGGGGCTAGACATCATAGGCCCCATCACGCCTAAGTCTTCTGTAGGACATAGCTTCATCATCACCACCA
Organism: Gnetum montanum; assembly: GCA_015680685.1. Lineage (NCBI taxonomy): Eukaryota > Viridiplantae > Streptophyta > Gnetopsida > Gnetales > Gnetaceae > Gnetum > Gnetum montanum. The sequence continues at coordinate 287,526 of MNCI01024721.1, forward strand.
CTAAGTATTTCATGAAGTGGGTTGAGGGTGTTCCTCTACAAAATACTACATCTCAACAGGTTTTCCATTTTATCTTGGATACAATAGTAACTAGATTTGGGCTTCCTATGACTATTGTGACCGACAATAGGCCATAATTTAGTAGTACTGAGACCAAATATTTCTACAATAACCTTGGTATCAAGCAATCTTTTTCCTCACCTTATTACTTGCAAGAAAATGGTCAAGCAAAGGCGCCAAACAAGATGATCATCAATTTATTAAAAAAGATGCTCAACAGCAACAAGAAATGATGGCATGAGAAGATCCTCTATGTGCTATGGGCCTATCGTACAACCTGCAGAACAACCACTGGTAGGACACCCTATAGCCTAGTCTATGGATCTGAAGTAGTGTTGCCCCTTGGACTACAGGTTCCCTCACTGCTGATGGTAGTCTCCATAGTTATAAATGAGACTCAACACAACGAGTTCAGGATCATGGATTTAGACTCAGTAGAGGAGAAACACATCTAGACACTCGACAACATTGAAAGATATCAGGATAGGAAAAAATAGAAGCATCATCACAACCTGCATCAACGATCAATCAAGAAAAGTGACTTAGTTCTCAAGGACATTCATGAACTAGCGAGCAAATTCTTTGCAAGCTGGGAAGGCCCTTTCCTGGTCATCAACACATATGGCAATGGAGCATTCAGGCTAGCAGACATTGACGGCAATAAACTTCCAAATCCGGTGAATCATATGTATATGAAGTAGTACTACATCTAGACATCAGCTTGGCTCAAACACAAGGTAATAATCATATGCTATGATGTAAAACTGGTAGTGTTATACACATCCGCTACAACGTAAAATTGGCATTTCCTACATGCGTTCACCACGATGCTAAACTGGCAAAGTTTTTGACCGTCCACCACAACATAAAACTAGCAAGGTAAGCATCCATCTGTTGAGATGCTAAACTAGCATAGACTTGTACCTAGGACAAGACATGAAAATGAAATCCATAGCACGGTCTACTAGGACCATAAACTAGCTCTTCCACCGTCCACTATGATGCAAAACTAGCATACTTTAGTTTGCCCAGACTTTAAACTAGGACCATGGTCTGCTGGGACTTAAAACCAGCAACGATGGTCTGCCAGGACTTAAAACTAGAATCTACCAATAGACCATCCATGCAACAAGTGAGCCTAATCATTCTTGCATGACATCCCTATCAATTAGAACAGGTAGGACGTTGGAACAGAAGAAACACCACTACCCCCCAACATTCTATTGATTTCCTGGATATGACGAAAGGCATACTACTGATCCCTTGGAGATGCTGCTATGAAGGCCACTCAGCAATTGCAGCTCCCAGGGTCAACATCGCCACTTGAGGCTCCAAGGAAACTATGGTCACCCATAGCCTTGGTTGCCTCTGTCTACCGCCACCACCAGAGTCAATCCTCGTAGATTCATCTGACTGGTTCTATGCCTAGTTAGATGGATAAGATGAGTTTGGCTTTTGATGGTAATTTCCCAAGCCACGGTGTCAACAAAGGGACCAGTGCCTCTTGATACGGTTCCTTCTCCTTGGCCTGCACTCTCCTTTTTGCTCCAGACGACACTTGTATCAATAGCCTCCCCCGCGATTAGGGTGATTGCTTTGTTCTCTGTTCTTTGTTATGTTTTGCAAGTTACTTGCTATGATAGAGTTGTTCAAAGGTGCATTCACTAGGAGGGCAAGGCATCACAACATTCTGAGGTGGTTGCTCAGACTAGCTTGACTACTTGGAAGTGCAGACCCTACCTTTCCCTCCAACAAATAGCTTACCTTACTTTCTCCTTCCCTTATCCTTACAATAGCCCTTACCCTCTTCTCCTGTTTGTACAGAATGTGAGTGTACAAGAATTCTTTTACATATGAATAACCATGATGTCCATGAACTGGCATAATGCAACTCACCTCATGGAAAGCATCTATAATTCAAAAAAAGGGGCAAAGCTAGGCAAAATGGATGAAACATAACTTGTTCAGGCCATGTGGGCATAACACAACTTGTTCAGGCCATGTGGGCATAACACAACTTGTTCAGGCCATGTGGGCATAACACAACTCATCCAGGCAAGCCCGACATATATAGTACATCAGTAGTGTAACCTCTCAGGAAAACACCCATGAGAAGTTGTCTAGCAATATGTTTGCAAAGAATTCTACGCACGCTTGAGTCTTCCCAAATCTCCCTCCCTCACAAATGTAATATCCCTCCTATGCTTCTTCCACTACCAACCTTCGCACTTATAGGTTTGACAGAGCGTCATCTGAGTAGTAGCCGACGAATGATGTTGGCATCTTTACCTCTATGGTGTTTCGTATTGTTTGTCGACATCTCTCGGGTGAGCCCTCCAGACATCAACAAAGAGGGGCCATTGAAACATCATGAATTTCGAGACCTCGATGATTCAGCAAAGTCTCGATGCTTAGGCAAAAGATTTCCATAAGTGGCATAGCTCAGTAAGTTCCCTTTTTCGGCTAAGGGCTTATTACGCTATGATACGCAGCGTAGCATAATAGACTCCAGAAGATAGAACAAAACAAGGGGTGTGTAATGGAAACGCTTTAACTTTGCAAGTTAGCTATGTTTCAAAAATCTTAACCTTTGGCATATTACACCACATTATGCAATGCAGCGTAATGTAGTGTAACGCAAGTAGACGGTCGATTTAGTCGCAACGATGGAGATAGAAAAATTCAAGCATTAGCGGTTCTTACACCACGATACACTCCCTAGCATATTATAGCATAATCATGGTACAATTTGTTATTGAAGCCCTAAAAATCCTACAACACTAAAGACAAGGGTAGATTATGCCATACTACGCTTCAGAGTGTAGCACAGTGTAACACTATAAACTTCAGCAACGGCACATCAGGTCAACGGTATTTTGTGGTCCCAGGACATGCATCATCTAAACCGCATTATTCTCCTAACCCTAATCTTATAAATACCCTAGTTGAAAATGATCAAAGGGTTGACAATTCTCTGGGTAGGTAGCTATTGGCAATTGTCGGCAATTTTGGCAAAGGATTGGCAAGAGAACAAAAGAGAATCGACAATCGAAAGAACATAGACGGTGGCGGAGAGAAGCCTTTGGTCAAAGATTTGAAGTTAGTAGACATTTTGCTTTGAGTCAGACTCCCTTATGCCCAAATTGGTTAGAACAAGGTAGATTTGGCCTTTGCTTGTTTCATCTTTGAATAGCTACTTATTCTTGGCATGTGTTGTATTCAACTTATTCGGTTATAAATTAAATCCCAGATCTCGGGATTGCACATCCTCTAAATTCAATTTATTGCATCTTATTTACATTAATTGCACAATTGTTTTGCATTGTTTACATTATCATCACTACCTTTAGGATTCAATCTTAGAGTAGATCTTATTTTTCTTGTCAACTAGTATTATATTCTCTCATTGAAATCGTTATCTCATGATCTGATCATTATAAAATTTACTGATTAAGTAAGTCCCTACCTGATCGAGAAGATCGTTCAAGGAACCTCAGATTTGTTTTCTCCAGCACGGCCCTCGCATGAATCCAGGGTTGGAATTGTGTACATGGAATTTCATTTGGTATTTCTAGCACCCGATGTTTTCCGTTGTTACAAAAAGCTTCTCTCTGTCACTGTTGATGCTCTTTTTGTTACCAACTCTTTCTTGTCTTCTTGCCAATTTTTGCCAAAACTGCGAACCCTTTGAGCATTGTTCGCTGGGGTATTTATAAGATTAGGGTTAGGAGAAAAACGTGATTTAGATGACGCATGTCTTGGGCCTGCAAAATGCTGTCGACCTGATGTGCCGTAGCTGAAGCTTGTGACGCTACGCTGTGCTACGCTTTGAAGCATAGTATAGCGTAATCACTCTTGTCTTTAGTGTTGAAGGATTTCCAGATCTTCGGTAATAAACTATAATGCGACTATGCTGCGATACACTGGAAAGTGTATCATAGCGTAATGACCGCTACTGCTTGAATTTTATTATCCTTGTTGTTGCAGCTAAATTAACTATGCTGCTTGCATTACGCTGTGTTACGCTGCATAATGTAATGTAGCATATCATGCAAAAAGTTAAAGTTTTGAACATGGCTAACTTGCAAAGTTGAAGTGTTGTCACTGTGCATCCCTTGTTCTATTCTGTCTTCCTAGAGTCTACTATGCTGAGCTACGTAGCGTAGCGTAGTAGGCCCTTAGCTGAAAAAAGAAAACTTGCCGAGATGTGCCATTGCTTTCAATGCTTCCATCACCTAGATGTCTTGATGCTGCACTTGTGGAGATCCTTGCCTAAACTTCGAGACTTTGCTGAATTATCGAGGTCTCAAGATTTCATGGTGTTTCAATTAAGAAGACCCATTGCAGGGATCATAAGGACCCTTGATGAGACACACATTTCTTACTAGTGACCAAGCACTCTTCCAAGATTTTGAAGATCAAACCCTAAGATATGGATCCACCACCTACTCATAGTTCTAGTGGCAATAACTTCAACAACTCGTGATGTAGTCTCAGCTCCTTGCTGAATTTGAGCTTGATTCACTAGTGTTGAATAGAGAAAAAGTGGGTGGATGAACTTCATTGAGTTAGCATTCCATTGATCAAGGATCCACTTTGGACTCATTTAGTACTCTTGCATCATCATCACATATGTAACTCATCCATCCACCACTAGCTTATTGAGTGAGCATTCATAAAGCATATTAATTGATTTTCCAAGTTTACACAAAAACACATTCAAAAGAATACAAAAATAAAAATTAATTATTTATTAATATAAAAAATGAATATGCCCAAAAATAATACCAAAGAAATATCAAATCAAAACTAATAGACTTTTATGCTAAAAAACATGCATGCAAAATCAAACTAGAGTAAAACAATAAGAAAATTAAAGAATGATATATTATTAGTTTCAAGAAATATGCACATAAACATAAACACCAAACAAACAAATCATACTCCATCATTGAAGCACTATGTTGAGTCCTCTTCCCCCATGACTGTGTTCAAGGTTGATACCTGACAACCTTCTTTTGTTCAACATCATCAAATGGGTAAGGAGGTAATTAAGATACTTCATAACATTTGAGGTGTTGAACCTTGTCTTTAGAAGCATAATCCTTTTGGTCTTATTTATTTGAAGATGATGATGAGAAAGGGAATAAACATGAATCCTCACAAACATTTGTGTTCTTCTTCCTCTTACAAAAATTCTTTCATGTGTGAGGTGATGAATTTCTTCCCATGGAAGGAACATGATTATTGTGGTACTATCCAATAGTCTATGATGATGAAATTTAAGGGTAGCACCTTGGATTAAGAAAATGGACATGTTTCCATTGTGGCTAATTGAGAATTCCCTCTTGTAATGTCATAGTGGGCCATAATGGACATTATTGGACCTGTAACTATTGAGATAGTTATGGTGGATATGGGCAATATTGATAGGGTATTACCTAAGGTATTTGATTCATAGCTTGTTAAGTTTCATGATAGGAAGAAGAATGACATGAGGAAGATTTTGTGATGTATAGGAAACACTCCAAGGATTAGGTTCCATCCCTTATGAAAGTTACAGTTGGAAAAATGAACCATAAGGATACAAATTTGGATCATGGTAAGGCCTCTTATCCTTTGGTTTACTTTCAATTTTTCCTTGTGGTGTAACTACCCTCACAACTACTTCAACAAGTTTATTTTTTTAAATCCTTGAGACATGTTGCCATCTTTTGATTTAACACATCCCAAACCTTATCAACAACATCAACAAAGTCTACTAAAGTCTTTTTAGTTTTCATGATTTTCTATATAAGGGCTTCAATAGTAGTAGAAGGTTGAATCTTATATTTAACATTCTTTACATTCTTTTGACATTTAGAATTTACTTTTACTTTCTCTACATTAACATGCTTATGTCATTCACCTTCTAATTTAGCCATGGCATCCAATGCAATAACAATTTGAGTCATCGACCTTTGGTAGAGATTACTCATGACATGCATATCGACCCTTTCATTAGTTTGTGGCCATAGTTATTCTACCATGTTCATTAATTAGTTGTGTTTGCTAAGCCCATGATTTGGACATTGATTGAGCATGCAATTGTATTGTTCTATGGCCACATCTAATGATTCATTTGTATCTTACTTCCATCCTATCATCTTCTTTCTAAGGCTTGAAACTTAGGCCTAAGATTAAAATATAACATTAAAAGCTTTTAACATGTCTATCTAGGAAGAGATGAAATTGTGTGGAAGATATTAATACCATGTTTTAGCATGATCAATGAGTGTGTGAGGAAAGAGATGGATTTTTTGCCACTCATTGTTCAACTTGCAACTCTTAAGTGATAACAAATGTTTAAGAATGAAGTTGTAGATAATTATTCAACTACCCACTAAATGTAGGAATGTTACCCATATCAACATTTTTAATTATAATCTCCTCAATGATTTTATGTTGGATGGAAACTACTTCATGAATTTGACCTTGGTATGTCCATAAATATAAAGGCTCATCCAAGCCATCAACACCTCCATTCAATTGAAGGTAAGTAAAATGTAGAATGATGAAATACCTTTAAATCACCAAAGTATAGCTCAAGTCTCATGGATAAATATGCATGGATCTCCTTCCCCTAGAATCACTCATGTTGTAGAAATGGGAGTATTTAAGAGAAGGTCATGCTTGCTTTTTAGCATGTATGTGTTCATACTCTGCAATCATATCACGAAGCTCTTGATTTTTATGAGTAGCATACTCTAATCATTGGGATGAGAAGGATTCATAATCTACCAAATCCTCAATGAAGCCTTGATTGAAAAAAGCCTCATTAGAGGTAGCACATGTAGCTTCTCTAGGTTGTTTGCAAAATTATCAATGTGCATCATGCCATTATCCTAATTTCTCTTGATGAAATTTTATCACAATAAGAGGCATCAATTCATTCACCATTTTTTGAAAGTGATCTCAACCAATTGAGGTTTCTACTTTAATCTATTTTTATTGCTTAATTCAACCATGATTGCTTTAGTCTTTTACTTTCTACAAAATTAATAACTTAAAAAAGTATCTCAAGGAAACTCACCAATGACTTCCTTGATAACAATGCCAATGATAGGGGTCCAACCAGTTTTGATCAATGAAATTTATCATAAAAAACACAGTGTAAGCTAGTCATAAGATTAAAAGATAATGTTGAGTGAATTGCCAAGAATACTCATGTATATTATTACATTCAAGAAATATAAAAGATGATATGATACATATAATAAATTGAATTCCCATGTTGTCTTGGTGAGGAAATAGAAAGAATATCTATAATTTTATATTTTATAATATTTATGTAATTTATGAATATAATAATGAAATAATAATAATCACATATGCATTGCAATTCCTTGGGGGGGGACAGGCACAATTCTCACAAACACTTACACATATTGCAATTCCTTATGGAATAGGTACAACACTATACACGGAAAGCAATAAATGACTCTTAGTCACAACTTCAATTGCCCAACACCATGCCATAGAGTTATGACCTTCTTAGATAAGGATAAATCATCATAACTTGATGAAATGAGAATTAAATTAATATTTTTAATGTTTGAATATTTAAGACATCAATGATAGAAAAAGGGAAAATCATGAGATTTTTCCACTATCTAAACATTGGACTTTGCATCGACTAAATAGTTTTGAGCTACATAAATGATGAGTGGTGGGTATCCCCTACATCCAACCATACATATCACAAGCTTTCACACACAATCAGATCAAATTTCGTGGACCTGGTTACCTAAGTTTTTTGATATTCTTAATTAGTGAATGATTTCATTGCAAGTCATTGTCTTCTCAATTCACACTTGTGTTAAGCCAGTGTGTATGGTTAAGTGTGGTGATGTCATGAGATGTTTATTTTAATAAATTTTTAATTATTTTTCTTTTAATAGCTAAATGATGGAATGAAGGTTTAATAATTGAACTACTAACTAATTAACGAATGTATTAACTAACTATCCTAATGTGAAGTATTTGTTCTCATTTATTGTACACATCTTGAACTAGTATCAACACTACTAGGTTAACAAGTGGCTACTACTTGGCTTACCAAGTATCCACTGTTGGGATTACCAAGTGTTAATAGGTTATGGTTGAAAAGGTCATACTCAAATTACTTATAACTGATGACATTAATTAATTAATTAATTACATTAATGTAAAATGCATGTAAAGTAAATTGCTGAAAGGTAAGATTTAAACTAGTCTAAGTGTTGTTATGAATATAGGAGATCTTGATTTTATTGTCATTCATGCCAATGCATTTAGGTACATGGGTACTTAAATAAAACACCATACAATCTCATAAATCCATGCTGTAGGTACTTAGAGGGAAAATATTCTAATTATGGAAGAAAGAAACTTTAAGAACTCAGCTTGGACTAAGAGTAAAAGGTATCATAAATGCAAGGAATGAGTGCATTTATATAGGTAATGACTATATTAGTGTTGACATACCTACATCAATGCCTCCTACCATGCATCAATGGGGATATGTCAAAGGGGTTGTGTCGACAGGCATGCATTGATATAACTTATCTTATTAATGTTTTATCATATCCCTATGACTGACTAAAAACTCATTCTCAAGTGAAAAAAATTGGATCTAAGGGAATAGTATTTGTCCATGGCTGTGTCCAAGGGTTCATGGTTTCCTTGCTTCCATCCTTGATCTACCTTCTCAGATTAGGCACTCTGGAGTATGTCTGATACTTATCATTAAATAACTCTAGCATTGTACTCCACTTGCAGATGGATTTCTCTTCCAAGGATTGGTACCAACTTTCTACTTCCTTGATGAGTGTCCTCGAAAATAGCTTTAATTTCTACCAATCATTTTTAATATTTTGTAAGGCCTAGGAATTGTGAAAATCTTGAAGATGTGTTTGTGGATTAAAGTTATATCCCCCTCAAATTTGATAATATTATTCATATCAAGTTATTTGATTCGACTATCCTTCACATGCCTAGTTAGAATTTTTACAAGCTCTACAATATTTAGCATGCTTTAAGTTGCCAGGAAAGGCTCATCATCATCATTATTTCAATGATGTTGATGATTTCCTCTACTACCCCTTCATTCATGATGGGCCTGATGATCATCATTGTTGTCTTGTTGTTCTCCTTCATCATGATTATTCTTTTTGCAATGTTTATTAGAACCAAAAGAGGAAGAAAAAGATGTAGATGAAGAGGGTGAAGAGGGAGGAGAACTACCACCACCATGGTGTTTACCAACTCTTTATTTTTCATGGTGACGTTCGTTAGTTTTCTTATCCTCTAGACACTTGTCGAAGCCCTTGCGTTTTTACCTAAACCTAGATTGTTAATAGTGGACTATGGAATCAGGGTTGCATGCCCATCACTAATAACAAGGGATGGAGAATCTTCATGTTAAGAATTCCCAAAGGAAGGATCCTCATTGTTGTTTTGGTTAAGTAGGAACAAGGGATTGGTGAACCATTTTCCCTTCATAAACTCATGGTGATTCTCCTAGTGTCAATCTCTCTTGTGTTATGTTTTAGTGGGATAGTTGTTCCAGTAGTCATAATCATGCACAATGTACTCCTCTTGAAGATCCTAGATGTCCAATCTCCTAAGAGTTTGAAGTAGCGTCTGGGACATAGATCAATTTAGAGGAATTACAATGTTGCCTTCCATATCTTGCCAGTGCAGTTGTTCATCTTGATGTAGGATAAAAGTGAAGTCAGGCAGATACTCATCTCGATGAGTATACACCACCTTGCATTCTTAAGGGACCAACAATTTAGTATCATCATGCCTATGAGAAGAAAACACTTTGCAATAAAAATAAAATATCAGTATGCTTATGTGATTATATTTATTGTGAGAATGATTTTGTCCTTAGGGTTTGTCCAATGATGTTAATGAGATTCACTAAACCTAGATAGCACATGTTCAAACAAAAAGAGTCCTTAACAATGGCACCAATGATGAGTGGTGAAGTACCCCTACACTCGACCATATGAATTAGTAAGCTTTCATGTGTGATACAGTTGAATTTTGTGGACTCTATGTCTTTTGGTACACTAGCCTCTAGGAAGTGAACTTGCCCTAATAGTGATTCGTTGTCTTCTCAATTACACTTATGATGTACAAAGGTATGGTTAAGTGTAATCAAGGCATATGATTTTTATTATTTTATGTTTTTTGTTCCTAGTGCTTAAAATAGAGAAATAAAGTAATTTAATAGCTAATCTAATTTGATTGATTAATTAATCTTTAACTAATCCTAACATAAGTATTTGATCCCACTTTTTGTACATGTCTTAGACCCACGTATCCACCACTGGGATTACCAAGTGCTATGCTACTGGGTGAACTAAGCAATAGTGTTATTGGGATTACTAGGCAAATATGTGTTTACACTCAAAGTGGTCGTACTTATGTGTTTAATCTATTTAGACTAATTAATTAATTAATAAAAGTATAATTTAGCTTAATTAATTGCATAATTAATGAAAATAGTAAATGCAGAAATAAATCATTGATCTATTCAAAGTGCTTCAAGGTTTAATCAAGTGGCTCATCTTTGTTGCCATTCACATTAGTATGCTCAGGTACATTAGTGCTTGAATAAAGATTTGTATATTTTTGGAGTCCTATTATGGGCACTCAGAGAAATATTCTAACTCTCAAATGACATAATTGGAAGAACTTTGCTACAACTATGACTTGACCCTCATAAACATGGTTGGTGAGTATGTATTTATAGACTTCATTATGGAGTTATGTTAAGAGGGCCCCATAGATGTAGCAAACACTATGTTGATGCAACCCCATCGATAGGGTAACAACACGTAGATGGGGCCATGTTGACAGGGGCTCGTCGACAAGGCCACATCAATGGGGACCCATCAACATGACACTTTGACACTTCATCAACTGATAACAAATTTTTTCTGCCCATACTTCCCATTTTAATTGCTCATGCCATGTTCGTGGACTTTGAGTTATCATCTTTTGAATTCTATCTAATATAATTTTATTGGACGATGCAGCTAAACCATTGCCTTATGGATAATACTAAGTTACAACTTTGAAAATAACATTATTTTCTCTAGCCTAATTTGTAAACTCTATAGAGATGAAGGCAGTTCCATTATCCACTATTAAAGCATAAGGATATCCATATCTACAAATTATATCATTCTCTAAAAAATCAAATAACTTCATAGGACGTTGCAGTTTTAGTTGCTTTCACTTCTAACCAATGTGTGCAATAATTAGTGGTTGTTAAGATAAACTTATGTTGGGTTGTTGATAATGGATTAACTTTAATAAAATCTAAAGCCCATTGAGAAAATTATCTAGTTTCTATTATAGGTTGTAAAGGGGCTAAACTCTTAGAGTCTTTTCCTTTAAACATTTGACATTATATGCAAGTTCTAACTAGGTTGTTGATGAGAGTGGTTACTCTAGCAGTTTGTTCTAATTCTTAGAGCAGTTACTCTAGTGGTTTATTCTAATTATTAGAGCAGTTACTCTAGTAGTTTATTCTAATTATTAGAGTGGTTATTCTAATTATTAGAGTAGTTGCTCCCAAGCCTATTAATATAGTGCCCAGGTGCACAATTGAGAAAGAAGTCTTTTAGCAGTCAAGTAGAAAAACTCTTGTAGTTTGTTTGAAAGTTAGAGTATTTTCCAAGTGCTTGTCGTAGGAGGTCTAAGTATGGACGAATCTTTATTCGAGCATTGTGTATGTGAGCACACCTTGTGTATGGCAATAAAGATAAGCTCTTTGATTTGTCCTTGTAGCACTTGAGATTTGTTTTCTTACGCATTTCTTTTATTTTATTTTCTTATGTATTTATTTTATGCACTTTACATTTATGTTATTAGTGTAGTAATTCATTTTGATCAATTAAGAAAATTGTTAAATTACACTTAGTATGATCACTTTGAGCATGCGTGTAATACATGGTAACCTAGTAACGATTAGCGTTTGGTAATCCCAGTAGTGCTGAACTGGTCCAGGATGTGTATGGCAAGTGAGAACGGATGCTGGTGTTAGGATTAGTTAGAACTTAGTTAATGAGTAGTTAAGATAAATTAGTCACTTCGCTATCTCTCTTCTCGCTTATTAGCACAAGACATAAAAACATAAAAGATATAAAAATCATATGCCTCAAGCTTACTTAATCATACAATCGTGACATACAAGTAAGTTTGGGAAGACAATGATCAACCAACCCGTCCTTGTTCTACAAAGGTGCATAGGCACTTAGTCTTTGGAATTCGACTAGATCGTGCATGGAATGCTTGTATTCGTATGGTTGAACGTAGGGGTACCTTGCCACTCATCAGTTGTAATTATCATTAATCATAGTAGGCCAATAGTAATAATAAGTAGGTGACAAATCAACTACCAAAATATCTATATAACATGTAAAAGTAGGATATTGTTTAAGTTGGACTTTTACTAATGACCCTACCATAGGTACATTAGATCCATCATGTTGTATCATACTTCTTGCTTGTGGTAGTACTTGTGCACCTAGCATTTTGCATACTTCTAATGACATGACACTAACATTTGCACTAGAATCCATTAAGTAGTTATTAACATTCTTTCCTAAAATAATCAAAGTTATTAAGAATGGTGGTTGATCTTTCTTATTTAACATGAAATTACTTGAATTTTGTATTGATAGGGCAGTAGGACTTTTTGCAAAATAAATTTGTTTTTCAATTATTGAAGATTTTTTTTTATTGGATTCAGGTGTATGAATGATATTTTGGATCACATCTTTTATTTCATTAAAATGTAAAAGGTCATACAACAAAATGTTAGCTTTAACTCTTTTCAAATCCTCAACTAGGTCATAAGCTATATGCTTATCTTGGACTTCATGTTGAGGTGGAGTTCTTCTAAGGATAGAAGATGAGTTTATTTATTGTTAAACATTTACTTGGGATGATCCAATTTGGTGGTTTGTGTTATTTTGGTTAGGAAGTATAAGAGTTATTTCTAGTTTGTGGTTGAGTAGTGTTTATAATGTCACTAAGTCTATGGTAGTAAGTGCTATGTGGGTTGGGATCACTTACCATGACTTATTTAAATGAGGTAACTTCTTCATTTCTGTTTCATGAGGTATGTTTAGGACCATAATTGGGGTTTTTCCATTTTGTTAAATTTGAGCATTGTCACCATATAATGCTAAAAATTGGAGGTAAGTTTTCTTAGAATGTTGTTTGGTGTTATGAAGTTGACAATAATCATTGTTGATTAATGTACATTATTTTGAAATTGTATGGGGATTTTTTTATTATTATTTTTAGTTCAACTACTTCGTTTGAAAGTTTTTGAAGTAAAGTTAATATTTTGGTCATTTGGTTTTTTGTTTGAGAGGTAGATCCATTAGGATTAGCTATTCCTTTTGGGTGTATGATAGATTGGATTAAGGCTTTTGATTGGTCATCATTCAAACCAGTATTTGATGGTAAAAATGAAGAAGGAATTGAAATTTGGAAGTAATTGTTTGTAGGTTGAGTTATTTGAAGAGGAGTAGGAGCTTGAAAGATGTTATTATTCATTGGGAAAGCTTGTGATGGTAATAGACTAGATTGCATAGGATTGTTAATACTCATCATCCCAAATTGAGTTTGAATATTATTTATCAAGGTGAATTGCTCTAACTCAATAGCTTTAGTCATTGCTCCTTGTAATTCCATTATGTTGCTATCATATTTAATGACATGCAAAAAATGGATCAATGGTGGAGAGGTAAAATTTGAGGATACCATTAGGTTGCAAATGCATCTCATTTGGCACATAAGCAATTTGATGGAGGAATCTTAAGTTATAGTTATGAATATTTTCCCTAGGTAGTTCCTTACATTTGTAAATTTTTTTGAGGCTAAGGGAGGACTAGTGAACTTATCGAATTGTAGTAGAAACTTATTCTTAAAGTCTAGCCATGAATCAATAGAGGCATTAGGGAGCATTAAAAATCATTGTGTGACTTTACTTATCAATGTAGTGACAAAGACTTTATAAGCTATGTCATTTTCAGTGATGTTGTAGATTCCTAACAAAGTCTCAAAACATACATTCTACATGTTGTTTTGCATCATTGTTAGGAGTTGTTGGATCAAAGAATAAATTAACATTTTGAAGTGATTTTGGAATGTTGAGGTACTTTGTAAAATTAAAGGAATTCCTCACCAAAGGAGCTCAGGGTTGATTGGTTGGAATGTGAGGCACATTGTTTTCTTAAATTGAAATAATGGGTAGTTGGTTGATTAGGGGTAGGAGTAAGTGGTCTTTGTTGGGATGTTCTATGGGAAATCTCACTCATGAAATAAAAAAGTAGAAAATATAAATGTTGGTAAATTGAAAATTACTTGTAAACTTTAAAGTTTAAAAGAAATAGGAAAATATGTAAATATTATTATTTATATTATATTTTTTTGAAAGAAAAACTAAAATTTCTATATATAAAATTTTTTAAAAAGTAGTAAAATAAAAATTTTAGAAAAGTAAATTTAAACAAAATGATATAATTAAAAAAAACCCACCTTACCAAAGATATAACTAAGGTACGGATATTGTAAATAGGATTGGGAAAAATAAAGGTTCAGGAAATAAAACTAAAATAGGCTAGTAAAACTAAAAAAGGAATTGATGACTGTCAACAAGAACAAAATTAGAAATGGGACAATGAGGGTAATGGTAAAATAAAAAGAAGTTTTCAGAAACCTAAAAACAATTTTTTTTTTTGAAAAATAGAAACAGAAATAGTAACAGAAACAGAAAAATAAAGGTTTTTAGAAACTGGGAAAAATCGAGATTCTCAGAAATTAAAATAAAATAGAAAATTTCAAAAAAATTTAGGAATTGTAAATAGGCCACTAAGAACAGCAACAGTAACAAGAATAGAGAAGCAGAAACTTGAAATAGAGATAGAGAAATAAAAACAGGCCCTCCTTTTAACACCAAAAGAGTGTTGATACAAAAATTTTGGTTACATCAACACCTACAAAATTCATTTTAACAACTCGAAAGAGCAATGTAGTGCTTAATAGATAAAATCTAATAATGTTGATACTTTAAATTATGTAAAGAAACAATTTAAACCAGAGCACTGTTTGAATAGGAAACTTTTAAAAGAAAATTAAATTAAGTTTTAAAGTAATCCAAAGCTCATAACAAACAGAGTCCTAACACCACCACCAGAGTTTTTTGCCTAAAACATTGACATGCGATAGAGATACAACCGAGATTAACATCCTCTTGAATAGAAACTGAACAAAGGCTGATTACACCTCTAACACATTTGTACCTCCTAGCTCACGGATCTATTCTCAGCTCCCACTGAACTCCTTTTAGCGGTGGCTCCAATCATTGCTGGCCATGGGAACCCTGACACCACTGATCTTATTGGTTGCATGCTATGCGCCGGAGATTCGCTATTCAGATAAATTTTGAAGAACTGTTAGGAGTCAGATAATGAGTACGTATTTCATAATTTCCAATGAAAAGTTGTCTGGATTTGTACATATCTATGCGCTGGAGATTCGTGATTCGGACAAATTTTCATGAACTGTTTGCCTCAGATTTGGGCGCGCGTACCGAAGCGTATTAAATTCGCAAGCTCATGGCCAAAGGCCATTAGCAACCTCATGGTGCTCTGTTTTTACTTTCCCCTTCATCATGACTAGTGCCGATTTTTCAGTGTCTGAAAGGTTTTCGATCATTGTAGGTGAGGTGAGTTCCTCGCTGTGCCTAGTTGTGTCTTCTTTTAATGCGGTCATCTTCAATGTGGCCCTATGGTTCTACTCACAGGTAGTCCTTAGGGTGCTACTCACAAGTAGTTGTTGAACAAAAGTATTAGCAGACCTATTTGTTATAAATTTGGTTGAGGCTGAAGCTTAATTTCATTTTTGAAAATATTGGATTGAGTAACAAAGGGGTTTCATTTTATTGCTGTCAGAAATTATATGTTTGGCCAAATCATGGCTCCTGAGTAAAGAAATGGATTCAATGCCCTCTACACCTTTGCAAATTTTCTTGCTTCAATTTAATGGTGATATTGCAATCTTCTGTGCAATTAACAATATTTTGGATTTACATTGTTCTATATTTTACAATGTATTTTTATGATATATGAGATTTAATTTTTAAAAAAATTAATATATTTAAATTTTCTCTATCAAGTCCTCAGCTACAAACCCGTCCCCACTTTTCTTGAGGCACACGTACCCAAAGACGTTTAGAATCGGATTCTTTTGATGCATAGGTACATATACATTAAAATGGTCACCTTGCCTTGCCTCCTATGGTTCTTGCATTTTTAGTTCCTGTGATGTCTGCATTTTGGATTCTTTTGATGCATAGGTACATATACATTAAAATGGTCACCTTGCCTTGCCTCCTATGGTTCTTGCATTTTTAGTTCTTGCGATGTCTGCATTTTGCATTAAAATCTTACGTATCTTCTCCTGTTCTGAATCATACCAAAAACTTCATTTCATTGTTAAGTGGCAAGCAAGCAATCAAGATTCATGGCATCGGCATGAGACGCACCACAAAAAACAAGGGAGTACGAATAAATAAACAAACACACGGAAATCATGAAAGGGCTACTATGGTAACCGAAGGCCGAAGGGGCAAGAATGGGTCATACGGAAATCAAGTTTTGGACGGGGGGCATGCGAGGAAAACATTGCATTTGCATGGATTCGCCTGCGGGAGCATCAAAGGTTCCGCCATGACACACACTCACGCGTGTTTATTGTTCATTGCTGGCTTTTGCTCTTTTTCTCATATCTCTGCTGAAAAAAAGAAAGCAAAACAGGGTCATCGTCATGGGTCATGAACAAGATGACGGAAGGATGGTTGTTCAACTTTTTTAAAAATCTGTTTGCTTATAAAGCAACGAAGCCCACCAGCACATGGCCAATGGGCGACTGGGCGTATGCAAAGCTCATGGCTCTCGGCTTTTACTTTCCCCTTCATGATTAGGGCCGATTTTCCAGCGTTGGAAAGGTTTTCGATCATTGTAGGTGAGGTGAGTTACTGGGCTGTCCCTACTTTAGTTAAGTTGTGTCTTCTTGTAATGCGGTCATCTCCTATGGGGCTACTCACAGGTAGTCCCTAGGGTGCTACTCACAGGTAGTAGTTGAACAAAAGTATTTGCAGACTTGATTTGTTATAAATTTGGTTGAGGCTTCCGGCTTAATTTCATTTTTGAAAATATTGGATTGAGTAACAAAAGGGTTTCATTTTATTGCTCCATTTTTGAAATTATATGTTTGGCCAGATTATGGCTCCTAAATAAGGAAATGGATTCAATGCCCTCCATACCTTTGCAAATTTTCTTGCTTCAATTTAATGGTGATATTGCAATCTTCTGTGCAATTTTTAAGGATTAACAATATTTTGAATTTAAATTGTACTTGTTCTATATTTTACAATGTATTTTTATGATATATGAGATTTAATTTTTTAGAAAAAATTAATATGTTTAAATTTTCTCTATCACCTATCCGGCTACGAATCCTCAATGATTCTTCGCTTCCACGAATCGGATTCTTTTGATGCATAGGTTGCATGCATGTGCAATCCCGAATTGCACACGGTTGTTGGGTGTCACTTCAACGTCCATCAATTCTACTAACCCTTCCACGAATCGGATTCTTTTGATGCATAGGTTGCATGCATGTGCAATCCCGAATTGCAGCCGGTTGTTGGGTGTCACTTCAACGTCCATCAATTCTACTAACCTTGAATTTTCGAGAGGCCACTCAGACCCTGTTGAAGCAACACCACATGTAAGCAGGCTGAGCAGGAGAGAGGTACCGTTGAAGATTGCGACCAGAGGTAACATCCCGGGTTTTGGTGCTCCAGGAGACTTCGCCGAGGACAGTGGCAAGAGCAGTGGTGAACCAGGCGGAGTGAAATCCAGAATCTTCCGAAATGCCTCCAGTGGTGAGCACCCAGACCCTAATTTGGAAAGCCTGAATATCGGATAGAAAGGAACTGACATCATGCAACTTGTGTTAAACTTCTGGTCAGACATCACCGCACACTTTCGCAAACTTGTCATCCAAAATTAGTGGAGCTAAATCCGGGAAAGATGTAGTCTTCTTGCAATTTCCGTTTCTCCTTTTTTCTGAGGCTTATGGTTACTGGATTGGTCACGCATGAATGGAGCAGCATAAAAGGTGCAGCAAAAATGGAAATTGTAGGGAAACTGCTTCATTCTTGCAGAAATTACGCGCAGTAGGCGATGCCTAAACGGAAGCCACACTCATTTACGGGAAGAAATGGGCAACTAGGAGGGCTGGAAGACTTGGTCAGAATCATCAATAGGTTGTAACTCTCATGCTTTTAGGAAATAGCTAAATTCGAATGCTAAATAATTGGTAATTGTCAGCGGGAAAACACTGTTAATAACAAGAATCTGGGAGCTCTGATGTCCTAAGAATTAGTGACACAACTCACGTGGAGTTTAGTTGCTTCTCTTCAAAACTTGTTCAGTAAGATGGTTTAGAAATGCATGATCCTTTAATCATTTCACATTCTCGTTCATTTACCACCTTCTTTCTAATGTACCAGCTGCAAGAATGGGCCCAAGGAAAGTGTCTCAACCTGCCCTCGTACTATTGCCAACATGAAGAGCTGGATCACAGCACAATGGATTTGTATTGGCTTGATGAATCTGAGCAAAGGATAAGCGGTTGCTACAACTCGTAATCTAACAATTTTATTGTCATGAAAGTTAATATTAAACTGTGTCCAAAAACTTATCTTACTTAGTTTTATGATGGTCTTCAGGATGGCATTGTACCTACAAAAGTAGCTCGATGCATTGAGAAGTAACTGGACTGAAGTGCAATATGCATAATCAACTGCTTGGACGTTGCTTTGGCTTAGATTTTTTTCACTTTACTGATTCATTTCATTTCATGTAATGTATTTTTTGGATACTTTGTGAATATTTGAGACCGTAGGGGCCTGATTGATTGCCGTGAATACTGGATACTGGCTACAAATATTTTCTTAACTACCCAATCTATCTTCATCTGTAGCTAAGAATTAATAAATGAAGTTTGAATAATCAACCATTGAAGGTTAAAGTCGTGAGGTTGTGGCCAAAACAGTTAACTCCTCATCATAACAAGATTTGGATTTATTGTCGTTGTTTTTGGAAGCTCTAGCCTTAACGGTCTTTATAAAGGTTACTGAAACTTTTTTGGACAGCCACCATGGTTTACCATCAAAGGCTGTTTTCACACGCACGTCAACAAGGTGTACCAATAAGAAGTATCATTTTCAACAGTCTCAATTTGCATTGATTATTCATGTCAGTTTTCCATTAATTCGTGAAATATGAAGATGCATAGCTAGCATAGTAACGTACCATGAGCTACTTGGACTGCAATAAAATAAGAAGTTGAATTAACAGGTTTCTGAAGGGCTGACTAAGAGAAACTGAATTCTATTGGGTAAAAACGAAAAATAGAAAGCACCTCATCTCCAGCTCCAAATTCACATAAAATTATGAAGCAAACTTGATATACAGTTTCTACCAATATATTTGCTTCATTATGAAACCCATACTAATAGTCCATCAGCTTGGAGTTCATGGATTTTTTTCTGGAAGCAAGGAAATTCTATACGTGTGATATATTGATTCAACAATTTATAGAATTTGGGTGGAACAGACCCATCAGCAATAGCAGCGTGAGAGTCTAAAGAGATGGTTGCAACCCAAGGGAAAAGAGGCATATGGTTTTGTGGAGCAAATCAAGGGTTTGGATTTCACGATGGAGTAAAGGGAGGCTTAAAGGCAGCCTGTAGCTTATTAGAAGAAACACACGATATGTTGCCAGACACGAAACTGACGGCAACGTCCTGGAGTAAAACTGATGCTTGTTTGATAATGATAAATCCCTTAAAAATGATACATTTGTTTGGATTGTTTGGGCTTACAAGAAGGTGGTCGTTTCCATTATACATGTACCAACGCGAGTTTATGGTAATCCTATTTAGCCTAATCCATGCTACCCATACAACTAACGTGCATTGGTTTAAAACCATATGATTTTTGATCATCATGGGACTAAAGTTTACTAAGCATGGCCCCATGCTTGGCATGGGAGTGTTGTCTATCATCAATGGTTGCTAGATGATGTATAGTGCACATATTATTTTGTAGGGATTGATTTATGATAGAAGATATAATTAAAGACTCAAGGGTGGTAATTAGTGTTTTTCCCATAATATTACATATTATAATTTGTGAGGATGTTGCAGCTATTGTTGTTATGAAGGCTATGTTATTGGAATCTATACTATACTCAATAAAGGTTTGTTTGTGAGGAAAAGAAACTACAATTTAAAAAAAGGCAAATAATGGTAGTTCTCAATAGACACAAATGAAATCTTTTTCAATAAGTTTTTAACCTTTTACTAATCCTTTTAATTTTATAGGTGCTAGTAAACACCTAAAGAGAATCCATCTTTAGAAAAAAGAAATTTTCAACATGTCAATCAACTCTTGAATAAAAGTATTTTTATAAAAGGGTCAATCATAATTTTTGAGTCATTTTTGCTTTGCTCTTCAGTCATCATCCTCTTCTTCTATTGCATTGTGCTAATACCAAGATTATTTACTTTAGTGCTTGTTTGCTCTTTGATCTAACACTCATTAATGGTTTTATGCTCTAACAGAGGATCACACTATGATACACACTCAAAATCGAAGAAAGAACTTGGAGTTTAGTCATTTGCTGTAGATGTAATACAAGGCTATAGTGAGTGAGAGAGAAATTGTATTCCCTCAAATCAAAAGGGTCTTTCATGTGAAGTAATTATTTAATAAGTTGCATTGGGTATCCCTACTTCATATCTATGTTATAGTTTATCCTCAGCTAGTAATACTTTTCTTCTACAATTTGGAGGTCATTATTGAAAAAAGGTTCAATACATTTGTATTAGGACACAAGAGTGCAATAACTACACAGAAGGTTGCAAAGATGATGGACATGCTCATTTAAGGGCTTTGCAAGTTTCCAATGACTACTAGTGCTTTGGGGAGTTTGGTGGACAAGCCAACTTTGATGGAATTTCTTTATCACAGAGACTTTACCTAGATTCATAATGTCAAGTGCAAAGATCTCAAGCTAGAGTTCAAGTTGTAGCTTGCATTCTTATGACTAATTTCATGCCTAAGAGTGGGCACTATGATGAGGTAATAGTAGCAATTTTATTTGTTATGTATTGCATGACAAAGGAAAAGAGGCTTAATGGTCCACAATACATCTGTTAAATTTTGGTCAACATGCTACTGAACATGGTCGTTTAAGTTTGTCTTTTGGCATTCTAGTGATAACACTGATTATAAAGACATATGTACCCATACTAGACAATAAGGCTGAAAGTCCTAAACTAGTTCCATATTGTGGCACTACTCTTATATGCATTAATATGAAGGCATCAGAAGAGAAAATTCCTCCATTTGTTATGAGGAAGAAAAAAATGAACGCCATACCTAATACTTAGTTTATGGGATAGATCGTAAAGACCATGAATGCTATGAAGAAAATGAGTGTTCAACATCTTTGCAAATAAAAAATGTTGTTTGAGAAAAAAGTGCCAGAAGTTGGTAGTGTCACTTCCTCATATAGCTCTAAAGAGTAAGAGGAAGAACAAACTAGAGCTAGTGATGTTACTAGGTTAAAATTAGAGGAATTTGAAGAGGAAAGTGATGAGGGAATGGAGGATGACTAAGTTTCTTCATATATTCTTTGTGTCAGGTTTTTGGAAGGTTAAGCTATTTATATTATGAACATGATTTATGTACCTCCATTTTAGTTTAAGATGATAGACCTCTATTATGCTTAATTGATATTAGTCTACTTTATGCATATTTTGATGATTAATTGTACTATCTTAGTATGTTTTCATGTTTTCATTCTTTATCTTCTTTGAATAAATTATTTGACTTAATTACTAAGGTTGAATTTATTACAATATTTATATTATCCTCTATGTAGTTACATATGTGAATTTTTAAGAATCATTATTGATATTTTGATCTCTATCTCTATGTTCTAGGTTTATGTCTAAGCACTTGTATTTAGTTTGTTTGCATCTTTGTTCATATTGGTTTAAAATGTTATTACTTTGATGTTTATCAGTATTGTGATCAATTTTTATTGCAGCAAGGGGATATACTATTTGGTTAAACTTATACTCCAATTTAGTTTTCTTTATATTACTTTAATAAGATATGGTACAATATGGTAGAATATTTGTGTGTTTTCTTATCACATGCACATCTTATCTCATGAATATTTTAGCTTAGTTCACCCCTATCTAAGATCATCTTTGTACCTTGAAAAAATCCATTAATTTTCTTTTTTGCAAATGTTAAATAAGAGGGAAAGAAACTAAGAGACAATCATAAGCTTAGAGGGAACCTAAGAATTTGAAGGGTTAACGATTTTTCTTTTGTTTTTAGGTTTCCACAAGGTGTTATTAGTATGTTTGATCATCTTTCAAAAAAGGTTTGCAGCTGAAGTGCTTTCTCATATTCAAATAGAGAGATATTATTGATTTGAAATGGAAAAATATGCTTTATGTATTAAAGTATCACTTGTGAGGTTTATCAACTTGGTAAAAGGTTGACCTACATGAAGAATAGTTTAACGAAAAAAATCTTCACATCTAAGGTCAATCAAACTAGCATAAGGTTGACTAGCTCAAGTTTAACATAGTTGTAGATAGAAGAAAAAGCAACACTTCTAAGGTTGATTGACTACTCCAAATGTCAACTAACCTAAGTTTAGAGAAATTTTAGTTATAGAAAAGTACATCACTTTTAAGGTCAAACAAATTGTTGATAGGTTGACTGACTCAAGATGAAGGAAAAATTAGTAGACAAGAAATGCATACTTTTAAGGTTAACCAAACTTACCATTGGTTAACCTATGCAAGAGGAGCTACTAATGTTAAATGCCTAGTCCCAATTAATTAAGAGCAAGAAGGATGATTGAGTTGAGAGTTCATGATTTTCTAGATTCCAATAAAAGGTTAACTAACCTAGTCATAGGTCAACCATGTATGCACATTGGTCAACTAACCTTAGATAAGGTCGACCTATTAGGGGAATAAGAACAAAAAATAAAAGTAAAAGAGGCCAAATATTTTCTTAAATGTTGTGACACAAACAAAGCATTAAGGTTTGAGCTATGTCATTTGTTTATGAGAACAATTTTTTTTCCATATGCATCAGAGCTCATTTGGCTATTGGTGCTTGGATGGTAATGGATCGTTGGATGAAGAACAATATCACAGTAGCAGCAAGTAAGATTGAAGTGGGATTTTTTAGAAATCCTTGCTAAACTAAAGAATTTTAGTATAGTTTTATATATTTGTATCATAAACTTTATATTTAATGCATGCTTGTATTTTTATTGGATGTAATTTGATCTATTGTAAGATTGCTAAGCATCATCCTAAAACTTCCTTTGATTTGTGAGATCTAGTTTTGGGAATTTTACCTAAAAATCCTATTTGTATGAAAGGGAGATTGGAAATTTTTGAAACTAGTGATATTCTTCAAGGAGTTAATGAAGATTAGAAGGGGACCTAGGGGAAGAAGATATTTGGATAACCCTTCAATGTGGACTAGGCCCAAGCCAAATTACTATAAATCTTGGTATGAATTGTTTATTTTATTTTTGCTTTTCATTATGTTTTGTTCATAGATTAAATGCTTCAATTTTATTTAAGAGTTTTGCAAGATTTAGAATTATGGATGAAATTTTGATTAGTACATATTGAATTTTATTAAGACACCTTATTCACCCTTCCTCTCTCTAGAGTGTGATTTTTGATCCATAATTAGTATGAGAGCTTGGTCTTTTAATTATTGGACTAATCTCTATCAATAGTTTGTGCTTATTTTATCATGTCTATTATAGGTACACAATCATCATAATCATTCATGATTGCTAGCTTGGAAGGATAGGGTATAGGTAAAGAGGAAGAATAATAATAAATAAAGGGAACCTTCATTGTTTTGAATAAGCCACGATTAGATTCTTTGGATACATCATTGGAGAGTAGTGCCATGAATTTGATCATGTATTACCATATCTTGAAGAATGAATTTCTAGAGAATGAGACTATGGTTGAGTTCTTTAAATTAGCCGTGAAGAAAGATATCCCAAATAAATATATCTATAACCTTTTTGCTTGAAAGAATATAATAAGATGAGTACTTAGAATCCAAGGTCATGAAGAGGATGATGATGAATATGAAAAAGTTTTTCATATAGCCAACCATGACTTCCATAATAGTGATGAAGTTGGCTAATGGAAAAGAATGCAAAATATGATGATTCATAACAGTGATGATAAGCCTAATGGTCACTTGAATTGTCAATGATGGGAAGAAGACATAGAGATGATGTTAATAGTGATGTTGATGCTAAACCATCACTAACATCATCAACTTTAGAGATTGATGAATTTAAAGGTAACATTGATGAAGTTGATGATGATGATAATTTTACTCATGAGGTTTAAAGTGATGGTGATGGTGATGCTAGGTTATCAATTGTCGCATCACTTCACTTGCTAAAGAAAACCTCTAATGCAATTGTTAAAGAAGTACTATTGTTACATCCCCTTTTCTAAAAGGCGTCATTTTGTAATAAAGATGATGTTGATTAACAAAAAATTATGTAATTATTGTAATAAGACTTACAAAACATGTCTTTTAAGGTAACCTTTGGCAATTTAACCTAAGGTATTTATACCTAGGAATTAGAGGTCATACCAACATGAAGTTGCAAAGTTGGGAAAAGTGAGTAATGGGTGCTAGGTGAAGCAAGATAAGGAAGGTGATTGACCATCCCTTCTAGATAAGTACAAATCTAGCTATGGTGGCAGTGTTGGATTAATTATAAGGGATAAATGTCAAAGGAAGAAAACCCCAAGAAACCCTTAAAGCATGAACTAGATACATTATTTTTACATTAATAAAGCTTTGTTCTTATTTTCTTTCACATTTTCTTTATTACATTCTTTAAATATAATGTTGAATGTTACTTATATTTGATGTTTGCCATGACATTTGGGATTGGAATGTCATAATTGGTCTTAGAGAAAACCACAATCTATGGCTAATTAGAATTAAGAACCAAATACAATCTAATGATAAACCATAAGCCATGATCTAGGATAAATCATGAATGATTATTGGGTGTGCACCATGTCTAAGACCAACCATGCTAATGAAAAATATGTTTCTCCATCAACTTGCTTGGATATTAACAATGGAAGTTTGAGGAGATCTAATTATACACAAGTAAGATATATCAACTACTAGAGATTTGGTGAGATAAGGGTAACATTAGTGAAAGTAACTCTTACCCAACTTCTATTAAAGTAGGTTTTTCCTTTGTTTTCTAAGGAAATCCTTATGTTCTTTCACAATGGTAGTAATTGTAATCAAGTCTTTGAAATATTTCTTTGTTATTAAGTTCCATCACATTTAGAACATCTAGACCATTTCAAAAATCCAATATTTCACACGCTTATTAAAATTATCAATGAACATATGGAATTTAAGCTACTTGAAAACCCCTTTACTTAGCAAGTAACAGTTCTTAACAAAGGGTTGATAGGGAATTTTATACTCATTAGATAATGTCATGATGTTCTATCTTATTAACCTTAAAACTAATCAACCTAAGCTTGATAATTCTTATTCCATTCATTGAGTCTATTTGTCGTATGTAATCAAATTTAAGTGACATAGAAGTCCTCATGTTACCATACGTTTATTGTAATCGAAAATCTCGATCACTAGAAGAAAATCAAGGATCCTTGATGCAATAGTTTCCCAACATAGAATCCCTAGGTCCTCTATGAGAGATATGGGATTTGAGATGCCTTGGATGCTTTGGTAGATCAACCAGGGACTTATGAGATGTGAAACATGGGAATATAAATAGATCTAAATAATGCATAGAAAATAAAATTTATTTTTAAACATAAAAGTCAAAAATTAAAAATTTATTGAGAAAGAATAAATAATAAGTTAGAGAAATGTGTACAAATGGTGCCTGGATGAGCAAAAAAGGGGTTCATTTATGCAAGAGTTCAAAGCCTATTGAAGCTGATGTAATTTGCTCCACGGTTTGGGTGCTAAGCCACTCTTGATACTATCAAACCTTACTTCATTGCTACAACCTCAAATCTGCAAGTTGGGTCACTATTGAGGGGTGAGAAATGTGGAAAATTTGGATGCCAGATTGCTCCACACTAGGGATTGGAAATATTAGAGATGTAGTGTTGACATCCAAAATCCACAAATCTTAAGGTTATAATGCTTCCATGTTGGGGTTTAAGAGAATGCATGTATGGGAATGTGCAAGAGCCCTTGAGTGCTTGAAAATTCCTGAAGTGTGGAATTGTAAAAAATGTTGTGTATGCCAAAAAACTTGCTTGATAATGTTGAACTTGCTAAAAATTTTTGAACCGTTAAATGATGTTTGAGGTTGGCTTTTATAGGTTCTTTGGGCCATGAATGGGGCTGCAAATTAGCTATGATTTGACTACAAATTAGCTACAATTTTAGGTACAAAAGATGCTCAAATTTGAGGGGTTAAAATACATAGTAAGTGCTTCCACCCATGGCCATTTCATTTACTATAAATAGTAATTGGAGTACACCTTCCACATTGGAGATGAATCTTCCACACTGATCTCTCCACTATGCTTGTTGAAGTGGCTGGATCAACATTGAAGTGTATGAAGTGATGAATTTTTGCTTTTGTGGCTTCCACACCAGGGGATTGAATTTTCCACACTGGGGATGAAGACTCTATGTTGGGGGGAAACTTCCAAGCTAAGGGGGAAAAGTTTCCAAGCTATTCATGTGGTCTCCATGTTGAAGGGAAAAAGTTTCCAAAACCCCCACCCTTCCACACTAGGGGTAGATGCAATGTACCCCTCCTGCATGTGTTTCTAATGTAGAAAAATGTAAATCCCCCATGAAACCCATCAAATTACTTTTTGTTTTGGCATTCAAGAAGGCATTTTGACCCCCCTAAGCCCAAACATAGACACTAGGTCACTTGTTTCACTTGGGGAATAAGGCTTTGACCACTTATGAGGCATTTTCAGCCCCAAAAGTATTAAGTATGTGAAATTTCCCACTGTGGATTATTATTTTCACATTTACAATGAAGTTTTGCCTAAGGTTGCATGGGGTGATATCTTCATAGTGAAGATTAACTATAACATGCAAATTTTTGTGGTGTTTCAATATTTTCTTATAAAGGTCAAGTTGGATAAAATAGGCTATTTTAGTCTTACAAAATCATAAAAATTTAACTTAGTTTTTGAACCCGAAAACATCTCCGATGCAATGACACAAATTTTGTCTCAAATAGAGTCATAGTTTAGGGGATATTGAAATTTATAATTTCTTGTAAAACATGCCTTAATAAGATTGAAATTTAAAATTTTAACTCAAAATACAAATTTTAACACAAAATACAAATTTAACTCAAAATCATGATTGGAAGATATTGGATATTTAAAGTTTCTCATAAAACATGCCTTAAAAAATTAAAATTCAATATTTTATGAAATTAAAAATATAATAGAATTTTAACAAGTAGAGTTAAGAATCAAACTTATAACCCCAATGTCAAAAAATTGAAGTCTTATTGTCCACTTTTTCCAACTCTCTTTGGCATCTTTATTAATGAAATGTAAGAATGGTTATGCAATAGGCAAGATAGTTATTCTATCAAAATTAGATCCCAACTAGTGAATCTTCTTTTATATGCAGATAATGCTACCTTGATTTCTACTACTACAATAGGCATGGAAAGTATGTTGCAAATTTTAGAAAATTATTATTGTTCATTTGGTCTTTAAGTGAATGTAGATAAAAAAAAGTCATGATTTGGGGTACAAGAAGTTACTATTATAACTTTCATTTTTAAGGTACCAATGTGAAAATAGTAGATTATTTGAAATATTTGGGTTTCTTTTATAGGAACAATTACATATGAGGAAAGTACATCAAAGAAAAAATAGCAGTAGGTTTCAAGGCTTTGTATGCTTTCAAAAACAAGTGCAAGGATTTAGGATTTTGGTGTTGGAAGGTTAAAAAACAAT
Organism: Gnetum montanum; assembly: GCA_015680685.1. Lineage (NCBI taxonomy): Eukaryota > Viridiplantae > Streptophyta > Gnetopsida > Gnetales > Gnetaceae > Gnetum > Gnetum montanum. Next base: position 315,811 of record MNCI01024721.1, read on the forward strand.
TTTTTTAGACTATCATCTATCCTATCATATTGTATGAGTGTTGTTTTTGGACCTATACTCAATGCTATACTTTGGAAAAATATTGAAAGAGTGCAAAAAAAATATTCTTCTTAATGAGTTAAAGGTAAAGATGCAAACACCTTACTCAATATTATTATGTGAATGTGATTTATTACCTTTAGAAGTAGAAGCCTTATGCCAATTCATTACATAGACTCATAGCTTACATATCTCAAAGCAAGATAAATTCTCTAAAGTAGTTCCTAAAGATTCACAAGAGCATGATTAGTATTTTTAGGGGATGCAATGGTTGAGAAAATAGAATATCTCTTGGGAGGATGTGTAGCAAAATCGTAAGCATATTCACCAACTAGTTAAGTAGAAGACTTTAACACAAATGTGGCCTAATGTGAAAGGAAAGAGATAATTTTATTTACACTACATTAGATCTAATAAATTAGATGTAGAAGCTCACTATCTCTTAGCTTCTATTTCCATCAAGTATCAGAATGCTGTTAACAAGCTTTGCTTAAGTTCTCGTTATCTTAGAATTGAAAGTATAAGCTGGATTCAACTTCCTTGAGAAGAGCATATTTGTAAGTTGTGCATATCAGTAACCCTTGAAGATGAGTTACATGTGTTTCTTTCTTGTTCTATAACTACTCAATTGAGACAATGTTATAATGTTATAGCAAAAAGCTTATATGATTTGTTTTTGATGCTCTCATTAGTTCTTGGTCAATTTATAGAGTCTATCTTTATTTTTTATGAAAATATAATATCTATACAATAGATCCTATGGGTGTTAGGATGCATACACTACCAATGTCTACATTGTCTACTTCCTACTTCATCTAGTAGTGTAGGTGCTATGGTGTATTTTTCTCATGTGTTTGCTCATGCTCATTGCTGGTGCCTCCATGTGTGTTAGAGAATCTTTTTATGAGTTCATGAGTTTAGTTAGCTACTATGGCTCATGTGCATGGAGTGGAAGTGATATGAAATTATGATCCTTCTATGCAAACAATTGCTAAATCCTTGTGTGATCATGGTGGGCATGGGCATGCTTATCTAGAACACATGTTGCTAGTCTACATATTTTCTATGGTGTTAATATTAGACACATCCATGTTTCAACCCATGCTCCTCAATGACATTTTTTGTAAGAACACATAGTAACATGTGTCATAAGATGCCTTTTGTACCTCTACGAGTTGCATACCTACTGATAAATTTTTAAAAAAATGATCCAAAAATTTGATAAGATTTCTATGGGTACAAACCCTTGTGTCTATATACATAGTGGATATCATAGATCACTATTGACTAATGACCAAGAAAATCATTAGTCCCTGCTAGCCAATGTGCATCTTCATTATAGGTTCTTTTTGGCTTATGTTAGGCACTAATGGTAAATGGATGAAAAATTTAGGTTTAAAAGTTAAAATTTGAAAATTTTAAATTTAAATAATCAATCGTGATCAAATTTGACCAATTGGTCAAACTAATGGATTAGTAGTGTGAGTGATGGTTCTAGAGTAGTAATGGGATAGATGATCTTTTAAAAAGCTCTTAAGAAGTCTCGAAATTCATGCTCAAAATTTGAACTTTGGAAGTCTATAACTTTTGATCCTAGAAGCCTTTTTTGACAAATGAACAATTGTTTCTAGTAGATTTTAGCCTTTTAAACATAATGGCAAAGTCAAGTCTATCTTATGGAACTTCAAAAATTAGTTTCTAATCCTTGCTCTTAAATCATGTACCAAAATTTGAACTTTGAAAGCCCATAACTTTTAATTCCAAAGGTCTTTTTCAATAAATGAATAGTCATTTACAGTAGATTTTAGCCTTTTGAATGCAATAGCAAAGTTAAATCTACCCTTTAAAACTTCAAAAATTGGTTTTCAATCATTTTCCTTAAACAATATCTTAAGGGCCTTGAGAGGTTAATTTAACATAACTTAGGCATTTGATATCCATTTCTAACATTTGTTAGGCTTCTAAATCCAATGGTAATGTTAGATTCGTCATTCAAGTAGCTAATGATTAGGTGGTCATTTAAATCATGCCTTATTACACTTTTAACCTAGTCCAACTAACCATGCTTGACACATTTAATAATTAGGATGACTAACAAATCCAACAATTTTGATCATTTTGGACCTTAAGATTAGGTAATTAAGTTATAGTTATAATTAGACATATGTTACTATTCCTTGGTCATTAATAAAATTACTGAAGTTAGTGTCCTAAGGGGGGTAAAAAGGTTGTTAAAGATCTAGAAAATAAACCCAGACAATTATTGACTCATGAATTAACTAGTTAAAGAATTAGTTGGCATACTAGAAATGTAAGAAAGATTTATAATAACCTAACAAGCATCCTATAAGTGAAAAACATTGATATGATGGAGAATCATAAACTTATTTTGTCAAGGCGTATGCTACTTAAAATATAGTTATTAAGAAGATATGTGATGTAGAAGCACCTCTTTCGATCCCCTTTTTCTTTTTCCTATGTGTGTGTTTTTCTACATTTTAGGCTTCATGAGGACAACTTAGAAGCAATGAAGTCATCTTGTTTGAGATTTGAACTCTCAGGAGAGACATCTTAGAGGAAAAAAGATGTATTGACTAAGGATTGAGAGCTTATAGAATATGTCCCAAGTTTAAGGGAGATGTCTTGGAATTTTTGTAGACATCTTAGGCAAGATGTATCATTGGAGATTAACATGTTCCACATCTATGTAAGACATCTCACAAGTTGCTAAGATGTCTTAGCTTGGGCTGAGATGTCCCAACTATAGAGGAGGTGTTTGAGGCCCATAGGAAATGTCTCTCCAACATTTCCAATTTTGGTAGGAGATGTTTTCAAAAGGTCAAGGATAACTTGAATGGACAGGGAAACTTCCAAAATTACCATTCCAAATTTGGAAATATTTGAAACATGGAAAAAAAGATGGAAATAGTATAGGATCTTCAAGTTGAGCTTAGGAAATATTTTCTAGTATTTTTATCTTATTTGGTTAATAAATATGGATTGTGTTTTATGCTTGTATCATAGAGAGCTGTGAGTGAGATGTCAAGAGAGAACACATGTGGAGTGCATGAGTGTGTTTCAACTCTTGGTCAACTGACGGAGTATTAACCTCATATCTCTTGTGTCTTCTCAATTGAGATATAGGCCTATGCTATGGAGGAGACTCTTTATAGTTGTATCTTCAATTAAGAATAGTCATCATGTGGTTGTAGAGCCTCATACTCTAAAACATTGTTTGAATGTTTTGAGAGGTTTTAGATGTTTTGTGGGTTTTTCTTGAAACAATGCTATAATCATCTTGCAATAATTAAAGATAGCTAATTTTCTTATTTTGTAGGATATTATTTGTCTTTTTAAAATATCTAGATTTAGTAGGATTGAATGTGATTTTCCATTGGAGTGAGCTTGATCCATCTAATTATTGGTATAAGTGCCATTAAGTTTATTATTGCTTATACTTGGTTGAGAATTTGTTAGGTTTAGATGGTGCCTAAGAAGAAATAGGTTCAAGCCTTAGATAGAGACATGGAGAGCATGAATTCTACCTTTTAATTAATGGTTGCTTGGTTGGATGAAATTAATACAAAGGTAGACATGAATCTTGATCCTAAACATATCTAGACACATAGAGGTGATAAGAATTTAGAGGAGGAAGTTTCATAGCTTGGTGAAGATGGAGCAAATTATGAGGAAGGAAAATCTAGCTATGAGAATTTAGGAACCCATAAGCCTAGGATTCTAATGGGAGGGAATCCTATTACTTAGATGAAAATTCTAAGAACTCTAACAGTGATAACTACTTCTTCTCTTAGCATGCTAGACAAAGAAGATGAGGTAAGGCTTGCTAGAGCATTTAGAATGTTGCAAGACATCCGTACGTTGACTTAAAACTTTCAATGATGTAGATGAAAATTTGATAAGTTATTTGAGGTGGAAAAGGTACCAAATCACTTGAGGGTATCTATTTCTAAATCTCGATTAGAATATGATGAGTGGCGAGGTACCCCTACACCCAACCATATGAATCACAAAGCATTCATGTGTGATCTAGTTGAATTTTGTGGACTTTATAGTTTCCAGTGCACTAGCCTTTTAGGCAATGAACTTTGTCCTAAGGTCATTCATTGTATTTCCAATTACACTTGTGAAATACAAAGGTATGGTTAAGTAAAATAAAGGCATATGATTTTTATCATTTTATATTTTATGTTCTTTGGTGCTTTGAAGAGAGAGATAAAGTAATTTAATGACTAATCTAAATTAACTAACTAGCTAGTCTCTAACTAATCCTAACATAAGCATCTAGTCCTACTTTTCATACATGTCTTGAACCCACGTATCCATTGCTGTGTTACCAAGCACTATGCCATTGGGCATACCAAGTAATAACACTGCTAGGATTACCAAGTAAATGTGTGTTACTCTCAAAGTGGTTGTACTTATGCAATTAATCTATCTAGCTTATCTCACTTAATTATCTAATTAACTCAATTATTGGGAAACATTGAATAAATAACTAAAAATGTTAAATGTATAAATGAAACATCTAAACTATCCAGAATGCTACAAGGTTTATCAAGATGTTTGTCTTTATTATTGCACATACTGTTGTGCTTAGGTACAACAATGCTCAAATAAAGATTCGTACATTCAATGGCTTCTATTGTAGGCACTTGGGAGAAATATTCTAACTTTCAAATGAACAAACTACAAGAGTTTTACTAATACTATCTATTGGATGTCATAAATGTAGTTGGCGATAACGTATTTATAGCAAAAAATGAACCCTGCATTGATGGGGTTGTGTCGATGCAACAAACGATGCATCGATGGGGCTATGTTGACAAGGCCCAGTCGATGAGGCCATGTTGACAAGGCCTTGTAAATGCAGCCAACTGTGACCTATCATACCCCCACAACTAAATGAGAATTCATGCTTGAGTTTCTTTACAAAATTGGAAAGGTATGGGATTATGGACTGACTCTGAACAAAACAAAGTAAACTGACCTAACAAAACCAAGTGCCCGAGTGTACAGATCAACACATTACAAAAATTATGGTGTTCATGATATAAAAATTGAACATAATGACATGACTCTTTAAAATTGGATAGCATGTCCTCTAATGGCATTAAGTTCATGGAGAAGGTTAGACAATCCTAGGCAATGGTGGCTTCTAAGGCTGTAAAGGACATTCATTGTCCTTAGGCATGTGTGGCGACTAAGGTGGTTGTGGCTATCTTGCTGCTACTACAACTTCTAGGAGGAGGTGAAAAGCATCCAATAATGTTTTCATTTTCTCCTCCTTACTTCTGGGATCATGCACTGTCCACACAGCTTTGCCAATGTGGTTTAGAATGGGCACATCCCAAGGATAGGGAATTGCTAGGAATAACTCCTTTGCATTGATCAACTAGGTAGTGAATTGTTTGTGCTTGATGTTAAATGCTCTAACTGCATATTTTAGCTCTTGGTAATCATTCATCTACTTAGCCAAGTTCTTGGTAATTGATCATTGATTCATGAACTGTGCCCTGAGAAATTTGAGTTTAGCATTTGCTATCTTAAGCTTTTGCTTGGTGTCTTTATGGTTCTTGAACTCAGCCTCATACAGTAAGTACAAGCTAATCACTTGTTTTTTCAATTCTAACTATGGCCATCTAGTAGTTAGCATTGCTAGGTTTGCATAGTAGAGATTGGCTAATTCCATGTATTCTATCATTTCTTCAATTTGTAACTCCTTTAGGTGGATCTACACTTTGTTATAGGCATCAATCTTATTAATGATGGGCTACAACTCTTCTCTTCCTTGTCGGAGTTGTTGGAGGGATTCATTTACTTTTGTCTTAGCCATTTAAATATGTTTTTCATTTACCTCCTTTCACAAGCCAACATGGTCTCTATAGTGATTTTTGACTCTTTCAAACTTAAGAGCCTCATTCTTCCATGCGATGATCTCAATTGTAGACTTTTGGTGTAAGGCTCAGACTTTCTCCATAGATGGATTTTGATTCTCTGCGGCTAATTTCCTCAACTTAGTATTTACCCTGGCAAGATGCTCCTATTATTGATGAATGAATTCTTGCATTTGTTGCTTTTGTGTATCAACATTGCATAGGCAATGTTTTTTTTATAGTCAGTGATTTATTTTCATGGTGCATTTGAACCAAGTATTTTTGAACCTAGTAGGTTTTTACTTTTGCTATATATTGGTTGAAGATGGTTGTCATTGCTTCCTTCTTAGCTTGTTTTAGTCATTTTTGAAGTTGTGAAAAAGCTTCATCTTTAGTTGCCAAGCTGAGGAACATGAGATTAGCCAAATGGACATGCCATTTAGCAACTTTTGTGGTCAAGTGTTGGTTTTGTGCTTGGGCCATTTCAAGTTGCTCCTCCAAGATGATGCATTTTCTCTTTGCTTCTAGTAGCTCCGACTTGGTTACAGTGATGTTGTCCGAAAAATTGAAGATATATAGAATCAGTTACCTAGTCCCTATTACTTGATCCAACAACTCTTCATGCTAGGTTGCACTCAATTTTCCATCGATTGTGCTTGTGGATGTCTACACATCTTGAAGTGTATATATGTCTGGTATAGATGCTATAGGCACATTAAGCACTTTAGCAATTCAGTCAATGACTACTTCAAAAGTGGTCTCCTGCCATTGGTGCTACATCACTAGTATAATTGCCCCCTCACTCTTCTCCAAATGCATCAAAAAGGAATGGTGTTGAGATAATGACTAGGATTTGACCTTGTAGGAAACTACATCCATTAGATAGAGAATATTGGTCCACCCCTTTCCATCTGGCTGATTGTTTGAGCCACCTCATTAAGGTGACTCATTGTAGGTCAATATATAGATGGTTGCATACTAATTATTCTTGCACACTACTTTTGTTCACATAAGAGCTATTCTTAGAGTTTGTGTAAGTGCTCAATGGCTGCATGAGCCTTTGGCATTATTTCTTGAGTAGGCGGTGGAGGTGGCAGCTACTGCTTCTCTTCTTTAGTCATGGTAGGTGTCTTGTTTTTCATTATTTTAGATCACAAGGGCAAAGGAGAATGTCTACTTGTGTCATTTGCATAGTGGATGATCCTTGCCATTTCGCAAAGTTTTTGCATGAGACATGGAAAGGATAGGGTTTTCCTTCCACGTTCATTTTCTTTAAAGTGCTTTTCAATCTCTAAATAGATCAATTGTGGAAGGTTTGCTGGAAATCTCTTGCTTAGAGTGGTACATGCTTGGGAAGAAAAGGCAGTCACCTTGTTAGGCGTCATTGTTGGATTGAGGTGATAAGCTACAATTTTGAAGTATATTTGTTTTGCTTGTGTGAGCTTACCAAACTCCTTATGGTCAACCCCATAGCACCATTGAGTCCACTCCTTTTTGGCCTCAGGGTCACCTTATGTTAATAGCTTTGCTAGTTATGTCCTAGTATCAAGCAACCCTAGTTCCTATGAAATAGCTTCAGTCAAGTAGGAAACTTGAATATTCTTGATTTTCACTATGGAACCTAGCCTTCTATTGTTTCAGAAGAGATACATCTCTTCCATGTACCACTCCCCACTAGAAGTAATGATTGACCACATGGGAAAGGTTTGTGATTTTGTTTTCATCTCTGCTGGAGCATGCTGTATAAATGGCCCAAAGTTTAGTTCATGGGGAACTAAGTGTTAGATCTCATGGAGCCTAATGGTGTTGAGGTAGGCTTGTGTTAGTGTGACTTCAAGTTTTGGTATGGGTCTTGGTACTTTCCCTCACTATGATTATTTTGATGGAACTTCTTCTTTAGGAATCTATTAAACATATTCTACTTTGGGCTCCTCTTGAAGAGGTCCCATTGCATGGGTTTCCTTTGGTAGCTCCTAGGCTTATTCTTGTTGGCCCCTTTTAGTTCTAGGCCATTTCTCCCTTCATTGAAGGGGTCCTCCCTCTTGCAATCATTTTGGTCTTAGTGCCATCTATAATTACAACATGACCACAGGTTAGTAATAATTGTGTAACATGAAATGATTGGAATACCTTATCTCCTTAGGATAGTTACACTTGGCTAAGTTGTGATTATGGATGATTTAATCAATTTTAATCATTATTTTATTTATGTTTTAATGTTAATAACTCATTTTGGAGGATGTTGGAATGGCTAACATTCAAAATTTGATGGTTTCATATCATTGTATTCATTAAGCCTTTGGGGGAGTTAGAAAAAGTTTTAAAAAATTTCATTGGAAATCTTTGTAGGCCCCATGATGAAGGGCTTACCTCCAATAGCTGCAGGATGAAAGAATGGAGTGAGTTGGATAAATGATTGGGAAGTTATGGGCTCTGGAATATTATGGGCTTTGAAAAATGGCAAAAACTCCTCTTATGTTATGAAGAAAATGGTAAAAAATTACAAAGTATGCCATGGTATATATAGAGTTTTTGACATGCGTTGACAAGGCCTTGTCGATGGGGTTAATTTGTTAATGGGGTCTCATCGACGTAGTTTTTGACCATCGTAGACTTTCATTGAATTTTGTCAAAATTTCAAAATACAAGGAATTTTTAAGTGAAATTGGGATCAAACAAAAGCTCAAAAAGCCACAAACATGATGAGAATAGTAGAAGAGGGTATTAGAGTTAAAAAAATTTAGAAAATTAAGAAAATGGTGTGAAGAATGAATTTAATAAAAGTTTAAAGGAGCATTGAGTCAGATACACAATGGGATATGCAAAAGATAGGATTGTAACAATGTCTAAAGTATGGAACCTAAGTAACCAAGCCAAAAGATATGGAAGTGGGTCCTTCCCATAGTAGGCACATGTCCTTCTTTGTCCTTGCATAACCTCAACTATGGAGCCCATGGGCCCCATAGTTGATTAATGATCATGAAAAGTTAAGGACAAGCCTAGAAGAATCTATCCAAGAATTCCAACATGTCAAGCTAAGATATCGAGTATAACATAGAAACTAGTAGTGAGGTGAGTTATGGCAGCATAGATGAATGACTGAGAAGGTGGGATGTAATCCTGAATTGAGGTCATAAGAAGTCCCTTGTGGAGTTTGTGTTTAAATGACCTAAGAAGATCCATCCTTAGCCCAAACCAAAATTGGCCTCTTTTAGTGACTTCACATCACCACTCCAAGACTGATCTACCCACTCAAGATACAAGAGTGCTTCCACAAAACAACCACCATTCCTTAAAGAGGAGAAAAGAGAAGTAAGAAGTGAGAGAGAGGGTTTTAGTTAGAGGGAACCTTCAGGAATGGATAACATATCTTTCTAGTCCCATAACTAGTGCTTGTAGCCCATTTATTTGTCTAAGGGCTGTGCTTTAAATGTTCATTATTTATTTTTTTTGGGAACCACACCATGCAAAGACTTTATTTGACTTCCTATTAGTCATTAGAACGGAACATTAAGTAGTCCATGAAAAGACACTTAAGCACTCAAGCAAGTAGAAGATTACAAAGAGTATTGATTACCCTTGAAGTTACATCCTGTACAAACCTTTGAATCTTTCTCAATTTTGAAAACTTCCAAGGTCATTAATTGATTAAAAGTTTCTTTAATGAAAGGGACCTCAAACTTCTAGAATGAGGAAAATCATAGAGTTTATTATATTGCTAGATGACATGGACTCACTACCTGTTCCATGAAAAATAAACTATGTCATAGTCATTAGACATTAGAATTCAAAAATAGAAACTAGACATTAACAATCACAACATTAATCACAAACCATCATTAGTAATCAGCAATAGTGACATTGTGTCCTATGGTAATAATGCACTTTTATTAGAAAAAATAATAAAAAGTCAAACTCAAACAAAATAAAGTAATATATATATAAGAAAGTGTAAATTAATCAAGAAAGGTAAAACATACTAACAATGTTGTAAAATAAAAAATTGAGAAAATCAATAGAACAAAAAACCAAAGAAAAAGGTAAAAATCAACAAAGTTTAAAACAAAAATGTGTAAAAAAAAGTGAAAGACTAAGGAGCCATATGTATGATTGGCATGGATGGTCATCTCCCTCATGACTATGTTGAAAGGAAGAGATCCAGAAAATGGAGCATGGTTGTCCATCCCTTGAGGTGGTAGTTACACTAGCTTGTCTTGTTTCTAGGAAAGGTTTCACTTGTTGGATGTTGACCAACTTCTTTTTATTTGGTCTTTCATGCTTGTAGATTAACATGGATCCAGAGGAAAAGGTTTGATCAACTAAATAAGATCCTTTCCACAACGTTTGGAGCTTTGTCTTTTGGGTACATGTGTGGGGTTCTAGTAGAGAATCTTATCTTCTAGTTGAAATTTCACTTTCTATATTTTGAGGTCATGATGTTGCTTGTTGAATGCCTTGTGCACCTCATTTAAAGATAGGGCTACCAATCAATTTTCATCTAGCACGTTGAGGTTGATTAGTATTTCTTTTTATGCTAGACTTAGGTCAAGATTTAGATAATAGGTTGTTAAGAGTGTATGAAGCTTGGATTGAATCGGGAATGTTGGAAGTTTTCTACACATTAGCTTATAGGGAGAATAGCCAATAGGAAGTTTTCATGTTGAGTGGTAGGCCTTGAGGGCATCATTGAGTTTTGTACTCTAATCTTTCCTATATTTTTTGATGGTCCTTGTTAGGATCTTTGTGATCTCCTTGTTGGTTACCTTTACTTGAACATTGGCTTAGGAATAATAGGATGTTGTTAATTTATGTTTAACCCCTAAGTATTGGATCAACTTTCTAAAAGTGGCACCTATGACATGAGTTCCATTGCTAGAAATTAGTGCACATGGCATCCCAAACCTATTTGCAACATTTTGTTGTATAAATCTAGTAGTAATGGATGATGTACAATTGGTGATAGCTACTGCTTTTGTCCATTTGGTGTAGTAATCGATTGCTACAATGATATACACCTTTCCATTGGACATGGGCATGATGGGATCCATGAAGTCAATGCTCCACATGTCAAAGGGCTCTAGTGGTCGAATCCATTATTGAGGACCTTCCATTGGAGTAGTTATCCCACCATCTTGTTGATAGCATTCACAAGATGAGATAAATTGGTGGGCATCCTTGAAGATTGTAGGCCAATAGTATCCTTCCATCAAGATTTTTATGGCTGTGCATCTCCTTGCATCATGGCCTTTGCAAGGCCCTTTATGAGAATCCTCAAGAACATGTAGTTGATTTTCATTAGAAACAAATCAATGAATCAGGCCATTAGTGCATACCTTGTAGAGGTGTTTGTTAATTGCCATGAAGTATTTGGCCTGATGAAGAAATTATTTCTTCTTTCTACTGCCAAGATCTTGTGGCATCTTCTAAATGAGAAGATAGATGAGGATGCCTGTGTACCATGTTGGTTCTGTGGGCACTTGGTCATTTATTGCTCCTATAAGGAGGAGTTTGTTTGGAAACTGATCAGCGAGTGGGCTCTCCTCTTCTTTATTATCACATCTTAATTAAGAGAGGTGGTTAGTGATCACATTCTGAGTCCCTTGTAAGATCATAAGCCATCATATGATATGGGGGCTTACCATTGGCTTGTTCATTAGGGAGTAGATGACACTATGGTTTGTGTACATAAATACTTTATAACCAAGCACATAGTGCCCGAAGTTTTCAAGAGCATATGCCATTTCCATTAATTATTTCTCCATGGTGATGCAATTCAAGTATGTACCTACAATTCTTTGGCTCATGTAATGGATGTAATATGGATGTTTTTTTTATCATCCAAATACGTAAGCACCACTTCCAAAGCATAATTAGATGCATTCTTCATTATGTGAAATGGTTTGAACTAGTCTGGTACTCCTAGAATTGGAGTTTCTATGAGTTTTTCTTCAACTATTGGAATGCATGTTTGCACTCCTTGGTCCAAATGAGCTGAGCATATTTCTTCATAAGCTTGACCAATAGCTTTTTGATCTTAGAAAAATTCTATATGAATCACTGTTAGTAGCCAGTATGTCCAAGGAATGATTAGACATCTTTAACTATCTCTGGTTGATGTGTTATTCTTTGGATGACACTTATCTTCTTTGGATCTACCTCAATCCCTTCTTGTGAAATTTGGTGCCCCAATACTATGCCTTCTTAGACCATTAGATTGATTTTTGCTAATTAAGCCTAAGTTTTGTTTCAGCACATCTTTTTAGAACCTACTTAGGGCAATTTAGGACTTGCTCAAATGTAGTCCCATAGATAGAGAAGTCATCCATGAAGACTTGTACCCCACTACCAATTTGTTATTGAAAAATACTAAGGACCAAGCATTGAAATGTTGTAGGGGCATTGCATAGATTGAATGGCATCTTACAATATGCAAAATTCCCCCAAGAACTTGTGAATGTTATCTTGGCTTGATCTTCTGGTATAATTTGGATTTGGTTATAGCCACTATAACCATCCAAGAAGTTATAATAGTGATGCTTGGAGATAGTTTCCAACACTTGGTCCACAAATGGTAATAAAAAATGATCTTTAAATGTTTCCATGTTCAACAGATTGAAGTTGATACAGACCTACCACTCACCACCTTTCTTTGGCATAATTATGAGTGGGCTAACCCACTCGCTATCTGAAAAGGAATAGATGAACCCCACCTTGAGGAGTTGCTCTATTTCCTCCTTAACAATTTGCTTCAATTTTGGATTTAGCCATCCCTATGTCTACCGTGTTGGCTTCATGGTTGGGTCCATGTAAATGTGATGTTGGCATATCCTTAGATCGATTTCAATCAACTCGAGATATGACCAAGCAAAGGCTATTGGCCATTTGTTCACCACCTACAATAACTTTTCTTTTTGTTCAAGAGAAAGTTTGGCATTGATTATGATTGGCTTACCATTATTTAAGAATGCATGCTCGATGTTGGTTGGTAGAGTTTTCAACTCTAGGGGCTCCTGCTTAAAGTTATGAGGGATTTCCAACTCTCCCCAATAGGTATCATCATCTTCATCATTAGAGAGTTGGTGATGAACTTGCTTACGTTCATCAATTCTTTCAACATAAGCACATGTTAGGCTCTCAGTTGGTTCCATGCATAATGTGTTGCTATTTGAGTCAGTTGTCAGCCATTGGATGCCCTCTTGTTTTATGGATGTTGCATATAGACACCTTTGAATATCTATTTTTTGTGCACACTGATTGCATGCTTTGATGTATGTACTTTTGGTGGACCAAATCTTTTACACAAAATTGCATTCATTATCATTGTACATAATGCATGGAATGTGCTTCTTCTCTAGCCTTTCAAATTTATTTTTCTTGAATATTTCCAAGGAGAGGTCCCTTATGCCCATACATACATAAATTGTGCTTAATCATGCTCTTCCCATAATGATGGGAAAGTCACCTTTGTAGTTTTTGGTCTCAATCACCATAAATTGGTAGGATAGGACCACCTACTAACTATGGTTACAATGTCCTTCACTAATCCAAAATGAATAGTGATTAACTAGTTTACCGATTCTAAATAGATGTTGCTCTTCTTAAGAGGTAGTAGGTTCCATGCCTTGTACATTTCATGAGAGATGAGATTGACATCAAAACCAGAATTAAGAAGAGCCTTGAATGATTCATGTCTAGTGATCTCCAGGTAAATGAGTGGACTTCCTAGGTCATATCTTTTCATGGAAAGATTGTCAATCATGATCCAATCAGAGACAACATGAGTTAACATCGTAGTGCAGTTTTGAGGTGGCATTTGGTTTAAAGGGCACTTGAAGGTGTTTGATGCAGAGGATAAGGGTGTTGGGGATGTAGGGCTACTAGCTGCATTAGGTTGTGAGGGTTTGGAAGAACTGTTGGATAAAAAAAGGGTTGTTTCCTAGGTTAATTATCCAAACCACTCGGTGGGAAAGCTAGTTGTGAATGTACAACCCTTGTAGCATTTTGTTGCTACCACTATGGAGGAATTTCTTCCTACATGGATGGAGCAGGATGTAACTAGGTTGATGGTAGAGGGATGTGTGTAGATAGATGTGAAGGATGGTATGGATATGGGTTCTCTTCCCGAGTAGATGGTGAATGTGTTTGGTGGTACTCTAGAGGGTAATAGTGATGTTAAAATGAGGTGTGGCTTGCAAAAATTCTTGGAGAAATGGATTGCTAAATATGGTACCCGTATGGATTTGGTTTCCTATAGGGGTATTGATACCTTGGTGGTGGCATTTCCCACAATTATGATTAGTGCCACTATTGGTATTGCTCATATGATTATGGTGGAGCTCCACTTGGGTAATAAGCTTGTTGTTGCTAGTGGAACTACCTTGGATTGCCTTGAGGATAAAGTAATCATTTGGATGCTTGCCTATGTGCTAGTTGAGGATTCAATGTGTACACCCCAAACTCTTGTAAGTGTGACACCATAGGGCAACACCCTTTTGGATGTTCATATTGATAGATGTCACAAGTAGTATCATTATCAGAGTCCATTTTCATAACTTCCTCTATGGCAGTAGCTTTTCCCTTACCTATTTGGTAGGCATGTTCAGCTTGTTTTTGCTTCATGCAGTCATGATCACTATTCTATTTTTTGGATGCCTCAGCAACTTTGATACTAGTTTCAAACTTTTCATCCAAAGAGTCCCATAATTTATCAACGTTAGTCAAAATGTTAGAAATAGATTTTAGAATAGGAAAGGTTTTCTTATTCACCACTTCATCGAGTGGTGACTCCTCCTCATCACAAAATTAAACCTCCTTTTTTTGGATGGAAGGGTCCCTATTATACTCTTCTACAGTTTTCCATTTTCATAACTCACCTTCTTCTTTTGCTATGCACTCTATAAGCCTTTAGATTTGATGAGCTCTTAATTTAGACAGTCTCCCTTGGGCATAAATCCCAAGAGCTCTTCTAGTTTCTACTCTAAGCCCATCTATGATGTGGCAGAGCTGTTCTCTTTAAGAATAAATATGGCTAGGGCATCGATGTAAGAGTGAATAATATCTTCCCATGGTGGCATCCAAGGGTTTGTGTGCTCCTTGTTTCTAGCCCTAGATTTTCCTTCTCAAGTTAGACAGTTTGGAGTATGTTTGGTATTTATTAATAAATAGTTATAACATGGTACTCCATCAGTGAATGGATTTTGG
Source organism: Gnetum montanum (assembly GCA_015680685.1). Taxonomy (NCBI): domain Eukaryota; kingdom Viridiplantae; phylum Streptophyta; class Gnetopsida; order Gnetales; family Gnetaceae; genus Gnetum; species Gnetum montanum. Next base: position 330,945 of record MNCI01024721.1, read on the forward strand.
CTTTGAAGACTAGTACCAGCTTTCAGCTTTCTTGATAGGTGTCTTGGGGAAAAGCTTGAGTTTCTACTAGTCATTTTCAATGTTCTATAAGGTGCATGCATCATGGAAAGCTTGTAGATGGTTTTTCAGATCATAGTTGTATCCCTCCTCAAATCTTGGGATATTGTTCATGTGTAAGTGCTTGATCCAACTATCTTTCACATGGTTGGTTGGGATCTTTACTACCTCTGTAATGTTAAAAATACTTCTAGTCACCAATAGAGGTTCATCATCATCATTGCATTGATGATGTTGATGATGGTTTGTGCCACCTCTACATTTTTGATGGCTTGATGGTCATTTTTGTCTTGTTGATCACCTTCATCATGATTATTTTGATGATGGTTGTTATAAGAGCTAGTATATGAAGAGGAATGTTTAGAATTAGGTGAAGAGGAAGGTGGACCGCCACCACCACCACAATGTTCACCACCATATTTTTGCTCATTATGATCACAATCCTTGGATCCCTTACCATCATGACATTTACTCGAGTTACTACCTTGATTATCACTTTTTCCTAAACTTGGTTTATGAATAGTGGATCATAGGCTTAGGGCCACACCCTCATCACCAACAACAGGGGGTGGAGAATTGTCATGTTGAGAACCTTCAAAGGGAGGATCCTCATTGTCATCTTAATTTAGTAGGAACAATGGATTAGTGAAGTGTTTCCCCTTTGCAAACTTGTGATGCTTCTCCTAATGTCAATCTCACTTACATTGGGTTTCAGTGGGATGGTAGTCCTAAGTGTCATAACCATCCACAATGTATTCCTCATGAAGATTTGAGATGCTTAACTTCTTAAGGGTTTGAAACAACATCCTAGTCACAGATCAATCAAGGGTCATTATGATATTGTCTTCTATGTCACAACATTGTAGCTCCTTATCTTAGTGTTGGATGAAGGTGAAGCTTGGTACATACTCATCTGGATGAGTATATACCACTTTGCACTCTTGTGGGATCAGAGGTTTGACATCTTCATGCCTATGGAAAAAAGACATTTTGCAAAAAAAATAAAATTATCAGTGTGCGTAGTAGTTATATGTCGTGTGAGAGTGATGTTGACCTTGAGTTCCTCCAGTGATATTAATAATAATCACTAATCCTAGATAGTGCACATGCAACAAACAAAGTCCTTAACAATAGTGCCAATGATGAGTAGTGATGTACCCCTACGCCCAACCATACAAATCATAAAACATTCATGTGCAATCCAAATGAATTCCATGGACTTTATAGTTTCTGGTGTACTATCCTCTAGGAAGTGAACCTTGCCCTAAGGTCATTTGTTATCTTCTTGATTACACTTGTGAAGTACAAAGGTATGGTTAAGTGAAATCAAGGCATATGATTTTTATCATTTTATATTTTATGTTCTTTGGTGCTTTTAAGAGAGAAATAAGGTAATTTAATAACTATCTAAATTAACTAACTAACTAATCTCTAACTAATCCTAACATAAGCATCTAGTCCCACTTTTCATACACATCCTAAACTCATGTATCCATTGCTAGGCTACCAAGCACTACACCATTAGGCACACCAAGCAATAATGTTACTAGGATTACCAAGAAGATGCATGTTACAATTGAAGTGATCATACTTATGTAATTAATCTATCTGGCTTATCTCACTTGATTACCTAATTAACTTAATCACTGGAAAACATTGAATAAATAACTAAAAATATTAAATGTATAAATAAAACATCTAAACTCTCTAGAATGCTGTAAGGTTTATTAAGAAGTTCATCTTTATTATCACACACATTGTCATGCTTAGGTACAACAGTGCTCAAATAAATATTTGTACACTTAATGACTCACTTGGAAGAAATATTCTAACTTTCAAATAAACAAACTACAAGAGTTTGGCTAATAATATCTATCAGATGTCATAAATGTAGCTGGTGAGCACATATTTATAGCAAAAAATGGATCTTGTGTTGATGGGGCCATATCAACATAGTAAGTGATGCATTCACAAGGCCTAGTTGATGGGGCTACATCAATGAGGCCATGTTGACAAGGCCTCATTGATGTAGCCAACTGTGACTTGTTAGAATGTATGACTTCTACTTGGTGGAAATAGGAGTTTTAGGGTTATGAAAGATAAAATGATCAACCAATCAGAGATTGAAATATGATGAAAGATAGGTTACAAAGAAAATTTGAACAGTCTCATTAGAGGTAAGAGACTATCATAAAGTTGAAATTCCTAAGGTAAGGTGATAAGGATGTTAAAGAATTCTACATTGAATTGTGTAATTTATTACATCAAGAGAATTTAAACTTGGAGGAGTATGAATATGATACAATCTTTTTAGGAGATGTTAAAATGATATATTAGCAAGAGTTATTTTTTATGAGCCATAAACTCTTAATGAGGCTTTTTATTTAACACTTAAGATAGAAAAGAAATAAGAGGATTTAAAAAGAGGAGCAAACAAACTTCCAAGGATAAGGATAAGGGATCCAAATTAGAGAGGAATTCAAGTTCAAATCTAAATAGAAGGATGGTAACCATGAAAAGAAGACAAATAAGGAAGATGAAAAGAGAAAATTCAAGAATGACCAAAGCAAGGGAGACAAGGGTCAAGGCAACATCTCATCTAAGATTTGATACTTCAATTATGAAGAATGGAAATACAAAAAATGGAAATGTCTACTTAATAAGGTAATTAAGGATAAAGATGTGCAAACCATGGAAATAGAAGAGAAATCAAGCGAAGATATTTAGAGAGGTAATCCTAATGCTTCCAAGATTGATGAAGTTTATGAATTAAATTCTTATGCATTCATGAGAAATGTGAATAGAGGAGAGCATCTTGATAGAAAATTATTATTTTGGATTGGGGTTAGATGTTTTGTGAGTGAAAATGAATTCATATTTTAATTGATGATGGATCCCAAAAAAATGTTATTTCTTCTAAGGTAGTTTCTAGATTGGATTTGGTAACTAATTCTCATACTAGACCCTATAAGGTGCATTTGTTGTTTAGAGATTTCTCTCAAGAGGTGAGGGAATAATGTACTTTGAAATTTAAAATTGAAATTTTTCATGATATTGTGAAGTGTGATTTGCTTCTAATAGATTGTGTTGATGTAATTCTTGATAGACCTTGGAATTTTGATAATGGTGCTTAGTTTGATTGAGCTAGAGATTTATGGAGTATAGAGATTTAATGAATTCATTAGTTGATTTTGATGACAGCTGAACAAATGAGGTAGCAAAGCTTACTTAATGCTTTCTTAATCCTTGTAGGAGAGAGGTAATATATTAAGAAACATGATTAAATAGGTTTTGAATTTTTTGTTATATCAACAACTACTTCTAACTGTGATGATGTGTAGGTTGAACTTCCTACAAGTGTGCTAGGCTTGAAGGAGAAATTTCCTAAGGTGTTCAAGGAGGAATTGGATGGATTTCCATCAATGAGGAAGTTGTAACACAAAATTGATTTCATTATTGGTAATACCATTCCAAATGAGAGAGCTTACAGGATGGGATCAAATTAGTAGGCTAAATTACAAAGGAAAGTAGAGGAGTTACCTGTAAATGGCTTTGTGAGGGAATCCATTTCACCTTGTGTAGTTCCAGTAGTGATAGTGATGTGGATATGAAACAAGCCAATGTAATATCTCTCTAATGATGGGATCTTTACCTAGAGTTTTGGCATGTTTTGGAACTATTTTGATGAGTTTAGAAGGTTTTGGGGGCTTTGGGGACTTGTTTGGAGGTTCTAGGCCTCAAAACAAGCATCTTTAATTTTGGCCTTGGTAGGTAAAATGTCTCCATTGACAGTTAGACATCTTAGTTACATTTAAGACATTTCCAAACTCTCAATATTTCTCAGATAAGATGTCTCATATGATTTAAAGATGTCTCCTTTGATATCTTTGCACTCAGGAAAGACATATCTTGTTTCTCCAACACATCTTGTACATATCTTAATGGATATCAAATTCAATGGTAAATTGGAGTGAAGATGAAGAGATAAGGGGAGGATATAAATAGACCTTTTAGGCCTTCAATTTGATTAAAAGAGAGAGTCTAGGGAGTTAAGAGAAGAGTAGAGAGAGAAAAATTCTTAGCAAGGTGCCTTGATCATCATCCATGTGAGGATGTGTTTTCTTTGATTGAGTGTGTATGAGAATTTGATTGAATCTCTTGTCTATACTTGGGAATTTATGCTTCCTTTCATATGTAAATTCTTCATTTGAGAATTTTAGTTTCCTTTTCTTATTCAAATTTTTTGTTTTTGTGACATTAATAGAGCTTGGATTGTGGAATCCATGGAAGCTCCTCATTAGCTAGTGACCAAGAAAGACAATGATGAATGGAGGATGTGCATTGATTTCAAGACAATGAAAAGGATAATAGTGAGGCACAACTTTCATATTCCTAGGATGGTTTATATCCTTGATGACCTTATCAATGTGGAGAGTTTTACAAAAATTGATTTGAGGAATGGTTACTATCAAATTAGAATAAGGCTTGATGATGAATTCAAGATAACTTTCAAGATATTGAATGGATTATTTGAGTAGATGGTGATGCCATTTGGGCTCATGAATGCACTTGCTACATTCATGAGTTTTATGCATGATGTATTGAAGAACTTGATTGGTAAGAATTGTATTGTATTTTTTGATGATATTATGGTATATAATAAGGAAGATCACTTAGATCACTTATGGATGATGCGTCTTAAATTGGATGAGGCACCGTTATTGATCAATGTGAAGAAAATCCATTTCTTCAAGAGGGAAATCATCTATTAGGGACATGTGGTTTCTAAAAATGAAATTTGGATGGAAACTACCAAGGTGAAGGCTATTAGGGATTGGACATCTCCTAAGAATGTTGGGGAGGTAAGATCATTTTTTGGTTTAAAAGGTTTTTATAAATCATTCATAAAACAATTTAGTAATATTTCTTGGCCTATGTTTACTTGAAGAAAAATAAACATTTCAAGTGGAATAATGAAACCTAAGGGAGCTTTGACTTGCTGAAAGAAAATATTACTAGTGAATTGGTAGTTGCAGTTCTAGGTTTTCAAAAGCTTTTTCAAGTGGAGGTGGGTGAAAGTAGTTCACTTTGATTACAAGTACCCAAGTATTTCACTTTGATGATAGACCATAAATCACTATAATTTTCAAATTTCTATAAGAAGTTAGGTGCAAAGCACATGAAGTGGGTTGCATAGTTAAAGGATTTTAACTTTGTGTTAAAACATGAAAGTAGAAAAAGCTAATATGGTAGTTGATGCATTGTCAAGGGTGCATGTGGTAAATTTCAGTTAAAATTTACCTCATAGGATTTTGCTAATTTGTATCAGCATGATGATGAATTTGGATAGGTTTGGAGGAGCATCAAAGAACCATGTTGAGTAGAATAGACTAGTGGATGGACTATAATATTCAAGATGAGCTATTATTTATGAATGGTAAGGTATGTGTTCCTAATTATGATTTTAGGAAGAAGGTTTTTTTTGAAAAGAATTGTAGTGGCATGGACGATTACATGGGCATGGCTAAAATATTAGAAATTATGGGTAGATACTCTTTTTATCTTGGTATGACAAATAAAGTTTCAAGATTTATAAAGGAGTGTTTGATTTGTTAGAAATTCAAAGGTAAAGGAGTGGATGGACATTATATGCCTTTTTTAGTTCCTATGGATCCATGGGAAAGTATGTCTACGGATTTTGTAAATGGTATTCAAAAATGAAAAGTGAAAATGATACAATTTTTGTTATTGTGGATAAGTTCTCCAAGATGATACATTTCATTCTATGCAAAAAATGATTAATGCTTTTAATGTTACAAATTTATTTTTCTAGCATGTTGTGAAGTTTAATGGAATTCCTTTGAATATTGTAACATGAACTTGAAATTCAAAAGTCATTTTTGAAAATCACTTTGGAAAATTTTAGGGATAAAACAAAATTTTTCTAGTTCATATCATCCATAATATAATGGATAAATGGAGATGGTAAATAAATCCTTGTTGAAAATTTTGAGGTGTTTGTTTGATGGACAATCCAATAGGTGAAAAAACTTGTTGTATCATGCTGAGTTTTCATACAATAATGCATTTCATGTTACTATTGATAAAAGTCCATTTGAGGTGAACTAGGATTTTTATCCTAAGATGGTGAAAACCTTCAAGATCTTTAATGATGAAGCTCAACCTAGTGCTAATTTTGTGCAAGAGATGAGGGATCTTCATGCATAAGTGAAATCAAATCTTAAGAAGAAGGCTAAATAGAGAATCATCAAGAATAATGATAATAAAGAAAAATTAAATTTTTCTACTAGTGACTTGGTTGGATGTAGTTGAAGAAGAAGAGATTAAGAGATGTCAACTTCTCTAAGATGAAAGCTAAGAAGATGGGACCTTTTAGAATTAAGATTAAGATTAATGATAATGCTTTTGAAATTGATTTACCAAATGATGTTGGTATGTATTTTGTATTTAATGTTTCAAATCTTATGCACTAACATGGATTAGTTGATGAAAAGATCATAGAGGATTGCATTGATGAATTGAAGGGGGCTACTAATCAGTCTAAGCCTTCAATATAGAGGAAGGAAATTGTCCTTAATTGAAGGAAAGCTTCAAGCACTTGGGGTATGAGTACTTAATCCATTAGGAGGATTAATCTACAGATGATGCTGTATGGGTCCATAAGACCAAACTTCATGAGTGGGAAATCACTTTAACCCCTACTTATTCACATGAGTTCATGTTTTGAAGGGTGGAAGAGTTTGTATAGTGATGAGTGGTGAGGTACCCCTACACTCAACCATACGAATACAAGCATTGCATGCATGATTCGGTCGAACTCCGCAGACGGACTAGTTGAGGTGTATGATGTGTTTCTACACTAATGCTACTCTTGGGGATGATGGAAAATAATATCAACTAAACTAGGAGAGAGAGTGTGAGAGAGAATCTAAACTAGCCTAAGTACGATGAGCATCCATTCCTTAATCATTCATACACATCTTGGACCTCATGCATGTCTACCGCTGGGATTACCAAATGCATGGCCTAGGTACGCTATTGGGTTACCAAGTAGTTACACTTAAATGCTTGTGATTAAGTTGTACTCGTTTTGTATTACTAGGAAATAAGGGTAAAGAGATATTAACTAAGAAAGCAATAAATAATGATAACAATTAAATAATTAAGTTAAGTGTATGCTGTAATGATGAAGTAATCTCAATCTTTATTGCTAGTCATGTGCTTGTCCAAATACGTCACACTTAAATAAGGATGTCATACAATTACAATAATCACACTGTGGGCATGCACTAGGAGAAAAGGGTTGAGAGGAAAACTACTAAAAAATTTCAGAAATAACTCAAAACTTCAAAAAAACTACCTACTAGATCTACCTACCTCTTATTTATAGAAGAGGAGACAGGCTGCAATATTACGTATGCGATATCCCGTCTAGGCTACGATATTGTGTACGTGATATCGTGTACGAGATATCATGGGTGTGATATCGTAGCCAACAATTTATGACTCATCATACCCCCATGACTGAATGAAAACTCATCCTCGAGTTAAAGTGAGAACAAGCTCCATTGATTAGATAGTGGATAGGTATGGGATTATTGACTGACAAGAATGGGTTCATGCTGCAGTGTGGAATCAGAACAAAATTGAGACACAACACGGAGAACACAAAAGAAAATCCTATACCTACAAAATTAGTGAAACTCATGTAGTTCCTAGTGGCGATGGCTCCTTCATTGGTGCCTTTCCCTTGTCTTGTGCTCCAGGTCTTGGGATTTGATGACATTGAAGTATTTCCTAGAGTTTTTCCTCTTTAGTTCTAGGATCCTGTGCTATCCATGCTAATGTTTCAATGTTTGATGGACTCAACACCTCCCATGGGCATGGTAGTTGCGAAAACATTTTATTTGCTTTGACATACCAAGCTAAAAAACCCACCATTCCTCCTCATAAGCTCTAAATTTATCTCTGTATTCTTGAAAATCTACAAGCCATTGAGCCAAGTCTATTGTGACACCTTTTTGCCCTTGGTAGCTTGCTTTAACCACCTCAAGTTCAGAATTTGCAACCTCCATTTTGTGCAATAATTTCTTACATTCTGCAAATTCTATTTCATATTTGACATAGGTGGTGGCTACCTATTGCTCGAGCACCTTGTTGTTAACATGGCAAGGTCAGCATACCACAGGTTTGCCAACTCCATGTACTTTGTAAGGTTTTGGATCTACAGGTCCCGATTCTTAGCTTTTGCCTAGTGGGAAAATGTGTATGTGTCCAGTATGGCCTGCTAGTCAGTGTGTTGAGCATTGAGAGCATTGATGTGGGCCTTGGACATATGGATCTTCTTCTTGATGATTTGTTTATACATCCCCACCTAGTCCCAGAAATGCTCCTTTAGCTTCTCATGCCGTTTAGCCTCATTCTACCATGCGCTTATTTCAATAGTTGTCTTCTTTCGGATGGTGCATACCTCCTCCATCGAGAGGGTTTGATTTTCCTTGGCTAAATAGTTCATGTCATGGTCGACCTTGATTAGTTGTTCTTGTAGTTGTTGAAAATGTTCTTCAAGAACATTCTTTTGTTTCTCCATAGAGGTCAACCAAAGGTTTTCAGCAACAAGTTGCTTATTTTCCTCTTGTAAGGCTTGAGTGCCTTGGTGTGCACGTAAGTTCGTGCTTGTGCCACAAAGGCATTCCAAATAGCCTTCTCTTTTTCTTTCACCACCTTCTTATTCTCTATTAATAATTTGGTAAGTTTCTTGGTTTTAAAAGTTTCTAGCTGGTCTATGGGAATGAATTGTGAAGGATCCTGCTGTGTTGCTTGTAAGGTCATGAGCCTTTCTTGTAATCTTTTCACCTCTGCTTTAGCATGCTTGTCCCTCATATCTATCAAGACTAGATTTCCTTTAGTGGAAATGAGGTTTGATTGGATTGCTGTAACATCCTATGGGATGTCAAACAAGGATATCATTACTTGTCCTATTTGTAGCAATCTATCAAGTACATCCTCATGTTCCACAGGGGTCATTGAGGTTCTAGCCAAAGTTTAGGAAACTCGTGCTCCTGTAAGATCTATTGGTGGAACAACAGGTACATTGAATTACTCTTTGATTTGATCTGTGACCACTTCTACAGCTCCTACTGCATCCTGGTGCTACATGACCACCACCATGGCCCCTTCACCAGTTTCTAATTGCACTTGAAAGTATGCAGCATTCCCTGAGATTTGCTATGAAAAAGTGCTTTTCCCTCCCCCTATATGGATGGACACTTCATCCCTCATGTGATCCAAAGAAACCATGGGCTATATGACATCGTTGATGATGCGAAAGAGATTTGCATCATCACGACTTCCCCAATTGACTGCCTTAGCGATGGCCCTGAGATGGCTCATCGATAGTCTGTAATTTTGCGATGGCGATGGTGGTTGATCCTACTGGCCCATGCTAGGCCTTGCTTCTTGTTGTTTGCTAGGTCCCATGCTTGGAAGTTGTCTGGGTCCTGCAAGTTGAGTTGTAGTTGGCCCTAGCATCTATTCTTTTTCTTGTTCCAACCCTAGCATCTCACTAATGATTTTCCTTGCAGCTGGTGGCTTTAGTAGCTTGACATATGAAGCAATTTTGGCTTTTTAGAGGACATCATTGGTGTATTCTCTGATACTAGCACATCTACATAGCTTCTTGATAAGACAAAGGAAGGGCAATGCAAGCTTCCTTGTCTTCCGTTCTTCAAACCGCCTCAGGATCTTCATAAAATATAGATGAGGTAGGTTAGCATTAACCTTTCCCATCAACATTGCACATCCTCTTGTCACATATGTTGAAATTATTTTTAAGCCTTTTATGGGGAAGATGTGATAAGTCCCTATTTTAAAATAGATCCTCTCTTCCGTCGCTAACTCCCCAAACGTCTTATCTTCCTTGCCATACGTCCTTCCTAACCAAACACATCGTGCATTAGGGTTTGAGTGGGTAGACAACTGAGCAACCTTTGGCCCTGTATTCAAGAGGTTTAATACTTTTGAAATGGCCTAAAGAGAAATCAACAGTCACTCCAAAAATGTTGATTGTGGTGCCTTGTTCTTTGTTGTGCCAAAATTGGTATGTTTCCCCTAAGTACCAGGCATCACGTTTAAAGAGGTTAGGCCATAATGGGGACCCTTTAAGGTGATCCATAATGGCCTCTAGAGCAAACTCTATGAAAGGTTCAAAGTTTAATTCCACAATCACCGTAGTGAATATGGACCTTTCATGGATGGACTGAACATAATCATGGGGCAACATAAGATGTTATCCCTATTTAGATGCTACAGCAGCTACTCCTTTCACATGCCTTGATTGTACAGTAGTAGGGTCCTCTTGGTGGATACTAAATGATTGTTCCTCCTACTTTGCATGTTATCTAGTAGGAACTTGTCATTCACCTCTCCTAGGTCGTTTGATCCCACCTTGAGTAGAACCTTCATGTTGTCCACGTTTCGGGGCCATCTGCAATCACATGGGGCCAATCAGTAGTAAGGTTGTTTCCAAAGTCAGGTTATACCTTATTGCTTATCTTAATGGAATTGCTTTATCTCCATATGACGTTAATTAAAATGTCCCTAAAAGATTATAATATTGAGTCCTCTTTGCTTAGGTGGTTTCCAAATATGGCATAACTAAGGGGATGAAATTGTTTTTGACACATTTATCCTTAATTTTATAACTACTTACCCTTGATAATGTCCTTCAAGTGATGAAAAATTTCAAAAAAGTTATGTGCTATTCAGAGTGTGCCCCTTTGCCACGATTGAGCTAAACACTCCAAGTTCAAGTAGGTTCAAATGATATGAAAATCGAAGGACCAATGAGCGAGTTATGGATATGAAAGCAAAGGATTTACAATTGCAAGTCATAGAGAGAAATTTGAAAGACTTCCCCCACGTGAATAGTTAAAAATGATGTTAAGTAGTGCAGGGCGTCACATATATATATATTTGTGGGACACGATATCACATACGCGATATCACAGCCTATCAATGTTAAGGCACAATGGAATATACCAAATTTTAAATATTTTTCTAAAGTTAATGATGTAAACTAAGGAAATGTGGATGAGTGTTAAAGGGTTATAGGGTAATTTAACTAGTTCTTAAGGAACAAATAATTATGATGGTGTGGAATTGATCCATAAGGACCTCGGGTGGTAAGGGAGAGAAAAAGGTTATGTGATGGTTCATAGGAATGTTCGAATCGAAGGGATAGTAATAAGGGAAAGAATATCATTGAAAATATGCTGATGGTAATAAATGGTGTGTGGAAGATGTGTTATGAGTGAAAATTACAAAAATTATGCAAGTGGGTCCTCCCCAAAGTAGGTTCCAACCTTTAATGCCCTTGTGTAGCTACACTTAAAAGTGTCCATGGGCGCTGGAAGGGTTAAATGTAATCCACACTGGTTCGACAAAACACAAACATGAAGGGTTAAATGTAATCCACACTGGTTCCACAAAACATGAACATGTAAGTATCATTGGAATGAGGTAGAAATTCTATGCTACACAAGACACAAGCTACAATTATATGAATAACGAGATGAGATGGGGTATAGAAGGAATTGTAGAAATTGGGACATGAGGTAACTGACCCAGGGCACAATGAATCCTAGGTGTAAAGCATGATTAATGTGTCATTAACCTATCATTCCAAGATTAGGACCAATTCCATTCCTCTGATTAGTTACACCACATTGTTTCATCCCATGATGAGCGACTATGAGAGTACCATAACAACAAGGCATATGATAACTTGGCATTTTGTTCAAGGGAGGAGTGATTTTTGCTTTGTGGCACTTCCTTTAATTTTTTTTTCTCTCTTTTTTTTTATTGTGGAATCCAGAAAAGCCACCAACCTTCAGGCATGGGTGGATGTATTTCTAGTGTGGCCCCCTAAAACAGCATTGGATTTTATTTTGAGTGCCTTTTGATTACTCTTACTCCCATTTTGTGTTAGATTTGCAAGGATCTTAGTACAACCACATTGTGTGATAAATCTCACAGACGTCACCAAAGAGAATCTGCAAGTCCCCTTGATGCACATCCTAATCGTTCCCTCTTGATCCATCCTTCTTCATTTTGGGTACAATGAACACAAAATTAATTTTAAGTTTTAAGAATGTCAAGAATATCATTGTACCCTTGAACAAAACCTCTTATTTGTAGAATAGATGAGTGGGTGTAATGGGCTCACTATCTAAATAATTGATCACTCAAGACTCAATAACATAGAACACACATCAACTAATGAACCACATGAGTGTTTTATTCGTAGATGAGATTACTTATAAAAAATATAAAAAGACAAAAAGATAAAAAAAAGAAATTGAAAAATAAAAAAATGAAAAGAAAAAAATTGTAAAATTAAAGAAAATGAAAAATATTTATTAATCCTGCTTGCTATTAGAATGGGGGATATCTCCCATAACTAAATGGTTGAGTATGGAAAGGATTAATAAATGAAATATGAGGATCCTTGCATGTTGGAAATATTGAAACTTAGTCATACTTACACTTGATTATAGTAAGCATAGTGGGGCAATTTGTAAGATGTGGTTCCTAGGTAAAGAGAAACCCACTATGATACTTGAGACCATAAGATGGTATGCCAGGATTGGAATGTTGTCCTCCATGGCTGTATTCATTGGTCCATATGCTTATCAAAGTGTTAATTGGTGGCCCTGATGAAGTAACATGAGGTGTCGGGTTCAAGGAGAAGGATGCACCACAATGTTGGACTTGTGTTGAGTTGGAGAATGTAGTGGCCATGGAACTGTGTTGTCCCTTCCTATGGTTATGTCTAAAGAAGGGATGCCTTTGATGTTGAGGAGGTCTCTCACTGCTGTTGGCAATAGTAGCACAAGTAACATTCATGGGTTGTTGTTGTGGTGCAAACACTTCAAGAACAATTGGTGGCGATGTAGAAGGAGGGAAAGGATGAGAATGTTGAAATTTAGGAGAAGTGTAAGGTACACAAGGTGGTGATTGTGTTGAGGACATGGGTTGATAGTATTGAGGGGAATAATAATGCATCGATATAGAGTATGTTGACCCAATCAGGGAAATAGGATGTTGAACTAGATAAGCATTTGAATTCAGATGATACAAAGGGTGTCCCTAGTTTAGGGATGGCTTCCTCCATGATTGGGATTGTTGCCACTATGATCAAACACAGTATCTCTGTATGAACTCTGGGTGTAACATGCTTCCCCAATGCTTATATAAATGTACCAAGATTGGGCATTAGCCCTTGTGGTGATTATATAGGCAAATGTTGCATTCATCACAAAGTCCATCAATGATATGGTACATTAGCCTTTCCTTGGAGAACTCTTGGATTTGTTTCCTCAAGGCTGACACTCTTGCGTAGGTTTGATATCTTTCATTAAAGAGTTCTACCATTGTTGGTCAACATTGTATTGAATTTTATTTTAACGATATATACCATACTTTTACTTGGCCAACAAGTGTCATAGAAAAGAGCTTGAGTTTTTGCCAAACATTCTCAATGTTGTTCCATGTATAGGCATCGTAGAAGGCTTGTAAATGTTGTTGTTGATCTAAGTCATAGCCTCCTAAGAAATTGGGAAAGTTATTTAAATTGAGCTTGGGTAGGTGGCCCTCTTTACGATGCCTACGGGAGATTCGAATAGCCTCTTGTATTTGTGTTAGGCTTGTAGTGGCTAGTAGGGGTTCATCGTCATTGAGTAAGTTATGCTTTTGTGCATTGGGATAATGCTACCTTCATTTATGTTTATAAGAAAATCCCACATTGGATTACGTACTCCGATCTTCATTGTCATATAATTCGTTGGTTCTCCAATGAATTGCCTCACTAGATATGGCATTATCGTAGTCTTGTAGGAGAGGCATGGTTGTACAATTGTGTGTGAATTTGTATGTGACTTTTTGTAATTATTTCTTCCTAAAAGATGTATCGTTAATTCCTATATAATGAACTTGTATGATATAACTAACCTAGATAACTAGCACTGTCCCTAGCAATGGCACCAATGATGAGTGGTGAGATACCCCTACACTCAACCATACGAATACAAGCATTGCATGCATGATCAGTTATGGTATCTAGACAGTTACTCATAGATCGCAGTTCACTATCTTCTCACCTGGACTAGTATTAGCTTTGTCACATATGGTTTAGTCCAAAGTGAGGTGTATGATGTGTTTCTACACTAATGCTACTCCTGGGGATGATGGGAAATAATATCAACTAAACTAGGAGAGAGAGAGTGAGAGATAATCTAAACTAGCCTAAGTACAATGAGCATCCATTGCTTAATGATTCGTATACATCTTGGACCTCATGCATGACTACCACTGGGATTACCAAATGCATGGCCTAGGTACGCTACTAGGTTACCAAGTACTTACACTTAAATGCTCATGATTAAGTAGTACCCATTCCGCATTACTAGGAGATAAGGGTAAAGAGATATTAACTAAGAAAGAAATAAATAACAATAACAATTAAATAATTAAGTTAAGTGCACGCTGCAATGATGAAGTAATCTCGATCTTTATTGTCGATCATGTGCATGTCCAAGTACTTCACACTCGAGTAAGGATGCCATACAATTACAATCATCATGCTGCGGGCATGCACTAGGAGAAAAGGGTTCAAAGGAAAACTACTAAAAACTAAAAACTTAAAACTTCCAGATATAAATCAAACTTCACAAAAACTACCTACCAGATTTGCCTACCTCTTATTTATAGATGAGGAGATAGGCTGTGATATCATGTACGCGATATCGTGTCTAGGCTGCGATATTGCTTACGTGATATCGCATACGCAATATCATGGGTGCAATATCGCAACCAACAATTCATGACTCATCATATAGCGACACCTCTTTTGATCCTCTTGTTCTCTTTCTTGCATGTGTGTTTTTGTAGATTGTGAGTTAAGCTTGGATCCTCATCTTTGATGTATTTTCTATGTATTTTGAGAATTATCTTAATATAAGAGATATTTTCTCCATTTTATCATGTTATTATTATTTTTTAAGCTACATCTACTTGGAAGTTGTGGATTGGGTCCTATTGGGATTTATCAAGGTGTAACCCCTTGCACTAGATTAGTATTGGAGCCAAGTGTTAGAGGTTTCCACACTTCTATGTTGAAGCTTGGTGTTTTCTTTAAATGAAAGGAACATTGTTGTGGATATTTGTGGATTTGGATTTAGATATCAATCTTATTTCTTTATCTATGACTCCAAAGAACAAGACATATCAAGATCTTAGACAAGAGCTTCAAGAGTTCAAGGACTCCTTTAAAGGTTTTGTGGTTGAGATGCAAGAAGTTATTCCCAAAGTAAATGTCCACAAGTACAAAGATTTTGCAAAAGCTTAAAAAAGGGATATGAAGAAATTCAAGACTAACATTGGAAATATTTTGAGAAGAATTGATAGAATATCTTCTAGCCATTAAGAAGGGAATAAAGATGAAGGGTTTGAGGAAGTAGAGATCAATAAGAAAAGGAGTTCTTAAGTATCTCTTATTGAGAGAAGGAGTGCTTAATACTCAAGGATTTCAAGGGAGGGAACCAAGAGCTTCATAAAAGGGACCAAGAGATATTCAATATCCAAGAAGGTATACGCTACTAATTAAGAAGAGTTCTTATCTCATGAGTCATGGGAGGTGAAGGATCAAAGCCAAGAGAGTGGAAAAGATCAAGGGACTTCTTCAAGGAGGATCAAGAGTAGCAATAGAAGGTATGATATTCATTATTTTTGTAATTTTTCTAGACCTTGTGGAAAGGGAAAGGATATTCTAAGTCAGGTTGAGACTATCTCATGAAAGAGAGGTGAGTCTTATAGCCAAGGTATGTGGAAGAATGATTGCTTTGATGATGCTTTTGATGCATCTAATGTTCAAACTATGGAGGAGAGTTTACCTTTTGAGTTGGTACCTCCAAAGTGGAATGAAGAGCTTGTTGATGATTCCTTTGAAAAGGAAAAGCCATTGGAATTGAAAAATCCTATTTGAAATTTTCAATCTTCAAGCTTTTATGAAACTGGATAGCCACATGTTGAAGATCAAGTTGAACCAAAGATGGAAGGAAGAAGCCATGAAGAAGTAAGGGTGAGCTTTACCTTATTGATGGTAGTAATGTATCTTATGTTAAAGCTAGTATGATGGATGATAGTTTTTCACTTTAGCTTGGTAGCAGTTTGTTTAATGGTAATGATGAACATCATGATCATTGTGGTGATTATGATGGGATTGAGAGTCAAGTTGTAACTTTTGATGTCGTTGCTAGTAAGAGGAAGACTAATAATGGCCAATTATTTGATGATGATGGCTATTGGAATAGTCATTATGAGAAGGTCATTATTGATGTAAGTGAAGACATTAATAATGATATGATTTTCCAAAATTTGGAGATGCTTACTATTGATTATAGCAATGATAAAGTTTTGAAGTGTAATGATGGATTTGATTATCTTGGCTGTAAAATGGAAGTGTAGCATGAAGGCAATTTACATGGTGGTGATGAAATGAAGGTAAGTGGTAGTATTCCAAACACCAAGAAGAAGAAAGTGAAGAAGATGGAAAAGAAGCAAAGAAAGGATGTTGAATTAAGAAAGCCTAATCCTTTTATTTTTCTTATTCTTTACTTATTACAGGTTTGTGTCATCATGGGGATGTAAGGCAAGCATTCCAAGGAGAAGATCAAATGAAGGAAGCATGGTGGGGCATGAGGACAAGCCCCCATGAGCAAGGGAAGCTCAAAACCAAAACCTTCAATGATATTTATTCTCATGTTTGTAATGCATTGAGTCATGATTGTTGTAATGGCCTTGAGTCATGGGGGCATGGAGCCTTCCAGCTTGTGAAAGGTCATGAAATATGGCATTTTAAAGGGTTGGAGAGCTAGTGTAGGGACACCTCTTTTGATCTCCTTATCTACCCTACATGTTATGTGTATTTTTGAGTTGATTTTGTTGATGATGATCATTGGATGTTTTGGCATGTTTTAGGGTGTTTTTGGCCTATTTTGATGAGTTTAGAAGGTTCTAGGATCTATGGGGACTTGTTGGGAGGCATTCAAAGGCTCTTAGCATTAAAATGAGCACTTTTATTTTTGGCACCTTTAGGATAGACGTCTCTCAAAAAAGAAAGATGTCTTTCTGGAGACATATTTCCTAAAGTAAAGATATCTCCAATCCATAAAAGAAGTCTACCAAAATTAGTAGACATATGTCCCAAAAGTAGGGCTTTCATAGTAGATGTCCAAGAAAAGCTAGAGATGACTCAGATGCATGCGAAAACTTTTAAAAAATTTGTTCTAATTTGGGAAATAGAAAAAGCAAGATGGAAATAGCTAAAGTAAGATGGAAACAGTTGGGAAGAAGGTGAAAAGACTTGGGAAACATATAAAGAACCTCAAGTTAAGTTGAGGAAATATTTCTAGGGTTTTTACCTTTTGGTTGCTTATAAATATTGATGTAATTCACCATTGTAAGTGTCATAGTATCAAGTGCCACATTGACAAGGATTATAGTGTGAAGTGTTGAAGTGCTAAGGGCTAAAGTGTAAATGCCAAAGGTCAAACATCCCAATAGAGGGCAAGAGAGATAGCTCTTGAGGGAGGATAGCTTGTGCAAGGAAGTTGAGTGAAAGGCAAGGGAGAGCACTTGAGAAAGGTTAGGAGAATCTCTTATAAGTGCCTTGTCTTGAGATTGGGCTCCATTATGAGTAATTGAAGATTACGAGAGGCTAAATGTGGCCTTTGAGATCCTTGGGAGAGTTGTGAGTTGAGCTTGGCTCCTCATCTTTGATGTATTTTCTATGTATTTTGAGAATTATCTTAATATAATGGATATTTTCTCCAATTTATCATGTTATTCTTATTTTCTAACCTAGATCTACTTGGAAGTTGTGGATTGTATCTTATTGGGATCTATCTAGGTGCAACCCACCAATACCATTTTTCCACTATCACTAACTTCCTAGTCATGATACAAACTTCTACCTTGCATTGAAGGATGACTTGTAGAAAATGATAGATAGGGGAAAGTTCATCCTAAATGATTTGAATCTAGTCCAACCACAAAATTAGTTGATGTAGATGTACAAGGACCCATTGAATACTAATAACAACCCCTATGTTATTTTAGTATTCAACATTAATGACAATCAGAGACCAGTGAGGGAATTGTTTGTGATCTAGGTATCCCTTCATGATGATAGGGAACCTTCATCTTGCACCAACTCAAGACCCCCTTTTGTTATAAGAATACCATCATGGGCACCTCCAAGGATTCCTTTCATCATTAAGATTCCCCAACCCAACATAACCCCACCAGCTATAGCCTAACCAACCAACATAACCACACAATGACCTCATGTGGTGGCCAATGCTACTGCTTCTTTCTAACAACCCATGAGTGACAACCAAAAGGTTTCAACCAAGTAGAGGAAGAAGAATAACCAAAAGCATAACAATAAGGTAATAATCAGGGTGAAACATGAAAGGAATTCAGCCCACTGAAGCCTAATCCCATATGAGCTATACCTATGACGTCCTCTGCCTAGCCTAGCTCAACCAGTGAACCACAAGAGGGCCCTAAAACCCAGAACCAAAGGAAAGAGAAAATAACCCAACATCCTAAGGTTAAAGTTTGCATTTTGAGGTACACGGAGGAAGTAAAGCACAACCAGAGAAATAAGTGCATGAATAATAACAAATGCTTCCTTAGTGCAATGGACTAGGTTAGATAGTTCCTCAACCAAAAGAACATGACTTTGAGCTTATATGACCTAATCATGACTGCTACTACATACTGTGAGACTTTGGTCAAGATGTTGACTTCCATCCCCATTAGTCAGGACATCCCTCCTAATGAGGAATCTATCCATGTGATAATGGTTCCTTCTTCACCAAGGGAAGGAAAGTCATCATTGCTAGGATTTTGAGATAGAGAAATCAAGACCAATCCCCAAAATGGAAAAGTGACTAGGGCTCCTCTTTTCATCATGATTCAAGTTGGGAAATTTAAGATGCATCTGGTGCATGTTGATGATGGAGCTACAACAAACATCATCCCATGTATCATCATTGAATGCATAGGCCTAACAAAATGGATACTACCTACAATAATTGCAACTCTTAAGTCCTTAAATGGGTCAATTGTTGTTGTTAAGGGATCTATTTTCTTGGACTTTGTAGTAGGGGAGTAGTTCCCTACAATCACTAATTTCTTGGTGGTGGAGGAGATGCCAAGGTTTAACCTTATCCTTGGAATACCTTTCTTGGCTCAATTATGAGCTGTATCTTTGCCTATCTACCAAGAGATTTACCTTCCTTATGGAGGAGGTGAAATCATCATTCATTGTGATAATGAGGTTTCCCTAGTTGTCAACAATGTGAACATAGAGTAGGGGTTTGAAGTGGAGCTTCAAGAGGAAACTCCCAGCCATGAAGTCCATCAACCTAAGAGAGAGGAGTAGGCCAAGAAGGACAATGATGGGCCAAGAAGGACAATGATGAGCCATAGGATGTGTCATGGGACAAACTCTCTTTCAACATCATTATTGAAGGGGATGGTGAGTACAAACTTGTGTAGAATAGGCCTTATACATTTCCTAACCTTTCAAATATTAAGAGTTTGGACAAGTAATGTGCACCTCTATTCCTTCCATGCTACACCCTTGTAACCTTTATAACCACATGTACCATAATATTTAAGCCTAAGTTTTCTCTTTGGTGACCAAGTGAGCCTTTTTCTATGTTTTATTTTACTTTTTTATGCATATAGCCTAGAAATTTATGTTAGTTGCATTTCTATTTATTATAGTTTTCTGTATTTCTTTACTTTACTTGTTTAGCATGATATAAACTAAAAAATTCATAAAAGTTTTAAAAGAGAAAAAAATCACTGAAAAATATGAATTTCTTTTCAACATCCACAACCCACCATGGTCTTAAAATAGCAATGTAACACAGCCCATCATGGCCTTAAACTTGCAAAACAACATACCATTTCCTGCCATGGCCTAAAACTAGCAATGCAAATAGTCACATACCACAATCCACCATGGCCTTAAACTAGCAACGTGACATGGTCCACCATGGTCTTAAACTGGAAAAACAACATGACATGACCCATGATGACCTTAAATTGGCAAATGTCTCTTTTATTTTATTTATGTTTAGCATATAATTGCATTGATTAGCTAATTAAATTTATAACCAAAACTATCAACATAGCCATTTACAACATTATAACACTAGAAAAATATATATAGCCTAGATAAAACCAAAAATTTAAATTTAAAATGTTTATAACATACATAGCCATGGCCACATTATGTGGCAAAATGTCAAAAAATAATAATAGTCATTCATAACATAGTATGGGCTAACAATAGCTGTCAACCTAAAAACAAAAGCAAGTAGCCAATAAGCCAAAATAAGCAGATGGAGGGTGCTAAGGGGCATTTGGAGGAGGGAGTGGTGGGTCATCCCCACCCTCATTGTTGGGGCCACCAATGTCTCCTGATGCCTAAAATATAACAACACATATCCAATCAATAACTAATAGCCAAATCTATAACTTAAATAAAAATAAAATTAAAACATAAAATGCATCAAACTTGTGGGGAATCTAGCTCCATGAATTTGGGGGCTAGATGTTGAAGACCATTCTCCAAATAATGGATAATTTGATCCTCTATCATATTGGCCTAGTCAATATCCCCAAAATCAATGTCAGTAAGAATGGTAGTATTGTCTACTATGGTCCAAGTAGGTGGCTTCTAGGTAATCGTAGCTACAGAGGTCTCACTTATAATAGTGATAATTTGAGGGGTAGGAGATTTCTCCATTGTGAGAGTGCTCTGAAAGAGATGGTAGGCACTCTTCACTTGGATCCCCTAAATGAATAGCTCCCTCTTGTGGTATTTAGCTGACTCCTCTTTGAGCCACTTTAGGTAGGCCTCCTAATTAGCCTTATATTATCTCTTATGGTCCTTTTGTGTCCTATCCCACCCTAGGATCCAACATTAGTGATCTTTTCAATCCTCAACCTTTTGAGAGATGAGGTCCATCTCCATCCATTGCTCTATCATCTCCCATGAGAGCACTACCTTGTCCTGGATGGCATGCTAGTAGTGGATCCATGTGATAGCTTTGGTCCTCAATTTCCCTAAGTGATCCACTTGGGCTTCCACAAAGGCCTTGCAATCTTAGAGATCTTAGATCATCTTCTCCTGCCATTAAGTTTTCTCCTTCAAGGCCACAACCTACTCCAATAGGGATTCATTGGACCTCTTCAACTTCCATGAAGTTTTTGCACATGACATTTCTAGATCTGTAGTAGTCTTGTACAACTTTAGGGGTATACCAAAGACATTAGAGGGAAGCTTCGGTAAAGAGTCAATCTCCATGTCTTGGCTAGGGTTCCACTCCAAAGATGGCAATTGGCAAACATAAAATACAACCATAAACATATACAACCTAAGATAGCCATAACATAAACATAACCTATAGCATAGCATAATGACTAAAGCATAGAAAACAAATTTCTTACCTATCTTGGATGCAACTTGTTGCAACTAGTCAATGATATCCTTGGCCATCCTGTGCATGAACTCCATCTTTTTTAGGACCTCTACCCATGTTTTTCTTAAAACTTAGGGATAGAGGCCTGCACTAGTGTCTTAGGAACTACTATAAGGATAAAAATCATTGAATGATTAGGATGAAAGCCAAACCTAAAATAATAGGATATAACAAGAAGTGTTAAGACATGTGCATACTTGGCTCCTCCTCTTCCTTCTCTGGGATGATGATAGGGGATGTACCTGGTATTGCCTCACTCAACAAGGCATCTAGATCATCTATATTTAAATTGGCTAGTCCTCAATCCTCATGCTACTGTAAGAGCATCTGCTTTGCATGCCTTTGTTCCTACTCTACTATTGTGGTTGCATGTCTCTGTACTTCCTCCTCCATGGTAGCTTGGGCTACCATGTCTTGGTGCTTGTCTACAATGATACCACATAGAATACTAGAAGACTGATTAGCACATGAAACCATAATGTAGCCATAAAATCTTAAATCATACAATATCCAAAACATATATAAAACATACTTATGACTGCCTAATGTGATGTCTTAAGTTTAAACTTAAGCTTCTTTTGGGTGGATTTCTCTAACACTAGTAGTGCTTCCTCTATAGACCTCTTGAGCCTAGTCCTGGTTGTCCCTTTGGCTTCTCTATGTCATAGTTTGGCCTCTAGGATACTTATTAGAACTGTGAGGGGCTCCTCCTCCATGCTGTCAAGGGATTCACATTACTTAACACCAAGATCCTTAGTGGTAACAGATAGTAAATCATCCATCTCATCTGGTGGGTTTTGGGCTTGCATGATTGAATAAATGTGCTTTATCCAAGGCTTAGAAAGTTAGTCTGGGTCTTGGGAAATCCATCATCCATTCCTCCACACCACCAAGAACTCCATGAAACCCTTTAAGTAACCTACAAAGAATGCAAAATGCATGTGGATTATGGTAGAGGTATCATCATGGAGTTTGAGAATCTCCCCTTAAAGCCTAATAGCCAAAGCATCCACCTAATTGAATCTAATATCATCCATCAAGATCCTCTTAAAGAGACACCCTTATGTGATGCTAATTACCTTCTATTATGAGAATAGTTTAGGAAACACATAGGACTTGAACAAAGGATATGATGCCTTTGCCTTAGGATTCATGAAGTTACCCATGGAAATCCTAGAGTGGCCCATGCTAGCACCAAGCCACTCCAAAGCTTCCACATAATGGCTTGCTTCCTTCACTAATTTTGTGACAAACTTTGCCTCATTAGTAGGGATACCAAATAAGTTACAAAACGTGATCTCATAGATGGCTATGGTAATTGGCACACCTTGAATGGTGGTGCTAAAATGATTGACTTATCTATTGAAGGAGTTGATGATGTGTAGGATCTCTACAACAAGGATGAAAGGGATAGGTACCATAAATAGATCAAGAAAACTTGCACACTCAATGTTTACTTAAATGTATCTAGATGACTATCCCCTCAAACACTCGTATGCTAGTATCACCTCACCAAACTTGAAGATGAGGGTATCCTCAAGACATCCTGAAATTAATAAGATGACATCAACCAAGGTGGAAGGTCTTGCGAGACAACAACCAAACATTTAGCATCAACATAGGTATGTTTGATAACTAGTTAAAATGATAGAACACTTAAAACATTAGTGACCATAAAAAATTTGATGTTACAAATCTTACATTTACCTTTCTTCTTCTTGCTTGGTGTGGCTTAAGCAAAGGTTCAAACTACAAAGTGTTGATCTTGGATGCTCTTAGAGTCCATCCACTAGTTGTGTATCATCCTGTTGGCCACACACTTCTTATAGATAGGGTCAAATTTCTTAGTGTATCCATCAAAGTCACCTCTTAGCTATTCATATAGAATAGACTTGGTTTGCAAGTCCTTGGTAAATACATCTAAGATAGTTTGAGCCACTACCAAGGTTTGATTATTAGTGATCAAGCCTTGATCATTGAACCTATACCTACAAGAACATAAAATTAGTAAGTGAGAAAAGGTAATTTAACCAACAAAGCCAAAAAAGCATAAAAATGATATAATAACCATGCTTACCCTTGTAGACAATATATGGTGCTAGGTAGGTTTTAAAACAATCTGTGACTCTATGTGCCACCATTAGAGTATTGTCAACATTATATTGACTATACCTTGGCATAGTCCAAATATCTGTGAGGTAGCATGAGCTAATGATGTCTGCTGCTTTCCCTATCACCTAAGATGGTGGATTATTAGTGATGAATCTAGAGATTAGACCAAATTCCTAGGGCATCAATGTCTCCACTATGACCCTAGCCACATTCATAGACAAGTGTGACTACAACATCATACTAAAATTCTATAGGATATAGGCAAGGAATTCCCTTGTCCCTGGTTGGAACCATAGTGAGACCTTATCCAAGGTCATATTAGGAAAAGGGGTGTTTGCCTTAGGGTGGCCAATGTAGCATAAAATGCCCAATAACTAAATGATGATGAGTATGGACTTTAATAAGACCTTGCATGGAAAAGCAAAAATATCAAGACCAATCAAAATTTCTTGATGAGTTTGTAAAAACATCCTAGTCATGGGTGAAATTAGCCCATGTAAAATGCTCTAAGGTGTTTATTCCAGTTTTCTAAAGAAATTAATAACAACATTATTACAAATTTTCATAGCCTTATACATCATAGCCAAAGCTTTATAGCCTAGATAGCACATTAATTAACACATAACCAAATTAAAAATCTAGAAAATAGCCAACGACATGAATGCTCTCAAAGATAGTAAAAATTACTTATGACCTCCACATTTAAAGTATTACAAAAATTCCTAGACCTCTACAAGTGCATGAAAGTTGATAAGAGGAAACTCTAACTATGTTAAGAACATTCATCTCCAAAGGGGTAAAGTGCTATAACCAAAATTTAGCCTTGTTAACATAGCCTAGATCAAAAATTCATTAAAAATCCATTCTAGTAATGATTTGAGTAATTCTAACATGGAAGAAATCCTGAAATCATGAGCCTTTCAGCCATAGCTATTACAACTAGCAACACATAGCCATTTTTACATAAAAAATAGCCAAAAATAGCAAAATCGTAGCCATTAACATAAACTCCCTTTCATGCAGGGTTGGGAAAAAATTCACCAAAAATTCGTTTGAGCTCCAAATGGAGTGATTCTACCACCATTTAAAATTTTTAAATGATCCCTAAGCACCACAAGTAATAAAAATTTTAAACCCTTTCATGTTATTCAGAAAAAATTCATTAACTTGGATGAAAATATGAAAATGGCATAAATCCCTTTTACACAAGTTTAGTAAAACATTTGTTAAAAATTCATTTGAAATAAAAAAGGAGTGATTCCACCTCCATTGGAAAGATGAATCCAAGAACCACAAAAAAAAAACCAAAAAATATCCAAAACCCGTACCTTTTTTCATAGAAACAATTCATGAATTTATATGAAATTCTTAAAAACAACACAAAAGCCTAATTGCACAACCTAATTGAAATAACCATAACTTCCTCATTTCACATTCAAATTAAAGAAAACCATAGCCATTGGAAACCTTAAATGTAGAGATAAAAACTAATAACATTATATTTTAAAAATATGTAGCCTTATTTGTAGTAAAACATACACAAATTTTCTTGCTTTTTGTATCAAAAAAGCATTCCAAAACCCAAAACTTGCAAAGCCTAACTTTATTTGGCCATGTAACATAGGCATAATAGCCAAACCAACCTATATCCATTTAAAAATACACCAAAATAAAGGGGTATTATTTTATTAGAATTAGGTTTTGACAAACATTAAAGCTTAGATCTAACAAAAATGGCTATATCCCTAAATTTTTTAAAAAAGCATAAAAACAGTAAACCTAATTTCAAGAAAGCAAATCTACCAGAGCTAAAATAACAAAATAACCTTGGATCTACATAAAATTGGCCAAAAAAGGAGGCATGATTTTGTTATAATTTTTTTCTATCATCTTCCCTAGTGTAGATCTAACAAGAATGACCATATCCTAGCTAGAAAAATAAGAAAAACAAGAAGGAAACTAGAAAAAATGGATAGAATGACCTACCTTGGGGATGGCCATAGAGGATGCCTAAATGGAGATGGGTCTATGAAGTCTGTATATGTTTCTAGAATTTTGATATGCCTTCTAGATATATGGATTCTTTCTCTTTCCTCCATGCTGCATGGGCACCATGATCATAGTAATGTTAAGAAACTCTGGAATCTATATAGAATGGATTTTCTATGCTAGCTGAAGGGAGGATTTGGTGCCTCCATGCTAAGGATGAATGTTTTTGGCTACAAAACTCTCTTCTAGAGCTTTCCACCAATGCACTATTTGTCAAGAATGATAATTGTAATTGAAACTTGTAAAAATCAAACATAAAAACCCAACCTAAACCTAAACATGCATGTCCAAACCGCTATTTCAAATTTAGTTCACCATAACTCCAAGTACAATAAAGTGCTAGGGGGTAGGGGGAAGTCTTTTCCATGCTGGGATTAGTGGGAGATATCTTCAATTTTTAAAATTTTAAATTTTGGACTGTGGGCCCCACCATATGCCTTCACTCTCAGCCTAGAAATTGCATCAACATTAATTTTTTATTCCTTGGATACTTCAAAATATGTTCAAGCCTTAACCCCCATGCATCCATGCTAGGTATACCATGAAAAACATGGATACATGCCTCCCACTTGCTAGAACCCTTAAAACCTTACTTTCTCACAATTTTTGGTAACGATAACTTACCTTTCTCAACCCTAGGATTTGGAAGGGGGTTAGACCTTATTAAAACTAGAAACATTGGGTTTCCACACTAGGGAGAAATTATCTAGCATGTAAGAAGAAGGGTAACATCCATTCATAACCCCCCAACATCCATCTAGTCCAAGTTTGATCCCTGGAGTGGGTCCACATGAGCTAGAACCACTCCAATCACACTTGGCAGCCTCAAAACCTCACTAAATTAGATCAAAAGTGGTTAAAACCTTGAGATTTGGTGGTTCCACATTGGAGAAGGTCTCATCCATGTTGAGCATCCTAGCCCTAGCATGGATGGGTGGGAGGATGACCAAAACTTCCTACATTGACCACCTAGTAGCCATTTTTCAAGCCTAACACTACCTCACAACCTCTAGTAGCCTAGTTTGGTATTTAAACAAGTTGATTTTTCATTTGTAGCTTTTTCCATGTTGGTGAACCCTCCCTCCATGCTGCCTAGAATGGAAACCTAGGGGGTATGTAAGAAAACATCATTTATGATCTAAAATAGCCAATAACCTACCTTGGTGACCACCCTAGACATTGCTGGAATAATTTGGAGCTTCCAAATGTCTAAAAAGTATCAAAAAATGGTATAAAACTATCATCCCCATCTCATCCATTCTAGGAATACCATGTTTAGTGTGGAAGAGAGAGGGTTGGTTGAATGAGGTACCTAAGAGCCTTCAAATAGATGAAACTTGATACCAAGTATAGACCATTAACACTAGCAACCCTGGAGGTTGAGATGCATGGTTGATTGGTTGTCAAATTGGCCTAGATCTTATATTATTGGTTCATCCACACTTGGGAAGACCTCTTCCATACTAGCCAACATGAAAATATTGTGGATGTAGTTAGGAAGGTTAGTGGGAGGTCCCATATACATGAAAATGATGTCAAATTATCTTGTTCTTGCACCAACACCTTGACAACTAGTTTGGAAGCTAGTAGAATGCCCACATATCAATAAAAATTGGTCCCCTACATTTCTTCCATGTTGGGGAGGATCTCATCCATGTTGAGTATCCTAGACCTAGCATTAATGAAGGGTAAAAAGCCAAAACTATTTAAATTTGCATGAAAAATAACTTCTAGAAGAAACTAAATGCTTTCGAAAGTCACCAAACTTCTAGAAGTCAACCAAAAAAAGCCCAAATTTGTCCACTTCAAGTCTTCATGCTTAGGAAGACCCCATCCACACTAAGGATCCTAGCCTTAGCATGGATGGAAATTGGGAAAATCCTGAAAACCACCTACCAACCCTTGAAATGACTAGATTTTGACCCTAGGCATTAACAATTGACATTAGAACCTTTGAGACCCACATGCATGGCTAGAAGTGACAAAAAATAGCAAAAAATAGAGTCCCTAAGTTTTTCTACACTAGGAACCATCTCTTTCATGTAGGCTAGTGTGGAAGTAGGGAGGAACCTAAGGATGACTCAAAATAACCCTTAAACACCTTGAATTAACATTAGATAGCCTCATGTACACCTTGAGACCATGTTTACACCTTCTACAACCCTCAAACCTTACAAAACTAATTCCAAATAGTCAAAAAGTTCCCCTTGATATTCCTAGTTGGATCCATGCTTGGCACCTCCACCCGTAGCATGGAAAAAAGAGGAAAGCCCAAAAATCATTTTGAAATAGCTAAAATTGCCAAATTTTAATGTAAAACCCAACCCTTAACCCTAGTAGCTCTGTGAGCTAGCTTGCATAGTTGATTATGAACCAAATTAGCTTAGATCTAAAATTCTTTTTCCATCCATGTTGAGTAGCATGGAAATAAGGGGGTGAAGCTATCTTTCTACTTTTTGTGACAAGATGACACTCTCGGGGACCAAAAATCTATGCTAGAGAAGCCTAGGACCTCATAGCCTTAAAATTATTCTTATTTGACTTCATTTTGGCCTTCAAAACTCATTCCCATAATCTTCCATGCTATAGAAACTTCTCCAACATGGAAAGTAGGGGAGTGGAGCCTTATATGCCCTTAAATAACCTCAGAACATGTTTAAAATTAGCCAAAAACTTTGAAAATCATGATCTATAGCCCTAGTAGCTAGAAAATCTAGTTGATGTGTTCCCAAACGATTCCAAAATCATGAAATAAGTGCACCCCCATTCTTCCATGTTATGGCCACTATGCCTAGCATGGAAAAAAGGGGGGAAGTAATTCCAACTTGTTTTGGCACTTGAAACTAACTCAAATGGCCCCCAAATGAAGCTAGGAGATGCACAACTTAGATTTTGATTCCAACTGTTAGTTTTAGTTTTTTAAAGTTGTTTTTGGCTTGAATTTTAATTCTCCACACTGAGTCCCCCTCCATCCATGCTAGCCAATGTTCAAATAGAGGGATGAAGTTTCAAAATTTGCTTTTTGGCCTTTATTACCTCCAAAGCATCCAATTTTTATAGATCTAGTCTTGAAATACATTGGGAAGGCCTTGGAACCTCAATTTTGGATCTTTGGATGTTCCAAAACATACTTTCCTTGGTTTCCACATTGGGAGTCACTCCTTCCACATTAGCTAGAATGGAAACAAGGGGGGGGGGTGTGGTTGGGGGTCTAATGTGGAAGCCTCAAAACTCTTGATTTTAGGTCTAAATAGCCCAAAAACAACCTTTATTGATGCTGAAGCTCACCTAATAGCCTTGTAGCCCTAAACCATGGCCTGATATGGCCTAAAACTAGCAAAACCTAATCCCTTTTAATCTATATTAGCTAAGTTTCATCATATGTAGCCTAATTTTCTTGATTTTTCCTTATCACATGATGTTTCAACTTGTTTTTGGGCTTGTGTTGCATTGTTAACTTTCTTGACCTGCTATAGCCTTTACATAGCCTTATACTTTCCTTATTTGCCTTATTATAGCCTTATTTGCCTCTAATTAACCTTAGATTGGTATGAAATAGTGGGGTTTGACCTTTCTTGATGACCATTTGGCACCATGTAACCATGGCCCACTATGGTCTTAAATTGGCATCATGGCTTACTAAGGCCTAAACTTGGTAAAAATATTATCCTTGTTGACTATTTATAGACTTATTTCTTATACTTCCCTTTGTTTGATCTTTATTTTGCCCTTATTGCACTTTGTTTACTTGTTTTTACTCTATTTTGGATGACATTTTTTGCATTAGAATAGCATGTAGTTACATAATTTTATGGTATTTTAGCATTGTTCATTAACTTTTATCCAAGTGTCACTTAATGTGTGTTTGGTGGATAAGTGGGATTAAAGTATCAGTACCTAGAAGAAAATCATTTTGCCTTTGTGCCTACATGGACCTCATGGTGATGTAGAATGATATATTAACCTTGATTACCTAGAGCTTGAGCTTGAGAGTCTTGTTGACCACATAGCCTCGATAGAGAAACTTATAGAATGGCCTAAAGACCTAGTCAAAACCCTTGAATTAGATGTGGGTGACATAATCAAAGACTCTCTAGTTGAAGTTCCTATCATAACACACAATGGTGAGGAGAAAACCATTAAGCTAAGTTTCTAACTAGAACATCAATAGGCTTAAGACATCAACAAGGTCCTACAAGGCAATATTAAAAGTCTTGCTTGATCATATGAAGATATGATAGGCCTAGACCCATACCTAGTGCAACACAACATCATACTAGACCCTAGCATTAGTCTAGTTAAGCAAAAAGTGTGCAAGATTAAACTTGATTGGGCCTTGGTAATTCATGATGAGATCTCAATGCTCCACCAAGTTGGTTTTATTAGGGCTATTGACTATGTAGAATGGATGTCCAACATAGTGATAGTCCCTAAGAAAAATGGGAATGTCCATATTTGCATTGATTTTCAAGACCTAAATAAAGTGGCTATCAAGGATGACTTTCCTTTGCCTAGTATTGATTAACTTTTGATACTACAGCCAGACATGCCTTGTTGTCCTTTATGGATGGATTCTCAAGATATAACTAGATTAAGATCAATCCAAAGAACCAGCTTAGCATGACCTTCATGACCCCTTGGGGTACCTTTTGCTATACCATGATGCCCTTTAGCCTTAAGAATGCAAGAGCAATCTATCAATGAGACATGATCTATATCTTCAATGATTACATGCTAGATTTGCTCAATGATTACTTAGATGACATAGCTGTTAAGTACAAAGTGACTAATGATCATGGTAATGACCTAGATCTTGTGCGTAAATGATTCCTCAAGTATGAGCTTAGGCTCAATCCTAGGAAATGTGTCTTTGGTTTCAAGACTAGTAAGATGTTTGACTTTGTAGTATATGAATTAGGGATACATGTTAATCTTGATAAGGTTAAGGCTATATCCAAATTATTAGTTCCTACCAACTTAAGGAGCTTTAAGGACTGCAAGGTAGCTTATAGTTTATTCATAGGTTCATTGCTAAGCTTACAGATAAGCTACAACCCATGCAACACTTGCTTAAGAAAGGGGTTCACTATGAGTGGATGACTCAATGCCAAGAGGCCTTTGAAAACCTTAAGAAAAAGTTGATACAACTACCAACGGTCTATGCTCCACAAGAGGGTGAACCATTTTACATCTACCTCACTATCTCCAACACATCCATTACCTCTCTACTCTATTAGAAACATGATGATGGAGTAGAGATGCCAACATACTACCTTAGCCATGCATTAGTTGTCGATAAGACTTGATACACTAAAGTGGCGAAGTATTGTCTAGTAGTAGTCTTATTGTTGAAGAAGTGCTAACACTACCTTTTCAGAAGCCAAGTTAACATCATTTGCAACTATAACATGCTCAGAGCCATAACAACCAATATCTATGAAAGTAGCCGAATAGCCCAATGGAAAGCCATAACTATGGAGTTTAATCTTCATCACATCTCTCTATCCTCAACAAAAGGTTAAGCTATAGCCATGCAACTCATGGTATCACTTGTTGATGACCAAGAATCCATAGATCCTAAGTTTCCTAATAAGCACATTAACATTGGTAGCTAAGTGCCTGAGGGCTATGAGGTGGTCATGCACTTTGTTGGAGTTGCAACTACCCATGGGGCCAATGTTGCTGCCATTGTAATATTCCCATTTGGTGACATCTGACCTTTCCCTATCTCTTTGATTTTTCATGTACTAACAACATAGTAGAGTATGAGGTTTTGATCAAAGGGATGGTGGTAGCTCGTAACCTAGGAATTAGATACTTAATGATCAAAGGTGATTCACAACTTGTGGTTAACCAAGTAATTGAGGTCTATGCATGTAAAGCTAAATATTTACAACCTTACTATGACTTAGGGAGGAAAAATTTACAACAATTTATACATTTTGATATCCAACACATATCCCAAAATGAGAATCTCATAGCTGATGCAATAGAGACGTTGGCCCTTAGTGTGATGCCAGATGTGTTTAGTAAGTTGTCCATCTTAATTGTGAATTATGCTATTCCCATCACATAGAACACTAAGGATACATTTGCCACTATAGTTCATACTACTTATGCTAGGGAGTGGTATGAAAATATTAAATTTTACCTTATGCATGGTGAATCCTCATAAGGCTTGACTACCACTCAAAAGAATGTTATACCCAAACAATTGAAGTAGTATGTCATTGTAGGTGATAACACATTATGTCAACAAACCTATGATATTTTATTGTTAAAGTGCTTAGGTAAAACTGAAGCCCGAATAGTCCTAGAGGAGGTTCATGAGGGACATATAGGACCTAGAGGTATGACTGCTAAGATTAGATGGTTAGGCTATTACTAGTCCCATATGAAAAGCAATTTCCTGCAGAAGGTTAAATGTTGTGATATGTGCCAACAACATAGCAACCTCATACATGTACTATAAACTAGGTTGCACAAAACTCAAATAATGTGGCCATTTCAATGATGGGGGTTGAATATCATTGGACTAATAATGCCTAAATATTTAGTAGGTCATAGCTTCATCATCACTCTAGCTGAATACTTCACTAAGTAGGTTGAAACTATTCTCCTAAGGAAGAGTACATCTGAGAAGTTTGTAAATTTATCCTATATAACATTATAGCCCATTTTGGCATACACATGACCATAGTTATAGACAATGGACCATAATTTAGTAGCCAAAAGATAGTATTTCTATCACAACCTAGGCATTAAGCATTCCTTCTCATCATCTTATTACCATCAAGCAAATGGACTAGAAGAATCAAGCAACAAGGCCATCATCAACTTGCTTAAGAAGATGCTCAACAAAAACAAGTGCAAATAACATGAGCATCTTTTTCATGCACTTTAGGGCTATTTTACAACTTACCATATGGCCACTGGTGTAACAATTTATAGCTTGATTTATGGTTCTAAAGCTATTTTACCTCTTGAATTGTATGTATTATCACTTTGGGTGGCCTTGATCGACTTCATCAATGGTGACTAAAGCAAGGAGTTGTAACACAATGGACTTGGACTTGGTGGAGGAGCAACGTATGCAAGTGCTTGCTCACATCCAATACTATCAAGATAGGAAAAAATGGTAACACCACCATAACTTGATCAAGTGTAAGATTAAGGAAGATGACTTGATCCTCAAAGTTTACTGTGAGCATGCAGATAAATTTTCAACCAACTAGAAAGGATCCTTTCTTGTCAGCAGAGCCTATGGTAATAGAGCATTTAGAATCATTGACATGGATGGAAATGAGTTGGCCAATCTAGTTAATCATTCCTATCTAAAGTCATATTACATGTAGTTTATGACCATCAATAAGTGAGCCTGCTTTACCATAGTCTACTAAGGCCTTAAACTAGTAACATAGCTTGCCAAGGCCTTAAATTGGTACCATGGTTTACCACAACATTAAAGTAGAAACATTGGTGACTAGGGTATCTTAATTTTATCATTTTGTATGGCCTATATGAATTGTAATGTTATATCATGCTCTATTTGCTTGGTTTTCTTGTCTCCTTGGAGTTGTCTTTGTTGGATGAAGCCTAGAGCCATTGCAAAAGGTGCAACTCATTACAAAAATGACTCTCCATGTGACCTCAATGTGCAATATTTGGTGAGTTTTTGCTACTTTGGTAAGAGTTCCTGTACCATTTCCCTCCATCTAAAACTGCTCCTTGAGCCTAACCCCATAACCTGATTATGACCTTCCATACCTTGGAAAATAATGCTGACCTATGTTTGTGTTGTCACATTTGTACCATTTAATGGAGTAGTGTTTTATTTAAAAAATCATGATGAAGACTAAATTGCCCAATGTAGTTTCTATTAGTGATTAGAAGAAAAAATGTTGGTACACAAAAAGTTAGATTACTTGATGACAATAATATAAGGCATGGTTAAATCATGAATAGTGTTGAGGAGAAAATGAATGGGGAGTATCCTCAAGGTTGCATATTTCAGGCTTAAGTATTTATAATTTCAAGGAAAAAAACAAAGGTTTAGGTTATGGAATAAATAAAAGCTTAATGGCAAGTCAAAGGTTGCAAAATTAGTATTTTTCCTATGCAAATATTATGAGATCTCATATTGGAATTCTTATCTATAATTGGAATGCATAAAGTATTTTATTCCCTATGTAGGATGGTTCTGCACAAGCTTATTAAGCATTTTATATTTTAACATTTTAAATATGTTCCTACCTTCAAAAAAAGAAAATAGAGATAATGTTAAAAATTCTTCCATTTAGAATTATTTATAAATGATAGATTATTAATAAAATTAGCAAGGTCACTTAGATGATGATAATGGTTTTGAGGGAAAGATAAATCTAGTATGATCAAAGGACAACAAAACAAATAAAGATAAAATATTTAGAAGCATGGTATTTGGCCAAAATTATGCACCAGCCCTATAACTTGGAAGAAAAAGCTCTAAAAACTTAAGGTTATGTGTTAACAGTAGATTCATGAATTAAAATAAAGGAAAAGTGGATGAAATTGTATCAACAAGAAATCATAGCAAAATTGGAAGAAGAAAAAAAATCCAAGACAAGCAATTCCTTAGGGAATCAAATAATAATAAATTTATGTTTCAATCACTATGGATTCATGCATAACATTTTATCTTTTACGGTGACCAAAACATGAGTAGGGTTTGGAAGGTCGCTACTACCATGAGGGTGTTGAAGGCAACATAGACTAGAAATTCTTTTAAAAGTTGCATCCTAGATGGCTAAATGAAAATGCTTCATGATGAACCTAAAGATAGACATGGAATGCATGACCTATTGTAGAAATGAAATAAGGCACAAGGTGCAACAGGAAGAGGACCAAAAAGATAGTGAAAGTGTATAGACAATGCCATTGAAGGAGTAGTTCATTCACTAGAGGCATTGGTAGATAGCAATAATGCAACTCTTTCTATGTTCTTGCTGATGGGTAGTCAAGTGTGAAATCTACCATTGATGATAGAGGTGTGGTTCTAAGACTCCACTGGAAGATGGCTTTAGGGCATCTATGGATGTAAGGTAGAAACAACAATGGAATGAAGGCAAATGGTAGAACCAACTCTTGACCTAGAATGAAGGCAACATGGTCTATAGTACAATGGATACAAGACTTGTGAACTTTTCAAAATGAGGATACATCAAACATGGATGTGTACAAACCTATAACATTAAAGATACATGACCTTCATAACAAATATTTTCAAAAGTTAAATTACATTTGCCAAGCTTTTAAATATAAAAAAGAGGGTAGGATTTAAGGTT
The DNA here is from genome assembly GCA_015680685.1 of Gnetum montanum. Taxonomy (NCBI): domain Eukaryota; kingdom Viridiplantae; phylum Streptophyta; class Gnetopsida; order Gnetales; family Gnetaceae; genus Gnetum; species Gnetum montanum. The sequence goes on from MNCI01024721.1 coordinate 366,130, forward strand.
TTAGAAAACAAAGGATTTACAAATATTGAGTAAATTTGATTTTTCAAAATTAAAATTTTTCATAGATAACTATCTCTCCTTGATATTTGTGATGAGACACTTGCTAACTATGGCATGTTTTTCTCTAATTTTTATAACTTCCTATGATATTTGTTACGAAGGAAACACTTGGCAACCATAGCTTAAATTTCTAATAACTTTCCATGGAAGTTATAACTTCTAAGTTAGTTATAAATTAATATTTCTATATATTTTTAATACCCCTAATTTTTCATGATTATTGTAACCTCCCTAGGATCACTATAAAAAGACCTTCATGGAGGAAGATTGAAAAGGGGGAGATTTTGGAAAAAGATTGTTGAAGATTACTTGTAAGATGGCTTGCTAAAGACATCAATTTGGTTGTTTCTTTTTAATCCTGTGAGTTCATTTCTTCCTATTTTGTTTTAGTTTCTTAGCTAATGGTTTAGATAGTATCATTCTTAGCATTTAACTTTGGGATTTTTCCTAGGTTTCTCTTATAGCTCTATTTTTATGCAATATTAGACTCCTAGTAAGATTTGCCATAGAAGAGCTTATATTGTTGAAAAGCCTCAAGAGTAATTTAATTGTAATTTCTTAACAAAATTACCTTTTGAGCATAGAGAATCTAGGAAAATTTTTGGTATTTTGAGATAATTAAAATAGCTTCATTATTTTAAAGTGTATTACCTTTGGGTTTCAATCTTGAGATTGTCAAATTTTTTCCTGAAGGCTCTATTGAATGCAATTCTTGATAACTATTAACTAGCCAAATAGAGACTCATACTTTGTCATTTATGCAACAATTTTTGGTAATGTAATAAGATTGTGTTCTACAAAATTACTTGTTGAGCTTAAAGGGTTTAGACAATTCATAGTTAGATTGAATTGGAATAGATTTATTGCAAAGTGTTTCCTTGTGTCAATTTATCTTACTTAAATATTTGAGATATCACACAAATATATTTTCTTTTCTCTTCTCTTTCTAAGTCCATTGAATCTCACTCTATTTCTAGTTTTCTTTTGGAAACTTCTCTCTAGGGGAAATTAGGAGTAGACTGGCAAAATTGTGCTCAAATGTTTCACAAACTTTTATTTGTTGCAAGTAGCATACTATAGGGACTGTATAGACTAAGTGAATGAAAAAAATAGGAATCTTTAACAACTCATTATATTTTACAAAGTTAGCCAAATCTCTTTTATGATAGTAGATTATAGTTTTATACACAACTCAACCATTTCAACATTCGCAAAAATAAACACACACTCATGATTAGTTCATTTTATAACTATTGATTATATTTGGATGTATCTGGGCTTTGGTGTTACCAAAGACTAGTAAGTACATAAACCCCATTTGAAGAACACCTTTGATCCTATGACTTCCCAATGTCATGAGACTAGAAGGCCCTCAACATTAGCAGTCCAAAATAATCGCCAATAGTTTTTCAGTCATTCACTATAGCCATATAATGTCTCTTCATCATGATCCATCCTCAAGTTCACATGAATGTAATGCAACTTATTTAAATGAAAAATCCTTAAGTCCATAGAGCATAACACATCTCATTGGATGGGATAAGAACCAAGTCCATTGAGTGTAACAAAACTCACTCAACGGGAGAACTAGATCTAATCTACCTTGGAAAAGAAACCCAATGAAGGTTTCACCCAACAAAAAAAAACATGTGGGAAAGCAAATTGCCAAGGATCAAATTGCCAATGTAATGTCAAGAACTGATGGCCAAAGAAATCTTGAAGTGATTAGGTCTTTAAACATACTTGCTGAGTGACCAACAATTCTAAATATGTTGATACCATGCTATAGCCATAATGTCAACATTTGGAATGCATTTTTAGCCTTCATGACCATTTCCCCATGACCTCATTGCCATCCCATCTTCATAGCCTTATCCGATCATCACAAGAACTCTTCAATATGGTTTTACATGATTGGATCAAGTGTGGAGAGGAAATGTCAATGGTGAACCTATAGTGGTATTTTTATTCTTCATTGGTACTTCACATGTTGATCCTCCAGATGTCAACAAAGAGGAGCCATTGAAACACCACAAAAATTTTCATGTTGTAACCATTTTTTTTGCCATGTAGCCTTCAACCCATGAAACCTAGGGTAAAACTTCATTGTAAATGTGAAGATTGTAACCCATAGTGGGTAATCTCACATATCTCATACTTTTGTGGCTAAAAAATTCCTTATAAGTGGTCAAAGCCTCATTCCGTAAGTAAAAAAAGTCACATATTGTATATATATGGGCTTGTGAATGTCAAAAATGCCTTTTGGGATGCCAAAAATGGATGTTTAATGGGTTTCATACGGGGTATACATTTTTTTATGCTGAAAACACATACAAGGGGTATAACCTTTTTCCTCAATGTGGAAACCTTCCACCTTAGTGTGGAGACTCCACCCTAGTGTAGAAATTGCATGTCCCAAATGTAGAAGCAATGTGACCAAGGTTTCAACACCATAATGACTTCAACATTGACCATGCACCTTAGTGTAGAATATTGAAGGACTAGCATAAAAGATTTGCCTCTGGCATAAAAGGTGTGCCCTTGTTACTATTTATAGTAAATGAAATGACCATGGGGGTTTAGCACTTACTATACATAGTAACCCCCCAAATTTGGATAGCCATCTCACTTATATATGGTAGAAATTTGTAGCAATTTGTAGCAAAAATTATGGTCTAATACTTATAAAATATTAATCCCAATATCCTTTTTAGGTTCCACACCTTTGGCATTTTGAGCACATAGCACTTTTATCTTCCAAGAGCTCTTGCAACCCATGAAAAATGTAGCTTCTTAGAGCCTTGCAACATGGAACCACTATAGCCTTGTTACCCTCCTTTGTTACATCCCTATGACTTGTGGATTTTTGGTCTCTACACTACACTTTTAGGATTCCAACTCCTAATGTGAAGCATTGTTGTAGCCAAAATTCCCACTTTTCTTACCCCCTAGTAGTGACCAAGGTTGCAGATCTAAAGTTGTAGTAGGGGAGGTTTGATAACATTAGGAGTGACTAAGCACTAAGATCATGGAGTGGATTGCATTGGATTTAATAGGCTTTTAACTCCTTCTCAAGTGAACCTCCATCTTTCTCTCTCATGGGCATTTCTTATATACATTTATGGAACCCATTCTTTATTTTTTAATAAAGCTTCAAAGTTTCATTTTTGTGTACAATCTACATTTTCTTTCTAGTTTAAGATCTACATTTCTTTTTCTATATTACACATTTTACATTTTTTAAGTCCCTGGATGATCTGTCAAACCATCCAAGGTACCTCAAATTTCATTTTTTGTAATCCCTAGGGATTTGAGGCTAAGGTTGCTATGCCAAATCTTTCAATTTTCTAGTGATCAATTTTTCTAGTTCCAACAATTTCTTGGCACTAGAAGAAGGGTTGTTTCTTGACTAGGCTTGTACCATTGTCCTTCATACTGATCATGGACTTATCATTGGTCATGGACTTATCACCTTAGTTGTGCTCTACTTCCTCCATGCATCCAAAAATGTGAAATTCAGCCTTAGGTTGTTGGGATCTTTTCCCTTTCCTCTGGTTTTGGATTTTGAAATCCTCTTGTGGTTCATTGGTTGAGGTAGGCTGGGTAGAGGAGATCACAGGTATAGCTGATATGGGAGTAGGCTTTGGTGGGGCCATTTCCTTTCATGCTTGACCTTGTTTGTCACCCTTGTTATTATGCTTCTTCCTCTGCTTGGTTAAAACCTTTCGATTGATAGTCATTGGTTGTGAGGAAGAAGTAGTAACATTAGCCACCATAGGAGGTCATTGTATGGTTATGTTGGATGATTGGGCTATAGCTGGTTAGATTATGTTAGGATAGGGTTCCCTAATGATGAAAGGCTCCCTTAGAGACATCCATGATGGTATTCTCACAAAAAATGGGGTCTTGAGTTGGTGGAAGCTAAAGGGACCCTTTTATCATGAGGGGGTATTTGAATCATAAACAATTCCCTCACTGGTCTCCAATTGTCATCAATGTTTAATGTTGAAATAACTTAGGAGATGTTATTAGCATTCAACAATTCCTTGTACACCTGCATCGATTGATTTTATGGTCAAACTAGGTTGGAAGCATCTAGGACTAACTATCCCCTATTTATCATTTTCTAGAAGTGATCCTTTAGTGTGAGGTAGAAGTCCATGTCATGACTAGGCAGTTGGTGATAGTGGCAAAGGTGGTTTAATTTAAAGTACCTAGGAAATTAAGGATCATTCTTTGTTACTTGAGTAGGATCTTTGGCTATTTTTCATAGCCTCTCATGCTTCTTTCAAGTGGCTTTGATCATTTTTTTATATTGGATGTGCCTACTCTTCAATAGTTATCTTATAATTCATATGGCTTCAAAGGTAAGATAGTGTACTTTGGTTCTTCTGCTCAAAGTTTGGCCTAGTTGTGATCAATGCAATGGCCCCAAAGGTTTATGATTGGTTATCATGATTATTGTTAGGGGCCTTGGTTGGTTTGGTCCTAAGCCCTTGGTTATTGGTCTTGGCCTCTTTGGTTATTGCTGCTACAACTAGCCTCTTTGGTTACTATTGCTACAACCACATTGTTAAGTTTTCTCTTCTTCTTATCCTTTTGGATATGTTGATTTTTGTATGCTACATAGGTTGTGTCATGACTAGCCTTTGCGGCATCCTTGATATTCTTTGTCTAAGAGAACAATTGACTAAGTGTCTGTGGGACAAGATAGTATATCTTGAAATTTATGAAATTATTGACCACCCCCTTGAATATAGCCAAAAGGTGAGTTTTAGCTATAGGATTTAGTATTTCATTTAGTAGACCATTCCACCATTGGATTAACTTTTGCATAAGTTGAAGGGATTCTTACTTGACCTTCATGAGTTGGTTAAGTATAGTATCGGGCTTTAAGTTGTACTTGAAGTAGTTAATGAACTAGATGATAAGGTATTCAAGAGAAGATATGGATACTCTAGGTAGGGAATGGTACCAATCAAGTGCTTTCCTAGTCAAGGACATAGGGAAGATTCTCATAATTATGTGAGGCCACAGTTGCATCAACAAGCACTTAGATTAAAAGGTTATAAGGTGAGTGTTGGGATCACCTTCTTCATTATACTTGCTAAATTAAGGGATAGGGACACTAGGAGGAAGTATCAAGGGTGGAACCATAGGATTGATGAGATTATTTTGGTAAAAATACATAATCTTAACACTCTGAGAAGTATAGGATTTGAGCCTCTTTAATCCAAGCCCTATGGTTCCCTTATTGGCTACAAGATTTGCACATATGACTATGGTGTTTGTTGTGAGGCTTGTGGCCTTGCTATTGGTTGCAAGATGGAAGGGAGTGGTTACATCATGGTTGTAGTCTATGGGCCAAATAAGGAAAAAGATGTTTGTATTGGTATTTGAGGCATAAATGGAACAAAAAAGGTATGCAATTCCTAAGTTTCTTGGGGTGCCATGGTGGGCTCCACATGGATGGTTAGTGGATTTGTGGTGGTGGCAACCACTTTAGATGATCACACAAATTAGGGTTGTGTGGAAAAAGGCATCAATGAGTTCTATGTTGTTCGATGTGGCATCGATTAGGTTTGATGTGCAACTATGACCAATGTGGAGCCAACTATAGTAAGGTAGGAAGGGGTGGAGGATGATAGTACCAAACCCATATAAAAAACAAAAGCATTAGAGGAAGGCATTGTAACCTTGGATGATGTTTGTTGGAACAACCCCCCAAGATGTTTTCAAGCTTAGATTCTACCCTAAACTCATTCTCCTCTTCCTTTGGTTGGCCATCAGAGGTAGCCTTTAGGTTATCTTTATCAATCTCAATGAGAATGGCTAAGATGCTAGTGTAAATGTCATTGAGGGCTATTTGATCATAGGGGAAGGGAATATACTCTTTTCCATTATGATGGATGAGGTCAAACTCCCTCTTGGCTTCTACTTTTACTTGTGGGGATCAACATGCCAATTTAGATTTTGGTACAAATGAAGTTATAATGGTCTCCATTTATCATTGAGAACCTAGGACTTTTTCCCTAAGTCTCAAGGACTATTTGCACAGTCACGATAGGGTCTTGGGGATCATATGCCCTTATAGCTTGTTGGCTAGACCTTTTGTTAGTGAAAGTGAAAGGTAATTTGGTTGCCTACTAAAAAGACATGGTTATATGAAGCTATAAACAGTAAACATAGGAGTAAATCCTAGCAAGTGTAATTTAGAAATGATCAAAAGAAGAAAAAATAGCTAAAAATGAAGTACTTACTATAAATAGTAAGTTGGGCAGGAGGAGAAGGAGGGTTATACCCCTTTACTATAAATAGAGAGATGAGAAGGTTGACACCAAGTATCACCTACACTAGCCTCCTAGCTACCTCTACAATAGGTATGAAAGGGGAGGATATATGAATATGAAGAATGATGAAGAATAATGATAAGTTCGAAAGAGACCAAGTAAGATAATAGAAGTGGCATTGGAATAATAACCATAAAAATGTTTAGAATACAAAATAGAACCACAATAATTTGTAAAATTATGAAATAGTAAATAAGATTATGCAACAAGAATGGAAGATGTTACAAAGTAGAAGAGTTCAAATGAGAATCCAAGCACTAAAACTAAAAGGTTAATAAGTAACTCATAAGTGGAAGAAGTAAAGAAGGATCCAGTTTCCTAAATAGAAATTTGTAATCTATTCTAGTTTCTTAAAGACAAATAGAAGACCATCTAGAAGGTTACGATGGAGTAAAGTTAATGTTTATTAAGAGGGACAAGCTACAAATGAGGTAGTAGTTCATAATAGACCAAGTTATGGATTGCTAAAGGAATCCATGAAGGTCTAGTCCATGTAAGACTAACCAACTGGAAAAATTACTAAAAGACTTGTCATAAGTAATAGGGAAATATAGGCATCATAAGAATGTATCTAAGAATATGTTATGAAAAAGTATTTTGTAAAGCCTAGTAAACTAAGCCTGAGCAACTTAGCCAAGCGTAAAGAAGGAAGAATAGTGAATTTAGTCCAAGTATAGAAGTTCATAATATATTGAGTTACGAACTATAGTCATAAGTATATTATATCTTACAATAAAGAAGAAAATATGAACTAAAAGAAGATGCATAGCTAGAAAGAGCAACATCACCAAAACATAAAAACTTCCTAACAAGGTAGAACCTAGAGATATAAAAAGCCCAATGTGATGTTACGAATTACCAAAATAAGGAACAAGTACCAAGTGATGGAATTAGTATGATGAAACTTTTTCCATCACAAGAGGATTTGTAAGTAGCCAACTCACTAAGACTTATGATACCTAGAATTGCCAAGAATTATGAAGAGCAGTTACCATTATGAAGAGAGCAATGATCTTACAATTCCATAATATCAATATTCTAACGAATTGATAAACTTTAACATGATGATTAAAGTTTTCCAAGAAGACATAAAATCAAACTCTAACATTATACCACTTGTCTTTTGATTCTAAAGCATGTTTCCACTCTTTCGAACTTATTATTATTCTTCATCATTCTACCTAATGTAGGTGTGACCATAACTTCCTCATTTCACATCCAAATAAAAAAAAAACCTAGCCATTGGAAACCTTAAAAATAGAGTTACAAACTCATAGCATTATATTTTAAGAATATCAATTTTTTTCTTTGCATAAAAACACAAATTTGCTAACTTCTTGTATCAAAAAAGCATTCCAAAACATAAAACTTGCAAAATCTAACTTTATCTAGCCATGAAACATTGCCATAATAGCCAAACCAACTTATACTCATTTAAAAACACACCAAAACAATGGGGTATTATTTTTTTGGAATTAGGTTTTGATAAACATTAAAGCCTAGATCTAAGAAAAATGGCCCTATCCCTAAATTTTTAAAAAAGTGTAAAAACAACAAGCCTAATTTCAAAAAGCCAAATATAGTAAAGCTAAAACAACAAAATAACCCTAGATCTACATAAACACAACTAGAAAAGGAGGTAAGATTTTGTTAGAATTTCATTGTATCCCCTCCCTCAATGTTGATTTGACAAAAATTATCATACCCTAGCTAGAAAACAAGAAAAATGACTAGGAAACTAAAAAAAATGATTAGAATGATATACCTTGGGGTGGCCACAAAGGATGCCTAAATAGAGATGGATCTAGAAAGTTTAGATAAGTTTCTAGAATTTTCGTCTACTTTTTGGATCCATGGATTCTTGTTGTTTCCTCCATGCTACTTAGGTGCCATGGTCACACCAACATTGAGAAACTCTATAATTTGGGTAGAATGGAGGTTCTACATTGGCTAAAGGGAGGATTGGATGCCTTCATGTTGAGCATGGAGGTTTTTTCCTATAAAAATCTCATCTAGAGCTCTTCACTAATGCCCTATTTATCAAGAATTAGAATTTTGATTGAACTTGTAAAAATCAAACACAAAGACCTAACCTAAACCTAAATGTCCACCTCCAAACCCTTGTTGTCAATTCAGTTCTCCATAACTATAAGTGCAGTAAAGTGAAAGGGGAGAAAAGTCTTTTCCATGCTAGGATTCATGGGAGATAGCTTCAATTTTCAAAATTTTAAATTTTGGATAGTGCACCTCACCATATGCCTTCACTCTTAGCCTAGAAACTACACCAATGTTGATTTTTTATCCCTCGGACACTTAGAACCATGTACAAGCCTTAACCCCCATGCATCCACACTAAAGATATCATATGTAGCATGGATACATGCCTCCCATCTCCTAGAACCCTTGAAAGCTTAGTTTCTCACAATTTTTGGTAGCTATAACTTACTTTTTTCAACCTTAGGCTTCGAAAGGGGGTTAGACCTTACGAAAACTAGACAACTTGGGTTTCCATGCTTGGAAACACTACCCAATGTTGAAGAATGATGGTAACATCCATTCTGGTCCCAACACCCATCTAGCCCATGTTCGATCCTTGGAGTGGGCTGACATGACCTAGAACCCCTCCAATCATCCCAAGTAGCCTCAAAACCTCACCAAATCTAATCAAAAGTGCTCGAAACCTTAGGATTGGTGGTTATGCATTGGGTAAGGTCATCCACAATTAGCATCCTAGCCCCAGCTTGGATGGATGGGGGGATGACCAAAACTACCTAAATTAACCACCTAGTAGCCATTTTTCAAGCCTAACACTCCCTCACAACCTCTAGTAGCCTAATTTGACCTTTAAGCAAGTCAATTTTTCATTTGCAACTTATTACATGCTAGTGAACCCTCCTCCATGCTAGCCAACATGGAGCCGGTGTGAAAACCTAGGGGGTATGTAAGAAAACACCATTTATGATCTAAAATAACAAAATCACCTATCCTAGTGAACCTTGAACATCATTGGAACACTCTGGAGCTTCTAAATGTCTCAAAAGTAGTAAAAATTGATACAAAACTATCATCCCCCTCTCATTCATATTGAGGCCATCATATCTAGTGTGGAAGAAGGAGGTTGATTTCATAAGGCGTCAAGGAGTCTCCAAACTAGTGAATCTTGACATCAAGTATCAACCATCAACATTAGCAACCTTGGATGCTAACATCCATGGTCAATTGGTTATCAAAGTAGCCTAGATCTAACATTCTTGGTTCATCCACGTTGGGAAAGACCTCCCAATGATTACTAGCATGGAAACATTGTGGATGAAGCTAGGAAGGTTAGTGGTGAGTACCAGATGCATGAAAATGATGTCAAATTATCTTGTGCTTGCACCAAAACCTTGACAACCCTTTTTTAAGCCATCAAAATGCCATAAAATCAACAAATAAAATCCTCTAAGGTTCTTCCACACTGAGGAGGACCTCATCCATGCTAATCATCCTAGATCTAACATGAATAAAGNGAGGATTTGATATCTTGAGAGAGAGAGAGAGAGAGAGAGAGAGAGAGAGAGCCAAAAATATTGAAATTTTCATGAAAAATAACTTGTAGAAGAAACTCAACTCTTCTAGAAGCCACTAGAATTTCAATAGTTAACTGAAAAAGCACAAACTTACTTCCCTTGAAGTCTTCATGCTAAGGGGAATCCCATCCACTTTAAGCATCCTAACCCTAGCATGGATGAAGGTGGGAAAGCATAAAAACCATCTAACAACCTTTGGAATGATCATATTTTAACCCTAGACATCAATAATCGACACTAGCAACCTTGGAGACCCACATGCATGGATAGAAGTGATAAAAAATAGCAATAAATAGAGTCTCTTAGTTCTTGCATGCTAGGAGCCACCTCTTCCATACTATTTAGCATGCAAGTAGGGGGGAACTTAAGGATGACTCAAAATGACTCTTAAACACATGAAATTAACACTAGATAGCCTCATGTGAATGTTGGAACCATGTTTTCACCTTCTAGAGCCCTCAAACCTTGCAAAATTAATTCCAAATATTCAAAAAGCTATTTCTATAGATCTTCCTAGTTGGATCCATGCTAGGCACCCCACCCCTAGTGTGAAAAAAGGTGGAAGCCCAAAAATCACTAAGGAATACCTAAAACTGCCAAATTTTGACTTAAAACCCTAGCCCTTGACCTCAATAACCCTAGGAGCTAACATGCACAATCAATTATGATTCAAATTGGCCTAGATCTGGGATTCTTATTCCATCCACATTGGAGAAGGTCCCTTCCATGTTGGGCAACATGGAAAGAGGGGGGTTAAAGCTGGCTTTCCACTTTTGAGGAAAAGATGACACTCCTGAGGACCAAAAAACTATGCTAGAGAATCCTTAAAATTATGCTCGTTTGACTTCATTTTGGCATTCAAAACTTATTTTTGCTAATATTCCATGCTAGAGAAACTCACCTAGTGTGAAAATAAGGATGTGAAACTTTATATGCCATTAAATGACCTCTAAACATGTTTAAAATCAGTTAGAAACTTGGAAAATCATGATCTATAGCCCTATGAGCCTAGAAACGTAGTTGATGTGCTCCAAAACCATCCCAAAATCATAGAAAAAGTTCATCCCCATTCTTCCATGCTAGGGCCACCATTCTTAGCATAGAAAAATGGGGAAAATCAATTTCAACTTATTTTGGCATTTGAAACTAACTCAAATGGCCTCAAAATAAAGCTAGGGAATGCAAAACTCTTAGATTTGGGTTCCAACTACCAATTTGACTTCATTTGATCCTCTTTTAGCTTTAACTTTGTGTGTCCATGCTAAGCCCCCATCCATCCATGCTGACCAACATGGAATCAAGGGGATGAAGTTTCAATACCTACTTTTTGACCTTTACTAACCTCTAGAGTATTCAATTTTGACAAATTGGACCTTGCATTACTTTGGGAAAGCCCCTAAACCTCAATTTTGAACCTTTAGATGTCCCAAAACATATTTTCCTTGGCTTCCACATTGGGGGTTAGGCCTTCCATGTTGGCAGCATGGAAACAAGGGGAGCCTATTGTGGAAGCCTCAAAACTCTTGATTTTTAGGTCTAAACAACATAGAAATAGCCTTGATTAATGCCCAAACTCATCTAATAGCCTTGTAGCCATAAACCATGGCCTACTAAGGCCTAAAAATCACAAAACCTAATCCTTTTAAACCTATATTAGCCAAGTTTCATCATCGTAGGCTATTTTTCTTGATTTAGCCTTATCACATGATGTTTTGTCTTGTTTTTGGCCCTGTGTTACATTTTTGATCTTCTTGACTTGGTATAGTCTTTACATATCCTTATACTTTCTTTATTTGATTTATTATAGCCTTATTTAACTCTAATTAGCCTTATATTGGTATCAAATAGTGGGGTTTGACCTTCCCTAACTACCATTTGGCACAATGTGACCATGGCCCACTATGGTCTTAAACTAGCATCATGGATTGTTGAGGCCTAAAACTAGCAAAACTATGATCCTTTTTGACCATTTGTAGCCTTATGTCTTGTACTTCCCTTTTTTTGACCTTTATTTATCCCTTATTACATAATTTTTTACTTTATTTTACTCTATATTGAATGACCTTGTTTGCATTAGAATAACATGTATTTACATAATTTTATGGCATTTTAGCATTGTTTATTTACTTTTACCTAGGTGCCACTTAATGTGATTTTGGTTGATATGCAATAATAAAGTATGAGTACCTAGAAGTAGATTAGTTTGCCTTTGTGCCTACATGAACCTCATTGTGATGTAGAGTGGTATATTGACCCTAACTGCCTAGAGCTTGAGCCTAAGAGTCTTGTCAATCGCATAGCCTTATAAAGAAACCTCTAAAATGGCTTGAAAACCTAGTCAAAACCCTTGATTTAGAGGTAGGTGACATAACCAAAGACTCTTTGGTTAAGGTTCCTGTCACAACAAATAGTGGTGAGAAGAAAACCTTTAAAATAAGTTTCTCATTGGAATTTCAATAGGCTCAAGACATCACCAAGGTCCTACAGGGAAATATTAAGGCCTTTGCCTAGTCATATGAATATATGCTAGGCCTAGACCAATGCCTAGTGCAACACAACATCATACTAGACCCTAGCATTAGGTTGGTTAAGAAAAAGTACACAAGATTAGACTTAATTTGGCCTTGATAGTTTGTGATGAGATATTAAATATCTAACAAGTTAGTTTCATTAGGGCTATTGACTACATAGAATGGGTGTCCAACATAGTGGTAGTTCCTAAGAAAAATGGGAGTATTCATATTTGCATCAATTTTTGAGATCTAAATAAAGTGACTATCAAGGATAACTTCTCTCTACCTAGTATTGATCAACTTATCAATACTACGACTAGACATGCCTTGTTGTTCTTTATGGACTAATTCTTAGGATATAACCAAATTAGAATCAACTTAGAGTACCAACTTAGCATGGCCTTCATGACCCCTTAGGGTACCTTTTGGTATACCATGCTACCCTTTGGCCTTAAGAAAGTAGGAGAAACCTATCAACAAGTCATGACCTATATCTTTAGCAATTACATGCTGGGTTTGCTCAACAATTATGTAGAAAACATAGTTGTTAAGTCCAAAGTGGCTAATGATCATGTTAATGACCTAGATCTTTTGCTTAAATGGGTCAAGTATAAGCTTAGGCTTAATCCTAAGAAATGTGTCTTTGATGTCAAGGCTAGCAAGATGCTTGTATTTGTAGTATTTGAAGGAGGGATATGTGTCGATCTTGTTAAGGTTAAGACCATATCCAAATTAGCAGCACCTACCAACCTTAAGGAACTTTGAGGATTGCAAGGCAGAGCATAGTTTATTTGTAGGTTTATCGCTAGGCTTACAGATAAGTTACAACCCATGCAACACTTTCTTAAGAAAAGGATTTCCTATGAGTAGAGGGCTCAATGCCTAGAGGCGTTTAATAACCTTAAGTAAGAGTTGACACAACTACCAATGGTTTATCCTTTACAAGAGGGTAAGCCATTTTACATATACATTACTATGTCTGACACATCCATTACCTCTGTACTCTATGAGAAATGTGATAATGGTGTAAAGATGTCAGTATACCATCTTAGCCATGCATTAGTTACCAATGAGACCCAATACACTAAAGTGGAGAAGTATTGTCTAGCACTAGTCTTCTGATTGAAGAAGTGGAGACACTACCTATTTAGAAGCCAATTCAACATCATTTGCAAAGATAACATGCTCAGAGCCATAATGATCAATATCTATGAAAGTAGCTAAATAGCCCTATGGAAAGCCATAACCACAAAGTTTGACCTTCATTACATCTCTTAATCCTTAAAAAAGGTTAATAAATAGCTATGCAATCACCCATTGATGATTAAGAAACCATAAATCCTAAGTTCCTTGAGGAGCACATTAATACCATTAGCCAAGTGCCTAAGGGCTATGAGGAAGTCATGCACTTTGACAAAGCTTTAATTGCCCATGAAACCAGTGTTGTTTCCATCATAACATTTCCATCTAGTGAAATTTGATTCTTTACCTATCTCTTTAAGTTTCCATGTACCAACAACATAGTAGAGTATGAGGGTTTGATCAAAGGAATGATGGTATCTTATGACATAGGAATTAGATGATTAATGATCAAAGGTGATTCACAACTTATGGTTAACTCAGTAATCAAGGTCTATGCATGTAAAGCCAAACATTTGCAACCTTATTGTGACCTAGAAAAGTAATTGTTATAATAATTTATAGATGTTGATATCCAACACATTCCTCAAAATGAGAACACCATAGTCGATGCAATAGAAAAATTTCTCCTCAATGTGACACCAGATGTGTTTAGTAAGTTTTCCACCTTAACCATGGATTGTTATATTCCCATCATAGAAAACATTGAGGATACCTTTGTGATCATAATTCATATTGCTCATACCACAGAGTGGTATGACAATATCAAATTTTACCTTATGAATGATGAATCCTCACAAGGCCTAACTACTACTCAAAAGTACATTGTATGAAAACAATCAAAGTAGTATGTCATTGTACATGATAATACATTATGTCAATAGTCCTATGATGGTTTATTGTTAAAGTGCTTAGATAAAACCAAAGCTAGAATAGTCTTAAAGGAGGTTCATGATGGCATTTATGGGAGACATATAGGACCTAGAGCTATGACTGCTAAGATTAGATAGTTAGGCCATTACTAGCCCCATATGGAAAGTGACTACCTGTAGAAGGTTAAATGTTATGACACATGCCAACAACATAGCAACCTCATACACATACTGCCAACTGAGTTGCAAACAACTCAGATAACTTGGTCATTTCATCGATGGGGGTTGGATATCATTAGACCAATAATGCTTAAGTCTTTAGTAGGGCATAGTTTCATCATCAACAGAACCAAATACTTTACTAAGTGGGTTGAAGCTATTTCTCTAAGGATGACTACATTCAAACATGTCTATAAATTTATCCTAGATAACATTGTAGCTTGTGGCATACCTATGATCATAATTGTAGACAATAGACCATAATTTAGTAGCCAAGAGACAAAGGATTTTTGTCATGAACTAGGCATTATGCATTTCTTCTATTTGCCTTATTACCCTTAAGCCAATGGACAAGAAGAAGCAAGTAACAAGGTCATCATCAACTTACTCAAGAAGATGCTCAAAAACAGCAAGCAAAAATGGCATATGGCCATTACCATTACCTTCGAAAATGATCTTGACCCATGTTTTTCACTCATGCACTATAGTCATATGGCATATATTCATCATGCTCCATCCTCAAGTCCACTTGAATGTAATGTAGCTCATTTAGTGGAAAAACCCTTAAGTCCATTGAGTGTAACACATCTTGTTCAATGGGATAACCACCAAGTCCATTTTGATGACACAACTTACTCAATGGGAAAAAGTTAGATCTAATTAACCTTGGTAAATAAACCTAATAAAGGTTTCAACCAATAAAAAAGTAAACATATGGGAAAGCAAACTACCAAGAACCATATGAGCAATGAAATGCCAAAGCATGATGGCCAAAGAAATCTTGAAGTGAGGTGATTGGATCCTCAAATATACTTCCTAAGTGACCAACACTTCTAAATATGTCAATATCATGCTATATCTATAATGTTAACATTTGGAATGCATTTTTAGCCTCCATGACCATTTCCCCATGACCTCATTGCCAACTTATCATCATAGCCTTATTCCATCATCACAAGCACTCTTCGACATGATTCAACATGACTAGATGAAGTGTGGAGAGGAAACATTGGTGATGGACTTGAAGTGTTGTTTTGTATTCTTTATTGGTTCCTCTTGGGTTGATCCTATAGACACCAACAAAGAAGGTCCATTGAAATGCCAAAAATTTGCATGTTGTAACCATTTTTTTGCCATGTAGCCTTCACCCCATGAAACCTAGGGAAAAACTTCATTGTAAATGTAATGATTGTAATCCATAGTGGGAAATCTCACATATCTCATACCTTTGGGGCTGAAAAATGCCTCATAAGTGGTCAAAGACTCATTCCCCAAGTGAGAGAAGTCACATAGTGTCTATAGTTGGGCTTGTTTTGGGGGGGTGGGCAGGGCACGGGGAGGGGGTTCAAAAGTGCCTTTTGGGATGCCAAAAATGATATTTGGATGGGTTTTATGGGAGGGTATATATGTTTCTATGCTAGAAACACCTACAGGGGGTAAAACCTTCTCCCTTAGCATGAAAACTTTCCCCCTCAGCATGGAGACTCCACCCCAGTGTAGAAACTAAATGCCCCTAGCATAGAAGCAATGTGATCAAGATTCTGATATTCTAATGACTTCAACGTTGACCATGCATCTTAGTGTAGAATATTGAAGACCTCTAGCATAGAAGGTGTGCCCCTGTTACTATAGTAAATGAAATGACCATGGGGATTTAGCACTTACTATACATAGTAAACCTCCAAATTTGGGCACCCATATCACCTGTATGTGGTAGAAATTTGCAGCAATTTGTGGTCAATCTATTATCCAGTTTGCAATAAAAATTATGGCCTGAAACCTATAAAATCAAAACCCCAACATCCTTTTTAGGTTCCACACCTTTGGCATTTTGAGCACATAGCACTTTTAGCTTCTAAGAGCTCTTGAAACACTTACAAAATGTAGCTTTTTGAAGCCTCCTAGCATGGAACCCCTATAGCCCTATTATCCCCTTAAGACTTATGGGTTTTTGGTGTCCATGTTGTACTTCTAGTATTCCCAAATCTCACTATGGAGCATTTTTGTAGCCAAATTTTCCACTTTTCTCACCTTCCAGTAGTGATTAAGGTTGCAGATCTGAAGTTGTAGTAGAGGATTTTCAACAACATTAGGAGTGGCTAAGCACCCGAATCGTTGAGTGGACCACATTGGCTTCAATGGGCTCTAAAATCCTTCCCTAGTGAAACAACCTCTTGCTCTCTCACAAACATTTCTTATACACATTTTTGGAACCCACTCTTTATTTTTTAATAAAGCTTCAAAGTTTCATTTTTGTGTGCAATCTACATTTGCTTTCTAGTTTTAGATCTACATTTCTTTTTCTAAATTACATGTTTTGCATTCTGTAAGTCCTTGGGTGATCTATTGAACTATCCAGGGCACCTTGAATCCTATTTTTTGAAGGCCTTGGAGATTTGAGGTTGAGGCTGTTGTACCAGATCTTTCAATTTTTTTAACGATCAATTTTTCTAGTTGCAACAAAATTAAATACATGATTTAAAGACAAAGTATATGATGGATGTCTAGAAATATTATTTGGTAGAAAAAACAACCTTAATAAATATATTATAGTAATTCAAGACATGTATGAAGGGCCACTACTAAAATTTGAACAACTTGTAGATTTATATTTGATTTTCTTATCATAATACCTGTACATCAAGGATTTGTAGTCAGCCTATATTTATTTGTTATTGTGATGGATCATATTAAAACTAAATATAAGCTAAAATATCTTAATGTATGGTATTTTCCAATGATATTATGTTAGTAAACCTAGTTGCAAACAAATTGCTTCTAAAATGAAAAAATGGAAACATGCTTTAGAATCAAAAGACAAGTGGTATAATGTTAGAGTTTTATTTTATGTCTTCTTGGAAAAATTTAATCATCATGTTAGAGTTTTTCAATTCCTTAGAATATTTTACAAGGAGATGCAAGTTTTTATAGCTATCGTAATATTGATATTATGGAATTGTAAGATCATAGCTCTCTTCATAATGGCAACTACTCTTCATAATTCTTGGAAATTCTAAGTATCATAAGTCTTAGTGAATTAGCTACTTGAAAATCCTCTTGTGATGGAAAAATTTACATCATACTAATTTCATTTCCTTATTCTGGTAATTCGTAACATCACATTGGGCTTTTTATATCTCTAGGTTCTACCTTGTTAGGAAGTTTTTATGTTTTGGTGATGTTGCTCTTTCTAGCTATGCATCTTCTTTTAGTTCATATTTTCTTCTTTATTGTAATATATAATATACTTATGACTATAGTTTGTAACTCAATATATTATGAACTTCTATACTTGGACTAAATTCACTATTCTTCCTTCTTTACGCTTGGCTAAGTTGCTCAGGCTTAGTTTACTAGGCTTTACAAAATAATTTTTCATAACATATTCTTAGATACATTCTTATGATGCCTATATTTCCCTATTACTTATGACAATTCTTTTAGTAATTTTTCCAGTTGGTTAGTCTTACATGGACTAGACCTTCATGGATTCCTTTAGCAATCCATAACTTGGTCTATTATGAACTACTACCTCATTTGTAGCTTGTCCCTCTTAATAATCATTCACTTTACTCCATCGTAACCTTCTAGATGGTCTTCTATTTGTCTTTAAGAAACTAGAATAAATTACAAATTTCTATTTAGGAAACTAGATCCTTCTTTACTTCTTCCACTTATGAGTTACTTATTAACCTTTTAGTTTTAGTGCTTGGATTCTCATTCGAACTCTTCTACTTTGTAACATCTTCCATTATTGTTGCATAATCTTATTTACTATTTCATAATTTTACAAATTATTGTGGTTCTATTTTGTATTCTAAACATTTTTATGGTTATTATTCCAATGCCACTTCTATTATCTTACTTGGTCTCTTTCGAACTTATCATTATTCTTCATCATTCTTCATATTCATATATCCTTCATTGTTATTTTTATTGTTGTTTGTTATTGCTCCTTTACTATTTCATCATTTTTCAAAACATTATGAAGTAGAACTACACTCTTTTATGCTTTGTAAGGAGTTGTGACTCTTTACTAAATCATCTTGACCATTCATAAGTGATGATACATTAAGTTAAGAAACTAATGATTGTACCTTAACTTAGGAGTATTTTCTAATACTTCCCTTCAAACATTACTTTCTTGACTTAATCTTCCATTTTTACAAATTCATGATTGATCATAAATTTTCCTTCTACCCTCAAAAAATAAGTTTTCTTTCTTTAATTTACTCATAGATTTGGGAACATGAAACTTAACCTTTCTTGCTTAAGGAATTCATCAATTTTTTTCTACAGCTTATAATCTTGGTTATGATTTCATCTTCTCCCATTTATTCTTAAAATGGTCACTTTATTCATCATATTCTTTCATTCATAATATTTGATTATGCTTTTCTTTGGCTTAGAATTCAACCTATCAAAGTTTAGAATGGATTATTGTGATGACTTATTGGTATTTACTATTTGCCTCAAAATTTGAACCAATAGTATGAGTAAAATGAGTCCTAAGTGATGTACATAAATGATTTCTCTTTATAGGGGCTTTTAATTCTTGCTATGCAATCCTCATAAGCATCTACACAAACTTATATGGATCTCCATACTTCTAGTAAGGGCCTCCATAGATCCTTTTGAATTTGAGATTTACCCATTACTTGAATCAAAGAATTCTCATTTGCATATGATTCCATCATTTCACATTTTACTTTTGGTATCATAGAACCTTATTATATCATCTTATTCTTTTCATTTCTAGCAAAATATGGGATAATTCTCCTATCGCATATTTTGTTAATTCCTTATTCAACATGTGGTTTAGTGTGTATGGTTTATGATGGGGCCTTCATCTTTTGTCATCACTTTTTATAGTCTTGAGCCTAGAATTATTTCTTTGTCATTTTCTGTCATAGATTCTTAAATAAAGATATTTCTTGGAATTTATGCCAAAATTTTCTTTGAAATGAGATCGTGATTGAAACTTATTTTTGATACTCATAATTTGGAGTTCCAATATTGGCTATTGAAATCTTAATATAAGTTTTATTTAAATTCCATCCTCATCTCAATGATTAAGCTAAATTGAGCTATATTTTCTTATACTTCTTGTTAAATTTCATTTGACATGTGGTACCAACATGATAGTTTTAGAAAGAAAATGTTGGTTAATAGATCCTTTCATCTTGATGCTCTAGTGTTCATAATAGATTCTTCTTTCTACAACTTGGATGACTACAACTTCTTTCTTGATTTGCACCTCATCTAGTAGGAAAATGATGTAGATTGGTACCTATGATTAAAGGTTGTAGTCTCTAATTTCCACAT
Organism: Gnetum montanum; assembly: GCA_015680685.1. Classification (NCBI taxonomy): domain Eukaryota; kingdom Viridiplantae; phylum Streptophyta; class Gnetopsida; order Gnetales; family Gnetaceae; genus Gnetum; species Gnetum montanum. Next base: position 386,178 of record MNCI01024721.1, read on the forward strand.
ATTTAAATTGGAACTTTGGTTATTCTTCAACTGTATTAAATAATTGGTTTCTTCTTTGGTTTTAACTGTTTTTAACTCCCTCTTAACATAATTATGGTCCCCTAGTAGTTTTAATTTATAATTATTCTGAAACATCATCTCCCCTAATGCATGCATTTTTAGACTTAATTTATAGATGATAATTCAAATTTATTTTCTTAATGTAGATCTTCTTAGTATTCTAGGTCTTCACATAGCTCCACTATTGTTATCAGAATTTATCTTCATCATATATTTGTTCAATTTCTTTTTATCTTCTATTCCTTTGTAACTTTCTTATGGACTTAGCTTTCTTAACTAAAGCTTTGTAGTGCCCACTCTTCAAATTTCTTTCTTTTATCCATTGTGAAATTCCTTGAATTTTACACTAAGTTGTAATCCCTCCTATTAGCTCTAATACCATAGTAGAGTTAGGTCTTCCTCTTCTTAAATAACTCTAATCATCATGTTAGAGTGTATTAGTTTCTTAAGATCTTTTATAGAGAGATGCCCTTTTCTATAGCTCATAATAATAATAATATTATGGAACTATAAGATCATAGATCTTTTTATAATAATAACCTCTCTTCGTAATTCTTGATAGTTCTAAGCATCATAAGTCTTACTAACCTATCTACTTATAAATCCTCTTGTGATAAACAGAGTTACATTCTACTAATTTCATTACTTAGCACTCATTCCTTATGTTGGTAATTCATAACATCATCTTTGGGTTTATTGTATCTTTAGGTTCAACCTTGCTAAGAACTTCATGTGTTTTGATGATGTTGCCATTTCTAGTGCTGCATCTTCTTTTGGTTCTTATTTGCTTCTTCATGATAAGATACAATATAGTTATGAATATAGTTCATAACTCAATATATTACAAACTTCTGTACTTGGACTAAATTCACTGTCCTTCTTTCTTTATACTGGCTAAGCCACTCTAGCTTAGTTTACCTAGCTTTATGAAATAATTCTTTGTAACATATTCCTCATAGCTATATCTTTATGTTTCATGTCTTTGCCTATTAGTTATGATAGGTCTTCTATGAATTTTCCTGGTAGTAGTCTTACATGGGCTAGGGTCTCATGGACTCCTTTAGCAATCAACTCACCCTGTTATGGACTACTACCTTATTTGTAGCCTATCCCTCTTTGTAATCATTCTCTTTACACCATCATAGCCTTCTAGATGGTGTTCTCTTCTTCTTAGGAAAACTAGACCATATTACAAATGTTTTAGCTTGAATCTTTTCTTCCTATTTAGGAAAATGGATTCTTCTTCATTGCTTCCGCTTATGAGTTAGTTGTTAATTCTTTAGTTTTTGTTATTTGGTTTTCATTATAACTCTTGTTGTTTGTAACATCTACAATCATTGTTGCATGCTCTTGTTTACTCTTTCATAATTTTATGAATTGTTATAGTTTGTAAACTATTCTATATTATTAACATTATTATAGCTATTGTTCCAATGCTACTTCTTTTATCTTACTTGGTCTCTTTTGAACTTATCTTTATTCTTCATCATTATTCATATTCATACCTTGTTCATTGTTGTGCCTTTCTTATTTCATAATTGTTTCACACATTTTAAAGTGATAACTTTCATTCTTTTATCCTTTATAAGGAGTTAAAACTCTTTACTAAACTATCATAATCATTCATAACTACTGATAAATTAAATTACGAAACTAATTATTATACCTTAACTTAGGAGTATACTCTAACGTAAAAGACGATCATCATGTATTATTAGAATGTTATGTAATATATTTCATAAAAAGAAAATGAGAAATTTCTAGTTATTTTGTGTATCACCTATTCAAGTGATTAGTGCTAATTCTAGAAAATTATATAGAAGACATATTCAAGTTACATGAATATTGGAAAAATCTATTGTACTTAGGATTTATTTCTACTAATTATTTTATACAAGTTCATTTGTCTAATAGATCCTTTAACTCTACACAAATATCATAAAATATCAATATAAATATCAATAAAAATTAGTAGAAGTAAGATAGAATATATGGAATGTTAAGAAAAGCATAAACAATAGTAAAATAGAAGTAAAAATTTAAGGTCAAAAAGTCCCTCATTGTAAATAGTTCTATTACTTAGTGACGAGACCTAATGTGTTGGGCAACTTTGTCAATGCATCCTTGTTGAGGAAGCCTCATTGATGCATCCATGTTGATGAAACCCCATCAATGCATCCCTGTCGATGCATCATAGATGTGTCATCACATATGTGGGAATGAGAACGAATTGATGCATTAACATGCAACACATCTTAGATGTGTTAATGCATCTTTATTGATGCATCCTAGTGAATATAGCTAAATATGTGAGTATCCACTATGTATTTGGCACCATTCAGTGAGTAGTGTAGCTAAACTCTTGTAGTTTTCTCTTGTAATCTTAGCAAACAATCAATGGTTACCTGCAATGTGGATTTGAGTTAGTTGTATGGCATCTTATTTGAGTGGCATTGTATTTGGACACATTCTATGAATGACAATAAGATTGAGATTAATTCACATTCATTGTAGCACTTTGACTCAAAACAAATTTGCTTTTAATGTACTTAGTTAATATTTACATTTTCATGCATATTAATCAATTTGCAGAATGAGTGTAACTAGTTTCGAGGGTAAAAATGTCTTCACTTGGTAATCCTAGTATCATTATTTCTTAGTTCATCCAATAGCATAATACTTGGTAATCCCACTAGTGGGTATGTGAGTTTAGGACATGTATGGCAAGCTGGGAGCAGATACTCATCATCCTTAGGCTAGCTTAGGATTTATCTTCTTATTATTGATTAGATTAAATAATTAATTTTTATGTTATTGTTAAGGCTATTTTAAGGACCCAACAACATCATAATCATATGCCTCACTTTGAACTAAATCATATGTGACAAAACTACCACTAGTCCAAGTGAGAAGAAAGTGACCTATGATTAGGGATTAACAATCTAGATATCATAATAGTTCTATCTATGAAATTTGATTGGATTGCATGTGAAAGATTGTGATTCGTATGGTTTGATGTAGGGGATACTTTCTGCTTAGGCACCATTGCCAAGGATGGTGCTAGTGATCTAGATTAGTTATATTACAAATGATCACTGTAAAAGCATTAACAACTTATCTTTTAAGAAAAATTAATAACATTATTAGTTAAAAATATGTCTTCTTAACATAGAGGAAAATATGAGAGTATTTATGATTAGGAAAAAGAGGTAACTCTTAATGATTTTATTTTACATAAAACCTTAACAATACAAAAATATATTATTGAGATTGAAGCAAGGGCAGATAGGATGTGGGAGTTGATGAATGAAAAAGTTATAGCCAATTTGAAAATCATAGAGGATAAGGTAAAGAAAGTAGGATTAAGTGATCAAAATAAGAAGAAAAACAACAAGGAAATATGTAAGGAAACTTATTGAAAAAAATAGAAATTAGTTGAATTAGAAGAGATTATAGACTCAGATACAAAGGAGGAGGATGGATGTGACATCTGTGAATATGAAAATCCAAAGGATTATTGCCTAGTTATGTTACATCTACAAGATTTTGGTGCTTTTGCTTTGAATACCAAGGTTGTAGAAAAGCTAATGCCTAGGAGATTACCTTACCAAAAATGTAATTATAGACAATCATACAACCAATGGTACTATCCTAGTGGGACTTCTTATTAACCTTTAAACTACTATAAACCATAATGGTATAACCCATAGTTATGGGGGATGCCATCAACAAACCAACAATACCCTTATTGTTAGCTAGACCCGTATGAATAGAATGTTCAACAACCTATTTCTCCAAATGGTTCTACTTCTTCTACCTCAAATCACTACTACTACTCTCTTGAATATTTTCAACCTACAACATCTCCAATGGGATCACCATCTTGTACCTCTTATCCTATATCACATCCTAAATACTCTCATATTTTCCTCTAACATATGTCACCACCAATAATGCAAGAAGGATTGGCACGACAACCTCAATAGAAGAATGCCACTTGTGTCATGAACATACAAGTAAATGATCATGTTAGTAGATCTTAGCAAAGGTCTCAAAAACATTCTTTCTTTAGGATAATTTTCACACATGTGAATAAAACTAGTAGACCTACTAGCTCATTAGAACTAGCACAAGGACAATCAGGTGTAATCCCCATTTTGCCAAAATCAGTCTCCTAATCCTACACAAAAGCCAACAACCCTTATCACTTTGACACAAACCATAAAAGATGATCCTATCATTATGGAGAGATAGAAAATTCCATGCATTACTAATAATGATAAAGGATGCAGTTGTGGGCAAAAAGTTCAAAGTATTAACACAAACCCAATACCAAACCACAACAAACATAAGGAACAAGTATGTGTGCAAAACCAAGTCTACACAATAGCCACCAATCCAAAAGACATCTAGTAGCTCGAAATGAGAATACAAAACCATTCAAAAGATGCATGGAAATAGCCAATTCACTTAGTAGTTCTAGTCCTAAGAAAGTGAACCAAACATAAAATTTAGAGAAGAACATCTTATAATCTGACTATACACCAAAAGAAGATGTTAAACAAGTAGACATAAGAACTAAAATAGTAAATAAATAAGGAAAAATGTCTAGGTTCCTTAAAAAGAAAATGCCTTGTAGTCTAGATAAGGATATATCTCTAAATGATCAAAACATGATTATCATCAATGTTAAATGTGCTACCAAGAGAAAAATTAAATCATTAAAGATAATAAATAGAAAACATATGGTGTATTACCAAGGGAATGTGTGTTCCATTTTCCAAATGCTTGCCCATGACTTGAGTCATGAGGGAGATTCCCATCTTGAATCAAGAACTAATAAGTGCATTTTCACTTTTTTGTTTTACAATTTTTTATCATTTTCCTATTTCTTCAAAAATTTTCCAATTCTTAATATGTTTTCTATTTCTTGTTCATTTTCTTTTCTTTAAAATTTTTTCTTTTCTTGAGTCATTTCCTCTATGTTTTATGAATGCCTACTATGTTTTTGTTAATAATATTGCCAATCATGATGTGGAAGTCAACACCATGTATTGGGTCTTTGTCCTATGCTATCAAGGTGATTGGGTAAATAATTATGTAATGTAGTGAGATCACATCATCCAATCCTCTAGTTTCTATAAATAAAAGTTCTTAATAATGAAAAAATATGGTTCTTCTCACACAAAACTAAAAATTAACTACTGATCATTATGCCTTGGAGAAAGAGGGAAAGACCAAGTGGAGATGGAAAAGGGTATGACCTCAAGGGGTCTTTTTGGATTCTCTTCTTAACTTCCTTTTTTTGGTTTGTGACTCCTTCAAGAATGTACCATCACTCCTAATTGTTGACCAATAAATAGGAAGTATGTCTTTGCNAGGATAGGTATGATGGTTACCTTAATCACAATTGACACAAGAACCTATTGTATAAATGGTTAAGCACCTTACATCCCAATCTCTGCAATTCCCTCTTATTCCATTATTCACCTCACTACTGTGTGCAATTATGAGTCTAATGGTTTTCTCTAGCATAGTGTAGGATCATAACCAAGGTAGTTGTGTATTGTTTGAAATAAAGGTAGGATCTATATTTAACTTTTAAGGTTCCCACAGACATCTATAGAAGTGGTTATGCAGGGGCATTATGGCAGGAGCAGGTTTTGGGGAGGATCCACTTGCATAACTTTTTTTTATCATGGCTCTAAACCAAACCTCACATCTTTAAGAACATCGTTGACAGCTTTAAATTTATACATGATTTTTCAATCAAATTCTTATTAATTTTGAGTTATATTTAATGCTTTTATATTGAAATCTCCCCTAAATTCAAACTTTCTTGGCCATCTTGTGAACTAGACATTTGATTTTAATTATTCAAAAACTCATGCACTTCCAAAGTTAAGCTCATTTATCATGGGGGTGGGGGTGGGGGTGGGGGGTTAAGGATGTAATTTTTGAAATTTTTCTAACACCCCATTTTTGAACATTATGGTAACAAATAGTTAAAATAATAAAAATAATGTGAACAATTTGATGATTTTAGTTACCCTAGAGCCTTGCGGAGCATTATTATGAAATCACCTTAAGCCTAAATGCTAAATTATTTTTAAATTTTGAGCTAACTAGGGATTTGAAAAGGCTTAATTATGAAAGAAGATTTACCTACACTAATGTTTATCTTTTGGTGATTGCAGGTGATGCTAAAAGAAAAACCTAAGGTTGAAGGTCTTGTGCAAGTTAAGGAAAAGAGGCCAAGAGAAGAATAGATGAAGATATGCCCATGGACAAATAGTAGCATATACAATGATAAAAACTCCAACACCACATATTTGCTGAACCCATGAGATGATGAAGAGAAATTTTAGTCCATTCTTCAAGAATGTTCTCCATAAAAGAGAAGCATCAACATAACAATCAACATTGAAAAGTTTGACACCACTAGCAACAACAAGATGATTCATCTTCAATGGATTTTTGAAGACCTCTATAATTTTACAAACTTTAATGTCTATCTAATATCTTTGTCATTTTGTAATACATTCACTCAAATAAAATTGTGTAATGCAGCACTCCAGTTTTATAATGGTTGCCAATCTAGTCTTGGTTACCCCACAAATTTGTAATGAAACTTTGTCCATTTAACCATAACTTGAGGATGAGTTTTTAGTTAGTTGTGAGGGTATGATGAGACCTGATATGTTAGGCAACTTCATCAATGCATCCCCATTGATGAAGCCTCATCAATGCATCCTTGTCAACACATCTTAGATACGTCGTCACATATGTGTGTATAAGAACATGTTGATGCATTAATAGGCAACACATCTTAGATACTCTGATGCATCTTGGTCAATGCATCTTCATCGATGCAACCCCATTAATGTAGCTAAATGCATTAATGCATCCCCATCAATGTAATCCTTGCATTTGCCTATAAATATACGAGCACTTTTGCCACATATTTGGCACCATTTGATCAATAATATAATGGAACTCTTGCAGTTTTCTCCTGTAATCTTAGCAAATAGTCAGTGAGTGCCTATAGTATGGATTTAAATCAGTTCTATGACGTCTTATTTGAATGACATTATACCTGGACACATTCCATGAATGATAATAAGATCAAGATTGATTTATATTCATTGCATTACTTTTAATGCAATTTAATTTTTATGTACTTAGATAATATTTACACATTTTCATGCATATCAATCAATTGTTGAAATGAGCACAAACAATTTTGACCGTAAACATGTATTCACTTGGCAATCCGAATAGTGTAATTGCTTGGTTCACCTAGTAGCATAACATTTGGTAATCCCAATAATAGGTACGTGAGTTCAGGATGTGTACGACAAGCTAAGAATGGACAGTCATCGCCCTTAGGCTAGGTTAGAATTTATCTTATTGTTATTAATTAGATTAAATAATTAATTTCTATGTTATTTTTAAGGTTTGTTTAAGGCCCCAACAACATCATAGTCATATGCCTTACTTTAGACTAAACCATATGTGACAAAACTACTACTAGTCCAAGTGAGAAGATAGTGACCTACAATCAAGGCTTAACAATCTAAATGGCACACTAGTTCCATCCATTGAATTCCTTCAACTAGTGATGAGTGGTGAGGTACCCCTACACTCAACCATATGAACATGAGCGTTTCACGTGCGGTCCAGTCGAACTCCAAGGACTAAGTGCTTACATGCCCTAATGGAAAACTTAAGGTTAATCAATCGCTGTCTTCCCAAACTTACTTGTATTATCACGGTTGTATGGTTAAGTAAGCTTGAGGTATATGATTTTTATATCTTTTATCTTTTTAATGTCTTATGCTAATAGGGAAAGGTGAAGAGAACTAAGTGACTAACTTTTATTAACTATTCACTAACTAAGTTCTAATTGTCCTAACACCAATATCCGTTCCCACTTGCCACACACATCCTGGACTAGTGTAACACTGCTGGGATTACCAAATGCTATTCATTACTAGGTTACCAAGCACTACACACATGCTAACTAGGAGAGTCAAGGGTTGAGAGAGAGATTAATTAACTAGGAAAGCATTGAAAAATTTAATAATAATTAATTACTATTTAGCTTAGTCCACATGTTGCAAGGTTTATCATAAATTTCGTCTTTATTGTCGTACACAAATGTGCGCTCAGGTATAATTTGCTCGAATAAAGATCCATTCACTTTAAGACTCCTACTGTGGGAACATGGAAATTATTCTAACTCTGGAATGGTAAAACTGCAAGAGTTTAGCTAAGGGTCTAAGTCTAAGTATCTAGAACAGGGAAAGCCACCTCTTATTTATAGAAATTGCGGTAGGCTGCGATATCGTGTATGCGATATTGCAGGGGTGGATGCGATATCGCGGCTCATCATACCCTCATGACTGAATGAAAACTCATCCTCAAGTTCCTTACAAAATATTGGGAAGGTATGGAATTATTGACTTGAATGACACTAATGGTGAATGGGGTGACACGTGAATAGATCATCATTACAATACATGACAATATTAGTGTTCATGATAACAAGAGTGAACACTATACACATTTAACATCTAGCCTTATTTGGTAGCTGAGAGAGAAGAGAGAGAAAAGAAGAAGATGTGTTGCTGGCGATGCCAAGATTGTGCCTTTCGTTGTCCATCCATAACTGCACCATCGATCTTGTTCCTTGCATGACTATTATAGCACTAGTCGATCCTAAGTGTTTCTTCTAGCTCCAATCCATTGTTGTATGATTTCCATCTACACATACAACACAGTCTTATATTAGCAAGGGTAAATGAATCGCAATGCAGTTGATACCTTGCCTTGGTATAAGGTCCATTGGCTGAGTTGTGATATGGCTAATATAGATTCTGGAGATATAACATTGGTGACTACCCAAGGTGTGAGGGTTAATAAAAAATTGAAAAAATTGGACCGGGACCCCCATGACTAAGAGTGATCCTCTGGTAGCGAGAGAATGCAAAAAGATAAGGAATAAGAAAGATGGAGAAAAAGAAACAACTGCAACACTGATGAAATGAATGTTAGAGATGGAAATGAACAAAATAAATGTTGATTGTGAAAATGTTTAAGGGAAAGAAACTAACTAATGCACCAAATAGGAATGCCAGTGGGTCCTCCCTAAAGCAGGCTCATGCCCCTAATGCCCTAACAATCTAGCATTCAAAGAGTCTGTAGGCTATGAAAATGTCATTTGGAAGCAAGAGTTAAAGTCTTAACCAAAAGAATTTACCAAAAAGAAAACAATGCATCAACCAAAATATGGACTATTGATACAACCAACAATGAGGTGAAAAATGGAAAAAGAAGGATGGAAAGAAGAGAATGAAATGGAGTCTCAAGAACAAGATGGTGTACAGCCCCTTGTGTATTAATGGTTAATGTGACTTAGTAGATCTCATTCCAAATCCAGCCTCAAAAAATCCACATTTAGTGACTTCACATTAATACATTTGGCCAATTCATCCACCTGAAGTAACAAGAATTATTTTGCCAAAAATTCGCCACCATTCTGACGAAACGAGAAAGGAGAAAGTAGGAAGCGAGAAAGAGCCTTAGTTAGAGGGAACATGTTTGTTTAGTTCCATAACTAGTGCTTGTAGCCCAGATGATTATTTTGTCTAAGGGGTGTGCTTTGAATTCTTACTTTTCTCTTTTTTTTTCCTTTTTTTTTTTTTGCATGAGAACCACACCATGCAAAGACTTATTATTTTTATTAGCTTAGCTTCTTGATAATGGAGCACCATTGGAATGGTAAGGAAAACTCAAGAAGAAAACATCTAAGCACCCAAGAGAATGGCTAGCAAAAATGCATCAAATCCCCTTGAAGTCACACCCTTTTCAATCCTTGAGTCCTTCCTTAGTTTGAGAAATTCCTAGTCACCAATTTGTTGATAGTTTATTATTAAGAAAGGGATTGTACAGTTCCAAGACAAGAGATACCATAGAAATTCATGGATGCATGGGTGATTTGGACTCATTGCCTATTATATCAAAAGAACCATACCTTAATATCAACATCATAACTTAAAAGTAAAAACCAAACATTAGCAATCTATAGAATACAGTCCATACCATCATCAGGAGCACTTATTGGGTGATGAACCTAACAAAATAAACATCCTCACAAAGAAACGAAAAGGTATGCACAATGTTACAAAACAAAAACAAGAAAAGTTAAATAAATTTGTAAAACAAAAATGTGTAAAACAAAAATTTAAAAAGGAATTGAGGGCCTCGATTAATCAGCATAGGTGGTCATCTCCCCCATGATTGAGTTGAAAGGAGAAGATCTGAAATAATGAGTGAGGTTGTCTTTTCTCCGATGTGTTATGTGCATTAACTGTTCTAGATTCATGGTAAGGTTTGGTCTATTGCACATTGACTAGTAATCTTGTATCGGAGTTCTTGTTCGAAGTTTTTAGGAATTTCTAGCTTCCCCCTATTGATGTTTGCAGGTTAAGGATTGGAAGTTGGTGATGCTCTTGCTCCAATGCATCTATGCTTTCAACATGAGCATGTTCCCTTAGTTAGTTCCATGCACATTGATGAGTTGCGCTCTTGATCAGCTATCAACCATTGGGTGTCTTCTTGTTGTGTGGTTGCTACATATAGGCACTTTTGTATGTTAATTTCCTAGGCACACTGGTTGCATGTAGGAAATGTTGAACATTCTTGTACATAATCACACCCTGTATCACTATATGTGATGCATGGAACTTTCTTCTTCTCGATCTTTCCAAAAGTTTTTTCCTTAGATATTTCCAGGGAAAGATCATGGATTCCTAAGTGTGCATTTATGGTACTTAGTCATGCCTTCCCATTATTATTGGGAAGTCCCCTTTATCATTATTTACTTGTATCACTAGGAAATCAACTAGGTGTGACCACCCACAAATAGTGGTAACGATGTCCTCCACCAATCCCAGAGGAATAGTGATGGACTAGTTAGCAATCTCTAAGTGAATATTTCTCTTATTTAATGGAGGTAGGTTCTAGGCTTTATACATCTCTTATGATATTAAGTTGACTTTGGAACTTGAGTCTAGAAGAGCTTTACATGGTTCATTCCCAGCAACTTGGAGATAGATTAAAGGGCTTCTGGGGTCAAGGAATTTCTTGGGAAGGTGGCCCTCCTTAATCCAGTCAGTAACGACATGTGTCAACATAACCATATGTGTTGAGCTCTATTTTTCATTTGAAGGGAGCTCTGAAGCCTTATTTGATGGAGAAGCATTCAGAGGCTCAACCGCTTGTGGTTGTGAGAGCTTGGTTGGACTGTTGGTTCTGAAGAAAAGTCTTCTCTTCATATGGTTGTTAGAACTAGCAATAGGTTGAAGGTTCATAGCTCTCATAGCATTGTGTTGCTGCGGTTGAGTGGGGAGTTCACCTTGCATTGCTGGAGCATGTGGTAATGTAGCTATCAGTGTGAGAGTTGCAAATGGATTTGGAGGATGGTATGTCTGTGGGTTGTCTCCTCTAGGAGAAGGAGTCCTATAATACTCCCAAGCTTGTTAGTGATGTTGTGATGTCATGTGATCAACAAAGTCATGTGGGGAGATTGGCTTCTGCACATAATAGCCATATGGATCCGGTTGCCAGTAAGGGTATTGTTACCTTGGTGGTGGCATCCCCCATGACTGTGGGTATTTCCACTGTTGGTGTTGCTCAATAGGTTGTGGCGGAGTTCCACTTGGATAATACGTTAAAGGTTGGTGGAACTACCTTGGGTTAACTTGGGGATAAGGTAACCATCAGGGTGCTTGCCATTTGTTAAGTCATGGGTTGAGTGCATACATCCTAGACTCTTATAGATGTGAGATTACTGGGCAACATCCCTTAGGATGGTCATATTGGCATATCTCACATCCACCNTCAAATCTACTATCTAGGGAGTCCCACATTTGGTTTACCTTTGCTAACACTTCTATTGTTAATTTTTAGAGTGGAAAATTTTTCCTATTCACCATCTCTTCGAGTGGTGACTCTTCCTCCTCTTCACAGAATCTCACTTCCCTTTTTTGAAGGGAAGGGTCTCGGTTGTACTCTTCTGCACTTTCTCTCTTATGTAGCTCCCCTTCTTCCTTGGCTACTTGTTCTAGCAATCTATGGACTTGATGGAACCTAAGCTCTGATAATCTCCCTTGGGCATACATTCCAAGGGTTCTCCTAGTTTCATGCCTAAGTCCATCTACAAGATGGTGTAGTTGATCCTACTGTGCATAACCATGGCCCATGGCAGCATCCAAGGGTTCTTGATTTCCTTGCTTCCATCCTTGGATTTTCTTTTGTAGGTTGGACACCTAGGAGTATGCTTGATACTTATCATTAAACAATTCTAGCATTGTACTCCACCTCTAAATGGATTCTGGTTCTAAGGACTGGTACTAGCTTTCCGCTTCTTTCACCAGTGTCTTTGGGAACAACTTTAATTTTTTTTACTCATTCTCAATGTTTTTCAAGGTACATGCATCATGAAATGCTTGTAAGTGGTTTTGAGGACCAATGTTGTATACCCCCTCAAATGGTGGGATATTATTCATGTCTAACCTCTTGATCCTACTATCTTTTTGGTGCCTTGTGGAAATTCTTACGGCCTCTGTGATATCTAACATGCTTTAGGTTGCGAGTAGGGATTCTTCGTGGTCATTTCGTTCATAGTGTCTATGATATCTATGCAGTTCCCTACTCTCCCTTCTTCTATGCTGTGATGACCTCATCCTCGTTCTTGACTCTCTCGTCGAGGTTTCTCACTCTATTTTCCTTTATCCTCATGGTTAGGTTTCTTATGACTACATCTTGACACTAAAGGAAAGGGTGAATGTGATGATGAAGGTGGAGAAGAAGGAGAACCATTGCCATGATGATGTTTTCTACCTTCTCTTTGGTGGTCTTGGCCTCAATCGTGATTATGATCAGAACGTCTGTTCTTATCATGTGTTTGTGTTCCCTCATTGAACACTTTGTGTTCATGGGGATCAGAAGCAAGGTTGTAAACTGTGGAGTGGAGGTTCTGATACACCACCTCCTAACCATCGTTAGGAGGAGAAACATCATTTGGTGGGAAACCTGTTGAAACTAGTTCACCATCTCCAATTTCACTTAAAACGTGCAGGACATTATGGGGTCATTTACCCTTCAAAGATGTGTGATAACTCTCCTGTCGTAAGTCCCATTGATGTTGCGCTTATGTGGGATGATAGTCCCTTATGTCATGATCACCTGCAATGTATTCTGCATATAAAAATGATAGGTCTATTCGTGATAGAGCACGAAGGAGCATGTTGGGGACTGATCGGTCTGGAGGCAACACTATGTTACCCTCCAAGTCTCTTCAACGCAGTTGTTCATGTTGATGGAGAATAAAGGTAAAGTCGAGTACATACTCATCATGATGAGTATACACTCCCAAAATTGTTAAGGAACTGGCAGATCTTGGTTACATGTGTTATACCACCGATTATCTCTTGTGTTGGTCCTAGGCGGTGAAGTGCTTTTGCGTGAAGAAGAAGATGTTTTTGTCTTGTTTGGTGTGCGATTTACGATTGTTTTATCTTTCCTTTGATCAACCCTAAGGATTTGTTCTAGGATCCCAACGATATGGATGATTTCCTATGTTCTACGTAGCGCACAAAAAACTAAGTCCTTGCCAATGGTGCCAATGATGAGTAGCGAGATACCCCTACACTCAACCATATGAATACGAGTGTTTCACACATGATCTGGTTGAACTCCAAGGACTAAGTGCTTATGTGCCCTAATGAAACACTTAAGGTTAATTAATCGCTATCTTCCCAAACTTACTTGTATTGTCACGATTGTATGGTTAAATAAGCTTGAGGTATATGATTTTTATATCTTTTATATTTTTAATGTCTTATGCTAATAGGGGAAGGTGAAGAGAACTAAGTGACTAACTTTTATTAACTATTCACTAACTAAGTTCTAATTGTCCTAACACCAGTATCCGTTCCCACTTGCCACACACATCCTGAACCAGTGTAACGCTACTGGGATTACCAAACGCTACTTGATGCTGGGTTACCAAGCGCTACACACATGCTCGAAGCCGTCATACTGAGTGTACTTAACTAGGAGATTCAAGGGTTGAGAGAGAGATTAATTAACTAGGAAAGCATTGAAAAATTCAACAATAATTAATTACTATTTAGCTTAGTCCACATTTTGCAAGGTTTATCATAAATTTCATCTTTATTTCCGTACACAAATGTGTGCTCAGGTACAATTCGCTCGAATAAAGATCCGTTCACTTTAAGACTCTTACTGCGGGCACATGGAAATTATTTTAACTCTGGAATGGTAAAACTGCAAGAGTTTAGCTAAGGGCCTAAGTCTAAGTGTCTAGAACAAGGAAAGCCACCTCTTATTTATAGAAATTGCGACAGGCCATGATATCGTGTACGTGATATCACATTCGCGATCGCGGCTCATCAACTAGATTGCACATGAAGGCTTGTGATTTGTATGGTTGGGTAGAGGAGGTACTCTTTATTCATCACTTAGGATTAATGTTTTAATCATATAGTGAAAGTGATAAAGATATTAGAAATAAGGTTGAGGTAGGATGGTCAAAATGCAAATAGACTAGTGATGTTTCATACAATAAAAGAATCCTAATATAACTAAATAGAATTTTTACAAGAGAGAAAGAAAGCCTACTAGCTTATATGGTGTTGAATGTTGGACTTTGTAAAAGATGCATGAACAACAAATTAGTATAGAAAAAATGAAAATGCATATAGAAATGTTAAATATTATAAGAATAAACAAATTGCATAATACAAACATTAGAGAATGGTTTTGTGTAACTTCTATTTTAGAGAATGACATCATAGATGGTAGATGGTTTGCACATGTGTAAATAAAATAAGATTAGATAATAAGCCTATTGAAAAAGGTTACTACATTACTATTCTTGAAAAGCCATCAAAAGGATGAAAAAAATGAATATGAAAAAATATGATAATAGATAAAGATTTAGTTGTTTATAGAGACAAATGATGAAAGAGAATTCATGTATCTAGTCCCATTTTGTTGGGAGAAGGTTACGATGATGATGATGATGATGTACGTGGCTTAAATAGTCAAAATGTCACACACAATATTGGAAAATATACAAAAATTATTTTTATAACATGAAAAGTCCATATGCTTTAAAACAATGTTTATATTCTATCCAAGGTTGCTTTTCTAGAATTTCCTTAGCTATGTTTGGCGTTTGGCATTAAAATGTATGAAGAGTTACAACCCCTCCTGGTTTTCCTATTAATAGAGCATATAAGGTTTTGGCCCAAAGATACAAGGAAATGGTCAAGCAAAGGATGGAGTCTTAGTAATAAGGATTTGACTAAATATTTAAATATGCAAAAAAACAAAAAAACAAAAAATGCTACAAATATTCCAAAATCCATATATTTTATGTTTAATCTAAAATTAAGAATCTCCACCAAGTACATCTTGGTATTAAATTTACTTCTAATAATCAAATTATTCTGTGTGATCTTAGACAAGTCTTCATAGTTCATCTTAGTAATAGTCTGATTATTTATATCCTCAATATTTCACCATGAGCTAATGACTCTTATCTTAGAAATTCACATCTTGAATATGCCTCACTTCATACCATTAGATTCAACATCTTAGTGCTAATGTCTAGGCTAAATCTACAAGGTCACTTGAACTTACAAGATCAAATTTGAGGTAGAAAATCCATCTTAATCCTCATTTCTATGAGGTGTAACCCACCTAGAAACACCACATGTAGATGAAGAATCTAAAAGATTTGTAGTTCCCACAATCCAGTAGACCTTCGTATCAACAATAACATTCTATATTATCTCCATTTTAAAAGGTTTTTAAATAAATAAAATTTTTTAAAATTCTAACAAAATTTTACCCTATATTAAAGATTAATTCCAAATAATCATAAAATATTCAAAGAAAAAATTATTCTAATCATAAAATGTTTACCAAAACCTCATATTGTATTCTAGATACATGTAAACACGTATAGTTTCTTTTACTACATCATTATGCATAATAATTATTTGAATGAACACAAAATTGCATTTCCAACTTCCAATAATTTTTCATCTAGAAACCATATTTCACGTGGGACTTTTATTTTGTAAAATATAAATTTAATAAAACAAGCACTATAGCTCCAATTTTAGTGAACCAATAATGATCAAATCCTACATTTGGCAACATAGACACAATGGCAGCATATTTCACAGCACAGGGATATCTCATTATCGTCTGCAGAAGTAGCAGCAACATCAGGCTTCTTCTGCTGTGAACAATAATAATAATCCAATGCCGGGGAGGATTCAGCAGCAACAGCAACCGCAGAAATATTTCTATCATTATTCTCAAGTTGAGACTTCAGTGCATGACTGCGCGAAATTTTGATAATTTCATCAGGAGAATCTGGAACATTGTTGATGTTGGGTGGGGAATCTGGGAAATTGAACTGCGAGTTTGGACCCTTAAGACAATATAATGCAACATCATAAGCCTTTGCTGCCTCCTCGGCGCTGGATAATGCACCCAGCCAGATTTTCTTTGAAGACATGGGAATTCTTCTTTCTGCACCCCATCTTCCCCACTTTCTCAGCGTCACTCCTTTGTAATTCTAAGACGCCATTGGAATATGCAAATAAAGCTGAAACTGAATTCGTAATTACCTTATTGATCTATTGGATCAATTTGAGAATTCCTTTACGAAATTCAGATAAAATATCAGAGAGATCAGACTACTTATTTATAAGGTCAGGACCACGGTCTGCACTAGAAATGGGGAATGGAGTAACACAACCGTAACGAAACTCAACCAAAAATGATCAGATAGAAGGTTCTGGATAACCGTAACGAAACTCAACCAAAAACGATCAAAGAGAAGGTTGTGGATAAGAAATCCTTCAGAAATAGAGACCTATGTAGATAAATTTAAAATTTAAAATAGATGTAACTTAAAAATATGCATAAATGAGTTCCAAATAGTTAGGAAACATAGAAAATGTTCTCTTCATAAATTCAATCTATAATTAAAATGAAGTTTATTTTTGAATTTTATATTATATTTCAGCAAGCAAACTTCAACTTGACAGCTTTTTAAACCCTTCAGCTTGACAGCTTTTTGAAACGCATTCCCATTGCAGGAACAGAAAACCCGAAACATTATTAATCCATCAAGTTTCTGATAACTATGGTCTATTAATCCATCACGTTTCTGATAACTATGATCTACGCAGATGTCAAAAGAGTCGACATTCAAATCTAATTACTGTTAACAGACAGCGACGGCACGATGTTTGACGTTGTTCGTTCATCATCTCGATTTTGTTCTTGTTGCATACGTGTAAGGCTGAAAATTGAAGCTGAGTGTAAACAAAAGAGAAATTATACATTTGTACAGTCTTTCAAATTTAATTTTATTGTTTTATCACGTTATATCGTCATTGTTTCAAGGTTGGTTCAAAATTAGAGACACATTATACCGTCCAGCAACTCCCGTCCATGAATATTACGTCTTTCCTTTTTGCAATTGCTTCTTACCTATGCGCCTTCCGGATAAATTTTGACGAACTGTTCGCGGATTCGGGAGCGCGTACAGAAGCGCATTAAATTCGCAATGAGTATGTATTTCATAATTTCCAATGAAATTTTGTCTGTACCTATACATGGAAATGGTGGCCGTGACCTGCCTTGTATTGTTCTTGCCTTTTTATTTTTTGCGATGTCATATCTTCTCATGTTCTGAATCATACCCAAAATTTCATTTCTCCTGTTCTGAATCATACCCAAAATTTCATTTCATTGTTAAGTGGCAAGCAGGCAATCAATATTCATAGCATCGGCATGAGACGGGCCACAGGAAACAAGGGAGTACGAATGAAACAGAAATCCCAAAAGGGCTACTATGGTAACTGAAGGCCCAAGGGGCAAGTATGGGTCATACGGAAATCAAGTTTTGGACGGGGCGTGCGAGGAAAACATTGCATTTGCATGGATTCGCCTGCCTTTGGGAGCGTCAAAGGTTCCGCCATGACTCACACATTCACGCGTGTTTATTGTTCATTGCTGGTTTTTGCTCTTTTTCTCATCTCTCTGCTGATAAAAGAAAAAACAAAACAGGGTCAGCGTCATGGCTCATGAGTCATGAACATGATGACGGATGGATGCTTGTTCAACTTTTTTAAAAATCTGTTTGCTTATAAAGCAATGAATGCTGGTTCAACTTTTTTAAAAATCTGTTTGCTTATAAAGCAATGAAGCCCACCAGCACATGGCCAATATCCATATGCAAGCTCATGGTGCTCTGTTTTTACTTTTCCCTGTTTTTACTTTCCCCTTCATCATGACTAGTGTCCATTTTTCAGCTTCTCAAAGGCTTTTGATCATTGTAGGTGAGGGAAAAGGTTTTTGACCATTGTAGGTGAGGTGAGTTACTGGGCCGTGCTTAGTTTAGTTAAGTTGTGTCTTCTTATGATGCGGTCATCTTCAAAGTGGTCCTAGTCGGTTGAACAAAAGTATTAGTAGACCTGATTTGTTATAAATTTGATTGAGGCTTGAGGCTTAATTTCATTTTTGGAAATATTGGATTGAGTAACAAAAGGGTTTCATTTTATTGCCGTCATTTTGGTTGTTGCAAAAATTATATGTTTGGCCAGATTATGGCTCCTAAGTAACTCCATACCTTTGCAAATTTTCTTGCTTCAGTTTAATGGTGATATTGCAATCAGCATTAACAATATTTTGGATATACATTGTACTTGTTCTATATTTTAGAATGTATTTTTATGATATATGAGATTTAATTTTTAAAAAAACTAATATATTTAAATTTTCTCTATCATGTGCCCAGCTACGAACCCGCCCCACTTTTTCTTGAGGAACCCGTCCCCACTTTTTCTTGAGGCACATGCACCCAAACACGTTCGGAATCACAAATCCTCGCTTCCACGAATCGGATTCTTTTGATGCATACCTTCTTACCATCATTTTTCTGTCTCTTTCATGAATGAATACATCTTTACCTTTGTAGTTTTCTATTTCCATCTCTTTTCCAAACCTTTTTTAAGATTGATATTCTGTCTCTTTCATGAATAATTAATCTTTACTTTTGTAGCTTTCTATCATCTCATAGTTTTCCCATCTCTTTAGAATCTATCATCTCAAAGTTCTTTTCTAAACTTTTTTAAAGAATGATAGTGATGGTAAGATTATCATTTCTCAAGTTAAAAAACATAAATTAAAACCTAAATATAGCCGCTCAAAAAAACTAAACTTTCACTCATCTAAAGTAAAAACAACAGAGCCAATGCTACTCAAACTGTCACTGTATGTGGTACACAATGTAATTAACAGGTATTTAGAAATCATTTTGCGTAAAAATGGAACGAAAAGCCTACGAGCATCAATTCTCAGCCTTGCTTACGTCGGTCATGACAAGTGCAAAATACGTCAATGCTTCGCCTATCATGAATTTGACTTGACCTTTGGTACCTGAAATTAACGCGGAAACAAACAAAAATTTGTCTGCAACATCTACACGCCAAGCAGCAACAACCAACCAGAGAAGAAATTAACAGGTATTTAGAAATCATTTTGCGTAAAAATGGAACGAAAAGCCTACGAGCATCAATTCTCAGCCTTGCTTACGTCGGTCATGACAAGTGCAAAATACGTCAATGCTTCGCCTATCACGAATTTGACTTGACCTTTGGTACCTGAAATTAACGCGGAAACAAACAAAAATTTGTCTGCAACATCTACACGCCAAGCAGCAACAACCAACCACAGAAGAAATTAAGTCGAAATTAAGATTTGTTCATCCACCGACAACTGAAGACCTCGCTAAAGTAAATGAACAGTAAACCTTTGGAATCGCTTTTTACTAAAGTAGCACCTGCGAATTTCGCCACTGCACAAATCCGCATATTTCGGTGGTGGTGACAATTTTCAACAGACCTATGCACCAATTTCTTCCATGCTTGCACCGTGCTTCTCGCTTTGTTTATGTTCATTCATGCGTATCAAACAGGCAAAGCCCGTGTGAATTTGTTTGAATGTCTGCGATGGAACGACAAACTGTGTCGCTGTGTAAGTTCTTTAAATTGTCTCAATCAGTGGATCTTGACAAGATTTTCTTCGCTAAAAAAAACAAACATGTCTACTACGAGTCTACGGCTGAAACAGTGGCTGAAAACAGGAAGTAACTTCGTTTTAAAATATATTTAAATGCCATGTAACTACTTAATGTTTTTTTGTAGGGTGGGTAGAAGCAGTCTGTAAATATGAGATTTTTACGATGATTAGAAAATTTGGAATTTTTAAATTTTTAAATTTTCTCTCTCAAATAGGTCAAAATTCACTTTTTCTCAACATTTTTTCAGCTATTTTACTCTGTAGAAGTCTCATTGAAAATTTTTTATAGTAAAAGAAAAACATTCTTAAAATTTTTCCATCATTAGTGAAGGGTATCATTGTTTCTACCATAGCATAAGAAGGGCAATAATAATAATAAAAAACATATATAGATGAAATGTTGTGTGGATATATTTGGAGATAAAATTTAGTACATAATGCTAGTTATGTTGTCAGTGAAGTTTAGCCATGGTGTCTCTACAAAGAATCACAATGATGTGTGTTTTGTATGATAATAATAATGATAGTCAAAAATTTTCTTAAAAATTTTTATTGGTAATTTTGTTGTTGGTTTCGTACTAAATTTTATGGGGATACATTTGACATAGCATCCTTATCATTTATAGTTTTTGTATGAAGATAATGCCAAATCCATACACTCTTGTACAATATACATCATGTGTATATTGTACAAAGGGTTTATTACTACCTCCATACCTACCTTGCATTAATGATATCTTATGCATTTTATTGAGCTATGATTATTCTAAGCCTATATCAAGTGCATTTTATATTCTCTGCTTAACCACCTCCATAATATAACAAAAACATAGTTAAAAAATAAAGTGCCAATAGTTATGGCTTTCAATGATGATTTTTTAATGTTTTGCTACTATTTCCTTTCATTTTGAATTTATTTTGGTTTGTTTGCTTTGTATTTGCTCCTAAAATTCTCATAACTATTTATTTTATTTTACTTAATTATTTTCTATATTGGTTTCCTTTTTGTTTTATCCCTTTCTACTTTTGCTTTATTATGATCTTGTTACCTAATGATGCTTTTAAGAACCTTCCATTAGGTTATCTACATTTTTTTGCTTTAAAAAATAAAATAATGTATTCATTGCTTACTTTATGCTTTCAATCCTAGTTATCATCATTAGTTGCCATTACACTTTTCACTTTATTGTAAAAGGGTAGTTTTAAAATTTGCCCTACATAGTTGAAGGGTAGAGTTAAAATTTGTCCTTTGACAAATGAGTAGTGTTTGTGTAAAATTAATTTTTCCTAACCTCACTAGAACACCTCTCTAAATTAAGTGTAAAATACCTAATTCACAATCACAAATAATCTACCTTTGAGAAGTCAATGATTATGACAAGATGGGGCATGAATTTCTAATCAAATATGGACTCAAAGTACCACCCATAAACTAGGAACCATAAGCGAAGTGAAGAAAAATGATGAATCTTAGTGATAAAATTGAAAAAGGCCTAGTTGATGCCAACAAAAACTCAGTATAGAAGTAGAAATATGAGTAGTATAAAATAAAATCTAAGTATGGAAAAATGAATAAAATGACATAGAATGATAGAAAATAGAATACTTGATATATAGAAAAGGATCTTGGATTCCTTCCCCAGTAATGGAAATGCTTGATTAAATGAATAAGAAGTGTTTACCTTCTAAAGAGTGTCAAAGCTATAAGTGTTAATAAAAAATATAAAGGAGATGAAACTAATAATAAAAGGTTCATTTATGATTAGAATGATAGTTTCAGCATTGAAATTAAACCTTTAAATGATGGATATGTGGGTAGGAAAGCCTCAAGCATACTCTGGAATCAAATCAAAGTTTAAATGGGGCTGTTTTGACTAAGTGTCTTGCAAGTAATGCTAGAGCTAAAAATATTCTAACTTTGGAATCAATGACACTGATGCTAAAAATTTCTAGCTATGGGGCAATGACACAAGAGTTTTCAAACTAATGTTGATGCTAGACCAAGCTCATGGACTATCAAATAGATCTATGGTGGCTGCAGAGCATGTAGGGGATGTAGGAATTATAGATGCTTGTGCTCTTGGTATCTCAAAATCTAAAATGTGCTCTAGATCTTGAGAAAGAAACCCCAAATTTGGGTCTTAGTCTCATATTTATAGGATTAGGGTTTTTAAATTTGACCCCAAAGTTAAAATGAAGTTAACCTAAAGTTCATTTTTGAAAACTTTGACATCAAGGATTAATTGATGCATGTCATGTAAGTGGCGATGCTACCAGCATCATTGTCACCAAGGACATTAAAAAAATTTCTTAATATTTTCCAAATTATAATTCCAGCTTGTAGGATCCTTTTTGATTCTTTAATTGATGTTGAATTATGTCACGAGGATGCTAAAGAGTTCATGGACCTAGGCCATGTTGTTGAATATTGAACTTGGTAACTTAGTGTGCTATTGATGTAGGTAGGATGATGTTGGCATTAATACTAATGCTAGCATTAGCATCAGTTACCACACTTTGAAGAAGTTTTAGCCATAACCCTCAAGAATGCCTCTAAACTTGTTGAAATTGATATTTATTGCCTTGGAAATGAAGTTGACTGATTGTTAGAGAGTCTGATAAGCCAAGATTGAAGCTAGAATGTTGGTTTTTGTAAGTGAGAAGTGCTAGGCTAATGTTGATAAAGATCATATAGGCACTAACTATGAGCATAACCACCATACTTACAAACATTTTGCTTCGTGGGTCTTGAGATTAACTAGTTGAACTATCAAAAATTGATGTCTTCCATCTTGAAACTATCGTAGATTAGTCATTTGGAAACATGTAGGGTCAAAATGGAGACTAAGAAGTAGCTTTTTTACAAGTGATGTAAGTAGGAAAGTCTAAGGATGACATTAATGCTACT